>CM066166.1:32585377-33112877 GCA_033629205.1 Lithocarpus polystachyus | reverse complement strand
TCGAGTACTGTAAAAATAGTACCCGAGTCCTATAAACTCGGGTATCAATCTGTATTGGTGCCCCTTTTTTGAAATTCATGCCTGTTGATACTCGAGTCTGTGAAACTCGAGTACTGTGTTAGCAGTACCCGAGTCCACTAAACTCGGGTATCATACTTGCTATTTCCAGTTTACTTCCAAATTAGCTAGCCCCTTTTACGTGACTATTTCCAGAAATTAATAGAAATTAGAACATTGACTACAACCATAGCTACTTCTTAACTAGTGAGTTAGTAACGAGGGAAAGGAATTAGAACATCACACTTGCTATGGATATTGTGTGTTTGTGTTCACTACAAAACAATTTAGAACACTAAAAAATTTCTTGTTTGTAAGATTGATTAAGGAAAGGTATAGGTAAAAAATAATAATTTTTTCCCCTATATATTTCATTGCTTGCACTTTCCAACAATACTGTAGTTGGCAACCAATGAGCTCTAGCTCAATCAACCTCTTCCCTTATAAGCACTAGGTGGAGGGTGAGGTTGTGAGTTCAAAACCCACTAGGTGCTAGTGGGACTTACCAATCCAAAACAATGCCATTGTTTGCAGGTTTTGGAGGGGATTGGTGCCACAAGAAATCTGCCATTTCAGCTAAAAATTTGACATGAGAAATCCACTCAATACTTTAATGGTTTAACCCAACAGAGTTCTCGACAGTTGGAGTTGTGAAGTAGTCCTAAAATGAAAAATTGATAAAACATAACATGAGCTAAACAATGAAACCAACCAACTCACCAACAAAGATTATCAAAAAGAAAGGTACCTTATTTAAGCAATTGCTCTTAAAAGACAAAAATAATTTCGAATATTAGCTAGCCTTTTCAGAAGCAAGGGTTTAAAATATGACTAAAAACTCAATTGAACATAGCAACATATATTACAAAGAATATTGTTTAAAACACTATGATGATCTCCTCATGATTTACTCCTTCACTAGTAGGCTAATATGAATGGTACAACAGAAAAGAAATAAAAAATAAAAAATCAAGTCCATATTGAAATTAATGAAACAAATATGAAAGAATTTAAAATGCAATAGAATTGAATGCAATATCTTTTCCTCACTGGTCATGTTGGCAAGTTTACTGTGAGAGCTCATCAGCTCCATTCACGGTATCTGATTGAATAATTACCCAAGTGTCAAGTTATTCTTGGCATACCATTTTCGCCTTTAACCTTAAGGAAACTCAATGACACTGTCTGGTACTTGCTAAGAGTCACTCACTACTATTTACACTCCCAATTGGACATTCAAACCCAACTAACAAGTATTAAAACCTTGTGAATTTTGATATTGAGATAGGTCAAATCTCAACACCACAAATGCAGTATTGCTTTTCACAATTCATTAGACTAGGAGACGTAATTCCTTTTAATATAGCAAGGTTTATGCATTAAACCATTAGCCACACATTGACATCTACCAGATCAGTCATGCAATATAGATTGTTTCTTAAACCATATTCATCATCAACAATAATTCATTCACATGTACAATGTTGAGAAAGTATGATAAGTTAATAAGGGTGTCCACACTAAAAGGAACTTCAAGAAAGATTGTATTGTTTGCTTCTACGAATGACCTTCTGCATCAAAAGAACAATTTAGTAAAAAGCTATACTAAAATCTGTTACATGAATGCAGTCTTCAGGGTGCATCCCCAATCACTTGTGCAGCAAGGGAAACATCTTCTCTTTGGCTCTATTACTTAAGACATATCTTGCCCTTAAAGAAGGAAATAGGCGCCTTCCAGGGCAGCATCTACCCCATCCCAACACCTTCAAATTTTTGTCAGCCACGTCCACGTCCACTTGCCCCACAAACTCATCCATTAGTCATCCTAAAAAGATTGCTAATCCTCCCTCAACCTGTTATTAAAAATGTGTGCAGGTGCATAATGCAAAGAAAAGAGACTTATTTAGTGGCAATCATCTTATTACACAATGAGATGACAATGCCCCCACCCAGTAAGGTTCTATTATTGAATTTTTGATAGAATAATGAGGATATTCAATTAAAAGCATCTACAATCATAAAAAATGTGTGTGTGTGTGTGTGTGTGTGTGTGTGTGTGTGTAGCCACCAAAAAAATGTAAAGCATCTACAATCATCAATACAGAGTTATACAACAATATGGTCATCAGTACACATAAAGTATGAAATATACTAAGCATTAAGAAGACTGGCAATAATTCTTTACACTAAACAGAAGCAGAAAAACCATGCATCATTGACACAATATTTAAATAATTAATTTCAAGTTGTTTGTACCAAAGGTGACTTCTGTTTTGGCTTCTGCATACATAAGTATGAAATATACTAAACGTGAACAGATGTTGCTTTCTTGTGTAAAAGTCTTTTTGCTTCTTGGCAAAATTTATAGAAAAAAAAAAAAAGATATCTCAAAGACTATTTATTTTCCTTCCAATACTCCAATTGGCAATGATAATGACTTTTTGTATGCATCCTATAAGGAAAGTAGCTTATAGTATAAATGTCATATTTGGACCTTAAAATTTTATCCAATTTTTCTTAAGTTTTAAAAATACATAATTGAATGGCATATAGCATGCATTTTGATTTAATGGCTCATATCATGCATTTTGTTTCAAGTTGCATTTAGAAGGATGCCACAGTTTAAACTTAGCTTACCTAGTCCGCGAGACCACCACTTGTCGGTACCTCATTCTGCTTAGGGCATATTCTTCGGTTATGCCCCTTTTGGTCACACAACCCGCATTGTACCTTCCGGGCCCCCTCCTTCCAAGGTGTGGTTCTCAGCCATTTCCCGCTCTCGTCCATCTCATTCCTGATTCGTGTTGAGACAAGGCGACCTTTCTCTCGGATCAATCGGGGGTTAGGAAAGACCCTTCGAGTTTCTTTAGGATCCGGCCATGATAATCTATCTTTCAACGCAGGGAAAATGGGAGCACAGCTCCGGAACAGTGCGTCCACACTATAGCATGGGTCAATGTATTGCTCTGCATCATGTTGATACCTAATACAAACTGCAATAACATGTGAACACGGTATCTTGTACAGTTTCCATTTTTGACATGTGCAAGTTCTTTGCAGCAAATTAACTCCATGTGTGTGATCCCCATGTCTAGTAGTCCCTAGATTATGCGGTATATCTACTTGATATGATTGTTGTTGCGCACTCATTCTCGTCACCCTATGATGCTCTGCCTTCGCCTTATTTCTCATGAAGATATCCAAGGCATATTGACACCATTTTTTTCCTAAATTCAACTGCTTTATACTCTTGTTGCGACAATCATCGAAGTAAGAATTCAATTTGAACCATGTATATTTCACCATTGCCATAATGGGCAGGCTAAGAGCACCCTTTAGAACATCATTGAAGCACTCGGAGACGTTTGTAGTCATCGCCCCATAATGGTTACCCTTGTCAAAAGTTAAAGCCCATTTCTCTTTGGGCACATCCTTCAGATATTGGTACGCATCTCAGTTGACATTCTCAATTAAATCGAATGTGGCATTGAACTTTCGCTCCTAGGTAGCACTTGCTGCCCTCCATACTAGATTCTTTAAAGTTTCATTGTTCCATTTAGTGTTGACGTTACTGCATAGATGTCGAAGGGACCTGGGGATAGTGCTTGGTGTGGATGCCTCATCATAGAACATATGTGTGGAAACTTCACCCATGCCCACAACTGCACTAATAGCACGGTATCGCTAATCTGCTTGGCTGTCTTCTCTGATGCCTTACAGAGGTGTTTATATAGCCAACTTAGTGCTGCACTACCCCAACTATAATTCTTTCCGTTGCTAATTGGATTGAAAAATTGCAGATACATAACTGAGTGTCGTTCGCCAGACTTGTCCATAAACAGCATACCAGCCAACATCTCCAGTATGTAAAATCGAGCATACTACTGCACAAGCACCTTAGTGGCGTCAGCCGGGAGAGGATTGCTAAACTACTCCTCAAGCCATTTGGCTTTTACCCTCGGCCCTTCCATCACTGCAGTGTTCGGACCACGACCGACTACTCTGTCCGGCGGCTTATGCCCTAGCAATTTGGCGCAAAGGTTACCCCAATTCATACGAGTATATCCCACCACAGGCAAGCCAACTACAGGTACCCCCATTATAACCTCCATGTCTTGCAGTGTGATGGTCATCTCACCGTGGGCCGGGGCAAGTGGAATAAGTGGGTCTCCGGCCGCCATCTCTCCACCAACGCTGTGATCAGTGCATGGTCAATGTCTATATTTGAGACCCGAAGTAGCCCATCTAACCCCACCTCTGTGATATAAGCGGCAATCCGTGGATCTACCCCACCTTCAAGCAGACCTTTCTCTCGGTGACGGCAATTCAGTACACCTGGCACTTCCTGCAAATAGAGTAGCTTAGTATTAATAATAGCATTCACTAAGTATGTAATAATTACGCTTCAAACTTAAATGCCAAAAATCTTTCTACTACATATATTGACTACAATTTTGGACAAGTGCATACCTCGCCCTCCAAAGGAGCATCCCAAAGCAAACTTGAACGATGCACATCCTGCCTCTTCAAGACATCCTGTATAGAGGGTCCCTGTCGATGTGGGTCCATATCTAGCATAAATTAAAGGTGATTAATGGCCCATATCTGATGCCTCAAATAGATAAGTTTCAAGCTTAATCAAGAATAAATCACCAAATAAACAATCATGAGACTTAACAGTCCACACTGGTAGTGCCATCACTATATATAGTTTTATAATGAAATTTATTGAACCAAAAAAATGATCACCCACATCTGGCATAAATACCTGCAAAAGTAGTAACAAAAATTCAACCTTTTCTTTTCATGAAAGAAACTAAGCTTTATCCCAAAAGGGATCAAAATCACACAGATGAGACCACATAATTCTCATCCTAAATGCTCAAATTCAAACAAAACAGCAAAACAACACCACAGATGAAACACAATAGCCTAAAACCAATGCACTCAATCGCATAGACAAATACAAAAGAAAAGGTTTGTATTGTAGAATGAACTCTAAAGCTAACAGTGTGTATTTAGTAATTAGTATATAAGGAATCTATCAAACATATGACGATAAATCTTATGTAGGTTTATATAGAAATGTTGATACTATGAAACAAAGTATGTTTGCAGGAATTACTTTAATGAGATTTTATCATAGAATTGACAATACTTTTTTTCTTTCTTTTTGAATTCAGTTAAAAGAAATAATACGTCAGCATTGTTAAAAAATGAAAAAGAAAATTAATCAATATCATTCCAATCTTATCAAGTAATATGTCAGCATTGTTTTAGTTTGGGTCTACGCACTCCTCACTCCTCATGCTGTTCAGTTGCAACCAAGTCAATTTCAAGGCTAGTATGGACTATTCAGCCCCGTAACAAAAAACTTCTCAAAACATGCTATTACTTTTTCTACAGCATTTTTAATTCCAAAGTCCAAACCTATCAAATTGCTCAATGCAAGACTTGTTCTTACTATTGTGAAACTGTGGCTTCTTAATTTATAGCTACTTGTGGGAAAAACTTAAGTAGAGATATATTGTAGTGGGAACCCTATCCTAAATACTTGGGGCTTGTTTGAATATAATGTAGTAATTGAAGTGCTCCATTGTGCTCTAAATAGTACTGCACTGTACATATAAAACATCCCTATAGGATCATCCTGTTTTCTAAACTGTAGCATTGGCTTTCATTTTCAATAATTACCTTTGTTTTGATTAGCCTTATTTATTATAACTTTATAAGCAACCCTTTATTTTGATTTTGTATTAAAAAAAAAGTTAAAAATTTAAATATACAATTCTACTTCCATTGGATCATCAAAGTTCAACCATTTTCTTGGTAACTTAACGTGGTGTGTGTTTTGTAAACTCATTTAGTGCTCAAAATCAAAATTTCTGCCTTTAATCATTTTGCTCTTGATAACATTTTTTTCTTACCGAGAAAAGCCACTACTCCAAATGTTCACCTTTATTTGGCATACAAAATCAACTTAGAAATTATATATAGAATTTCCAACTAACTTTCACTTCAACAAAAACAAATAAAATCAACAAAAACGAAAAAAAATCAACAAAAACGAAAAAAACGAAAAAAAAAAAAAATAGAAAGAGTTTGCAAAAGAGGCAAAAGAAAAGAGGTCTTCTCGGCCTCAATGACTGATTGCACACATGAAAATGTTCATTAAAAAAAAAAAACAATTCAAACATTACACTACAAATACCCATAAATACCCAAAAATAACCCTAACCCCCCAATGCTCACACAAATATTGAGATAAGGAGACATACCTTGTGATTCCAAACTCAAGATGCAGAACGAGACAGAGCATGAGCTGGGAGAGTACAGACCGAGACCGAGACTAAGAGGGAGACCGAGACTGAGAATGAGAGCGAGAGGGAGACTGAGAATGAGAGGGAGAGCAAGACCGAGAGGGAGATTGAGAGCGTGTGGGAGAGTTTAGAGTGAGATGATAGTGAGATTGAGAGAGTGAGAGGGAGATTAAGAAAGTGAGAGTGATGAGAGAGTAAGAGTTTAAGTGAAAGTGAAAGTGAGATTGAGAAAGTGTTTAAGTGTGAGATTGAGAATGTCAGAATTTAGTGGATACCCGAGTTTAGTGGACTCGGGTACTGCTAACACAGTACTCAAGTTTCACGAACTCGAGTATCAACGGGCATGAATTTCAAAAAAGGGGCGCCAATACAGATTGATACCCGAGTTTATAGGACTCGGGTACTATTTTTACAGTCCTCGAGTCTGAGAAACTCGAGTACCAAGTTATATTTTTTTAATGCCCGATGCCATGTCAGCCAATGCTAGCATGGAATAAAAAATGGGGAACTCAAGTTTAAGAAACTCGAGTATGTGAAAAAGTAGTAGATTTTCGTTTACTTCCGAAACAGTGTTTTTTTGCTAAATATTTTATAAAATAATGGTATTTGGCCATTTTGGCCTTTAAATAACGCATAGAATTCCGTAAAATTGCAAATATGACGGGAGACGCAAGTTTTTTTTTTTTTTATTAGTTACGGACAAACATGATCTATACGCACATATTACGCATATATATATTTTTTGAGAAAGCATGTTACACATATTAACTAACTAGGGAGACAAGACATTAAGCAACATTAGCCTCAGAACACGCGTGTGAGGCTCTTCTATTTTTTGGGTAAAGATTAATAATTTGTATTTATTATAATTTGGGATTTTTACTTTTTCCAATCACACAAAAAAAAAAAAAAAAAAAATCTAAGGGTGTGATGAAGTAAAAAAAAAAAAAAACGTGGGGTGAGTTTTGTAGATTAAAGGAGTTTTAAAATTAATAAAAGAATGATCTTATTTTGTAGGGAGTTAGTGAGTAAAAGTAGGAATTTAAATCAACGTAAAAGTAGGAATTTATTAGAAGCAGGAAGACATTTCAACATAAAAGTAGGAATTTATTATTTTTGTCAATTTACTATTTTAACCCCATTTTTAAGTTTTAGGTAAAGGTATTTTTGACAGTAAAAAAAACAATAACTAACTTTCTTTTGCCAATTTACTATTTTAACCCCATATTTAAGTTGTTAATTAATTAATTTAGGGGTATTTTTGACAGCAAAAAAAGCAATAACTAACATTCTGAATCCTCTTAATATATACAGATTATATACTATATAATAAAAATTAAGTTTAAAAGCCGTAATTGCACCAGGTGATTACTCTCACTAATTAGTAAAATAATTTTATATTATTTGTTAAGATATATTTCCTCCAATTATAGGATAATATTTAAAAAAATTATAATTTAGGTAAAACTTTAACATTTAAATTTCAACAAATTTAAATTCTACTCAAAATAAAAGTTTATTATGAAATATTTTAAACTTTAATAAATAAATAAATAAATAACTCTAAATATGTGGGCAAGTAGCAATCAAGACCAAGGCAACCCCCCATAGGCATGCTGCCAAGGCCAGAGCATGCAGCAGCCAAGGCCAAGGCCTCGCCCACGTGCCCATGCTGTGCTGCCACTGCACCTCAAGCAACGTGCAAGTTAGGGCCTTGGCTGCGTGCCCCAAGGGGCCTTGGTTGTGTGCCCCCAAGGGCATGCCAGCGTGCTCACGCAGCATGCACACGAGCATGCCTTAGCCTTGGCGGCTTGCTCATGGGGGCTGCCTTGGCCTTGGCTGCTACATGCCCTAGCCTTGACAGCGTGCCCATAGGGGGTTGCCTTTTCTTTCTAAAAAAAAATTCACGTTTTGGCTTCTACTTCAACTAAAAGTTTATTACCAATATTTAAAGAATAACCAATTAATAAATTAATTTTATATTATTTGTTATTATATAATTTCTCAAATTAAGGGATAACATTTAGCAATTGTTTAATTTAGATAAAAAAAAAATATCATTTAAACTACAACAAATTTAAATTCTATTCAAACTAAAAGTCTATTATAAAATATTCTAAACTTAAATCCCATACAAAAATCCATGGTTTCTTTCTAATATATATATATATATATATATATATACAACTTTTTGACTTCTACTCTAACTAAAAGTCTATTATCAACATCTTAAGAACAACTAATTAGTAAATTAATTTCTATTATTTGTTATGATATATTTCCTCAAATTAAGCAATAATATTTAAAAAAATTTTAAATAAAACTAAAAGTATATCATCAAAATTTTTTAAACTTAAAATACCACATAACTCACGAATCGTAGCATATCATATCATATATTATATAATAAAAGTTGAGCTTAGAATCCGTGATTGTGGCAAGGGCTACTCTCACTAATTAGTAAATTAATTTTATATTATTTATTAGGATATATTTCTTCAAATTAAGGGATAATATTTAATATCTTTTTAATTTAGGTAAAACTTTATCATTTGAAATTCAACAAATTTAAATTCCATTCAAACTAAAAGTCTATTATAAAACATTATAAACTTTAATCCCAAATAACAACCCGCGTTTTCTTTCTAAAATAAAAACCCATCTTTGACTTCTACTTCAACTAAAACTCTATTATCAATATTTTAAGAAAAACTAATTAATAAATTAATTTTTATATTATTTGTTATAATATAATTCCTCAAAATATTTAGCAATTGTTTAATTTAGATAAAACTTATCATTAAACTTCAACAAATTTAAATTCTATTCAAACTAAAAGTCTATTATAAAAAAGAGAAATGATATGTCCACAACATTTTTACAACAAATCCTAAGTGGCAGGTTGTTACTGGTTGTTATTTTTGGGACAAAAAAATAATTTTAGTGTTAGGTTCAAATTAGAACCAATAACAACTAATCACCTATGATTTGTTGTAAAAATATTGTAAAAATATTGTGGACATAGCATCTCTCTATAAAAAATTCTAAACTTGAATCCTAGACAACAACCTACATTTTCTTTCTCCAACTAAAAGTCTATTATCAACATTTTAATAATAATTAATTATTTAAATAATTTATATTATTTGTTATGAGGGTCTATCATCAAAAAATTTCTAAACTTAAATACCATACAACTCACATTTTTTTTTTCTCAAGTTTCATCTTATTAAATTAGTATTTCATTAGGATATTAAGCTACAAGACTCTTGACTAAGGGATAAGATTTAACAATAATTTAATTTAGATAAAACTTTATCATCTAAGTTTTAAAAATTTAAATTCTACCCCAACTAATAGTCTATTACCAAATTTTTCAAAAATGATATATATTATGCCATGACTTTTCAATATAATCACTGTTAACAAATAAAGTCATCCATATAATTAAATCCCACATAATACACCCCATGTTGTTGTATTTTTTTTTTTTCACTTTTTTTTTCCAAGATGCAACTTACACTTATGTTTTAATCTTATAAATTCATCTTATTGTTCTTTACTTCTGAATTTACATAAATGATATTATGCCAAATGAAGTTTACTATAAAGAAACAAAACAATGGACACCCATTTAAGTTCTTGGTTCTCTTATGTAAGTCTTTAATTTTTTTTTTTTTTATATTCTCGATTTTTGAACTCTTTTGTGTATGTTTTGATTTTGGGTTTTGATTATTATATTTAATTTGTGAGTTTTTTTTTTTTTAATTAGACTATCACTAGGAAAAAAAAATATGTATTGAAAAACTATTTTGTTTATTACTATTTGTGTTGGCTATGGCATAAATTAATCATAACCCAAACAAGAATGATCAAACTCATTCCATATCTCATATTAAGAAATTAACACAAAGCACAAAGAGAATTTTAGAATATAAAAATAGATAAGCACTGATAAAGTTCAAACTCTAAACAATCAGAACTTAAAGTAAATTTTCTTTTATTAAAATTACTTACTTATTTTAGAATTTATTATTACTATTTATTTAATAATTTATTTGATTATTTTAAAAAAAATTAGCTTAAATATGAATCTTCATCAAGCCGTGCATCGCATAAGAATAATACTAGTTCAATTAAAAAAATTAGGTTTTTTAAAACAAAAATATCCTCACAAAAAAGTCTAATCACGCATTAACTTAGTATGGAAAAAAATGTACTAATATTTATTACCATAATGGGTGGAGATCCCTCCAAGATATGAAAGTTTGAAAAAAATAATAAATGAGTGACAAATTTCAAAGGGCAAGTTTCAAAACAAAGACCCGAATATACTTTAGAGAGAGAGAGAGAGAGAAGAGAAGAGACCCGATCGAAACTCAATGGCCCAACCCAACCCAATACTCGAATATTCAGGTTGAATCGGTTTCATTTCCGATTTTTATTGGGTCAAAGTTCAGGTGTCTGTAAACTTGACTCAATCTCAACACTGGTTTTTGTCAAAAGACGCAAAGATTGACACATTTGTGGGCGATGAATCACACTTTTAGTGCCTATTTTTGGCGTCCAAGATAGAGAGTTGCACTTACATTGAATCTAATGGCAAGAAAGAGAGAAAAATATTGGCAATGTTATCGTAGATAATACCTAACCATTTTGGGAATTGTTAAAACAAGAAAAGGAAAACAACCAGAGACAAAATTCTGTAGAAATATCCTACCAGCACATATGGCAAGTACAGCCAAAAAAACCCAAACCCGAGTACATCTTAGATTCTTAATAACAATTAAGATATCCGATCCAACATTTTTCTACTCTACCAAAGGTGTAATACTTAGGTACTCCTAAAACACGGAAAGTGATACTCTCTCATCTCACATTCATGATGGGTCCACTCATTAAATTTATGGTGGACCCACATGAATGTGAGATGAGAGAATGTCAATTTTCAGTGCTCTTAGAGTACATAATAATTTTCTCCACCAAAGACCCAAATTCCATCAAAACACACCTAACACTCCAAAAGTCCATGAGTCTCTCTCACAAAAACATACACATATTGACATACATAGAGACACAGGCCTCATTCATGGCTTTGATCACATCTCCACCATCCAATCCCAAAGCCCACCAATTTTCCCCTTTTCACTGCGCAACCTACCACTGGTAGGGTCCACTCATTAAATTTATGGTAGGCTCACATTAATGTGAAATGAGGGAGTGTCATTTTTCCGTGCTCGAGGAGTACATAATAATTTTCCCTACCAAAAACTCAAACTCCATCAAAACACACCTAACACTCCAAAAGTCCTTGAATCTCTCTCACAAAAACATACACATACTGACATACATAGAGACACAGGCCTCATTCATGGCTTTGATCACATCTCCACCGTCCAATCCCAAAGCCCACCAATTTTCTCCTCTCCACTGTGCAACCCGCCGGCCGGGACAGGCCGAATTAGTCCCAGATATAACTAGTGCAGCATTGGTAGATGCAGCAGAGTCAAAACCAGAGCCAGGGGCAGCAAAGTTTAGGAGAATTTTGTTATCGGACGTTGTCGTGACGAGTCAAAAGAGAGTCTTTTTTGGGAGGAAATGGAACGCTTATGATTTGGCCACTGCTTCTGTTATTTTGGCAATGCATTGCCTTTGTCTTTTCGCACCGTTTCAATTCAATTGGAGGGCACTTTTGGTGGCTGTGGCACTGTACATCGTGACTGGTCTTTTTGGTATTACTTTATCCTTTCATAGGAACCTCTCACACCGGAGTTTCAAGGTTCCTAAATGGCTTGAGTATTTCTTTGCCTATTGTGGTGTTCAGGCACTTCAGGTTTGTGGAATTCCATTGTTTTGATTATTGATGGTCTTATAAAAAGTTCATGTTTTAACACTTTTAACAACTTAAAAACAACTTTGTTATTTTCCATTGGAGTTGCAGGGGAGCCCAATTACCTGGGTGAGCACACATAGGTACCACCACCAGTTTGTTGATTCTGAGAGAGACCCACATAGCCCCACTGCTGGATTTTGGTTTAGTCACATTAGTTGGCTCTTTGATACCACTTCTATAAATGAAAGGGTATGAACTTTTTTCTTAAGCAAAGAAACGGTATGAATTAGCACTATATTTCTCACTTAAACTCCACACAAACAGGGACTAATGATAGTGTACTTGGGTGTTGTAGATTACTATTGTTTCTGGTATGTTTTGCAGTGTGGAGGACCAAACAATGTTGGGGATTTAAAGAAGCAGCCCTTCTTCAGGTTTCTTGATAAGACTTACGTTATTCATCCTATTGCACTTGGTGGTCTGCTATATGGCTTGGGAGGATTCCCTTTCCTTGTGTGGGGAATGGTAAGCAAGATTGTTTCGTTTATTTATTCTCTTAAAATTATATTCTACTGAATTCCTTCGGACTATATGGATGTTAAAAATCTCCACACACACACACAAAAGAAAAAAGAAAAATTTAATACCAAAACCCTACACAATTTTGCCACAAATTTAATGTGATTAATGGAGGGAAAAATAATGAATTTATGTAAAAGTGATAAACAGTTAATTACAATCGTAAGATAATTATAAAATAAATAATTGGATGAAGCTCAAAGGATCTTTTACCAATTTGGTAAAGTGAAACTTTTGGGTCAATTGTAAGCATAAGCACGGTGTTGTGTAGTACGGTTGTATGCCACTACGATGTAATCTAAAGGAATAATTCAAGTATCACAAATTATTTCACTACATTTTTTGCTACAACACTGATGTGGCAAACTATAAGTGATTAATCATCACTGACACATGAACTTATTATTTTTTCTTTACTAGTTACATTGCCATATTACAGTTGTTGTAAGAAGTTGTGAAATTTTTTGTGAGAGTAAACTTTTTCAGTCTAAAGATGACTCATGAGTCATGACTGCTTGTTTTGGCGGCGACTTATTCAATGAAATTTCCAGTTTCGTTGATGTAAGCCACAAATTCAATGAAACTAAAAGATGGGCCTCCATTCAGCAAAAATAAAAGATGGGCCTCCACTCTAAAATTAACAGAGTTCAGACAATGCAGATAGTGGGCTGACTTCTTACATTGCAAGTAGTTCTCAGCTTTAGACCGTTTTGGTGCACTCAATGGAAGTGGACAATAGATAGTGATGTGTTTGTCCCACAAGAGCAAATGGGCTTTTGTGTTTCAATAAAGACAAATTCTACTGGTACTAGTTGAGTTCCCGTTAAATCAGTTCTATCGATTCTCATATATATAAATTTTGGAGCGGGAATGTGAAATTTATCTTTTCCAAAGTTAAATAGGGGGTTTAGCCTTGAAATTTGTAAGCCATTTAGTTTTTTTCAACTACTTTGAAGCATTGGACATGACAGGACACGTACCTAATAATGACCACGTGTCAATTTTCTGTCCCATTTAATTCTCTAATGCACCGGATACAATTCTTTTCCAATTTGTAATAGAAGCTTTGCTTTGTCATTGCAGGGTGTGAGGGTTGTATGGGTTTACCACATCACTTGGCTTGTAAATTCCGCTTGCCATGTATGGGGAAAGCAACCATGGAAAACTGGTGATTTGTCTAGAAACAACTGGTATCACAACTTTTTGATGTCTAAGCTAAAAAATATATAATATTTCAAACAAATTCAAATTTGGCTACTTATTTATGGCTTGGAATTTGTGATTATTTAGGTGGGTGGCATTACTTTCATTTGGAGAGGGGTGGCATAATAACCACCATGCTTTTGATTACTCAGCTAGACATGGCCTAGAATGGTGGGAGCTCGACATGACTTGGTATGTAGTAAAACTTCTACAAGCTATTGGATTGGCAATTGATGTGAAGGTACCAACTGAGGTTCAGAAGAAAAGGATGGCCATTTAAAAGTGGGCTTTATACATGTACTTGGTTAGGCAATTGAATTTAGCCATTTCGTGATTTTGTAAGTGTCAAGCATCATATGGTACGATAAATATATTGTGGATGCTAAAGTTATTAAATAATGTATACAAATCATATCTATTATTTTTCTTTTTTCTTTTTTTGGCTGAATAAGAGGGTCTTCGATATGGGCTCATCGACCCCACGCCATGTGACGACAATAGATAATACCACATGTACCACACAGGTCTTGCTGGAGTCATCGCTCGAGTTGCTCCTCTTTAAGTACTGAGACAAATACTCTTACCATCAAACCACAATCCCGTGTGGTTATCTTTCTTGTTTCTTTTTTTTGTTAAAATCAGTCTCTAAATAGAATTGGATGAATTTAATGACTATGACTGAATAATTACAAGAGAATGGTGCTATGCTATTTATATACAAAACGGAGCAGGAAGAGGAAAATAACCAAATTCCTGACAAACTCCACTAATCTTATTACTTTGACCAATACTGAAAGTCACGTGACATCTCGTGCACTGCTTAAGTGAAGCGACACCGTTTTCTTTTTATCTCGAGAATTGCTTGCAATATACAATGGTTACATTTTATTTAATGGGATGTCCTGATTATCAAGCAATGTCGTTTGATGCTTTTCTGAATCCTTCTCTTTCGTAACACTCCCCCCTTAAATTTTACAGCAGCTACTGAATCTTGCTTCAAAATGTCTAATGCAGAATTAAGAATACAAATGTCAATATAAGCCACAGTTTGCACAACAATTTATTGAACTTGATGACTGCTAGCAATGTGGAAGGTCTTTATTACACCTTCTTGTATTTTAGCTCTGACCAAATGACAAACCGTTCCGATATGTTTCTTTCTTTCATGGAAACTGGGTTGGCTAATATATGGATTTCTGCTTGTAATGTTTGATGTTCAAATCTTTAAGTAACTGAAGTAACCAAGTGATTTCATATGTGGTGGTTGTCATAGAACAACATCTTGCTTCGAAGATCTTGAAACGGTGGTTTGTTTCTTGGCTTTCCAGGATATGAAAGAATCACTCAAGAATATGCAATGTCTCTTACTTTGTGAAATTGAATACCTTTCTTGGTAAACAATAAAAATTTTTCCCAATAGACAAAGAATACCCTTCCTTAGTGAATAAAGAATAGACTTTACTTCTATACCAAGAAACTCCAGGTCAATTTAAATTAGAAATTTGAGACAATTTCCAACAAATCTTTACCTTAACTCAAATTTCACGAAGCCATTTTCCAAACCCCGAGTCATCTTAGAATTTCACCTTAATCCAAGAGACAAATATCATTTCAACAAAAATATCCTTGATTAGGGCTAGAATTAAGGACACAGTAATAGGTCCTTGGATTTTAGCTCAATCAGGGAAGAATACTAGGAAACTAATAGAGACTAATATAATTATTATACCAACAGGTAAAATTGAAAAAATAAATAATAATAAAAACGATGACGTAAGTGTAAAAGAATAAACATATAGTATGTTTATATATATATATATAAAAGCATGAATTTCTTAAAGACTCAAAACATAAATTATAATGATGCCCTCACGCTTCCAAAACAGTCCCTATACACCCTTAAAAAGTATATCCTTTGAGCACGGACATCCAAACAGATAGATGAGAATGTCATTTTTATTAGGTGCGAGGACAACAATAACTATACTTTCCCAATGCCATTTGCAGAATATGATATTTCTAGAGTTGAACCTAAACCTTGAAACCCATGTCCACATTAGGCATTTTACCCATACTATATATATATGAACCAGTCTAAGAGTCTGTGTAAATAATGTGACTATCTCGAGCAATGAGTCCTCTTTCTCTTTTATAGTTTTATTATATATAACAACCATCCCCTATCAGCTTCATAGCAGTACAATTGGTTTGAAAATTGAACACTAGAATAACATGCGACATTTACCAACTTTAGGGGTCTAAAGGAAGAAGGAAACTCTACCCCAACATTTGGAATTTCGAAGCCAAAAGTGTAAAAATTATAATAAGAATGATGGGACAAAAAGAATAGTTTGCTGTGCATGAATAATGGCTCTAGCAAGTAAGCACGGGAGCACAAAAAAGCATGAGCATGATTATGAAAGCCTAAGTTAAAGAGAAGCTTTTCTATTTTTACATAGGTATGTTCAAAGAGAAGCTGTTTTTTTCACATAGATATGGTCGCCTTCAAAAGTTCTTTCCAAAAACAATGCAATTCTTCTCAGTTCCTTCCCCAACATTCTATTCTGCTTACGTCAATGCGAAGCATGCTTTCGTACATTTCTATCCCTTCGTTTCTAATAATTTAATTGAGGAATCTGTCTAAGGTTTAGGATTATCCACAATGTTGAACTTTCCTAGTATCGTTGCAATTTGCAATTATTATTTGCTGAAGATTGTACCATATATGAAGTTGTGGATTTGAAGTTGGACTCTTTTTGGGTTGTGGGTGAGGATGGTAAAGAGCAGATAAGGCTCATATTGATTGTGCTTTGTAGTGGAACCAGATTCGATTGAAGATTGATTAGAAGTGTGTCAATTTAGGTTCATACCCTATTATAACTTTTATTTGTTGGGATCTTTTGTCACAACACTTCCAATTTTGAATTTTAATTATTTAGTTTTTTTTTTTTTTTAATTTACAAGATAGAAATTTACTCTAACCTACTCTAAGTGTATATATGTGTGAAGTTCCCTCTTAGAGATTTGAACCCCGACTTTTGCCCTTCATACTCTGTAAGTACTTATACTTATAGAGTGACTATCACACCAAAAGTGTACAATTGTATTATTAACTATTTTTGAAATACATAATATAAGATAGTACTTACTCATTTAACATTAATATTAAATCTCATAATAAATTAATGGAGAAACATGCTATAACGTGAGAGGAGAAAGTAACATATTGTTATACTTTGTACACAATAAATAAATACTTTGGATACCGAGATGAATTTAAACAAGAAGCAATAGGGGTCAGTGTGCTAAAAGTATAAAAACATGGCTTAAAAAATACTTCAATCAATATAATATAATCTGACAAAACACAAGCACAGTCTCATATTAGAAAGTATTTTACAGAGCTTGCTTACGTCAGTACTAAGCATGCTTTTCAAGTGAGTAAGTCGAGGTAATTGTAATCAAATTAAAATGCTTCACGAGTGAACTGTGAAACTAAACTATGGCAAAACCCATCATTTAGAGTGGGTCTCCTGCATACTCTGTATGGTTAAAGCAGTATAAAAGAATACCATATCTAGAGTCATATGCAGCATTAAATAATATGCTCTCCATTACCAGCACACCCCTGTTATAAATTTCATGGCTTGATTGAGAACTTATTTTGTTTAATTCCATCGAAGTTTCCTTTTGATGAATGCATTTATATTATATTCACAAAACATATAAAACAACCAAAAATTCTGAGTTGGGAAAAAAAAGGAAAAAAGAAGAAAGGTCTTAGTTATAGCTAGAATTTCAAGACTTGCCAAGGAATGATTCTGTATACCCAAGGGACTACATCTCCTTCTCATATAAAGGAGAAACCCGTATACGAGATTCATAGGTAGAAGTAGAACAAAATGTTTAATACATTGAAAATACTGAATATTTTATTTTTATTGGAGATTTCCAATAGGAATAGATTTTATTAAAAAAATAAAATAAAAGGAAAAAAAAAACCGTAGTAATAACCATCAAGTAAGTATAGATGGCCAATGACCTTGTAACTAAATTGATATCTACTCATGCACAAAATATTTGGGGTTTAGGTGGGAAAGGATTCCAGCAGCATATTATAATTATCTTAAAAAAAATGATATGATTGTAAAAAATATTAATTCGGACCAGCTAGCTCTTTTAATTATGTTACACAAGCTATGTATGAGTTTCCTTATAGAAACATACCGTTTAATTTTTTTTTTCTTTTTTACATTTTGGTCCCCACTTTCTCCCTTTCCTCATGTATTTAGTGGTATTCTTGTTCTCTTATTCCCATTTTAAAGATGGTGAAATTATTCAATACATTTTAGTTCCCATATATATATATATATATATATATATCTCACATAATTCGATAGTTACAACACATAGGTGGAATTTGGACTCTGGATATCTTAAAGACATCAGAAAGTGTCAACTAACTGAGCTATAAGACTCTTAGCAATATAAAAGTTGATCTCACGATATAGGGTTCCTATATACAAGACCGACATTTATGTAAGAGGTGTAATACACGAATAAAAATTCTCTATACCATTTTTTGTATTTCACTTTATACTTCAACAATCACAGTTTACTATGTATTCTTTTTACTTCCTTATAAAATAACAAAAGTTTAAAATGGAAATAATTCAAACACATGGCATATGCATAATTGGTAGAACATAAAGTGAAAATACAAAAAGTGGTACAAAAGATTTGTATTCGTAATACACCAAGGATATGCCATATTTGCATGAAATATGTACAATGATCAAACTATCTCAATTGTGACCATTCAATTTATACAAGGCTATTTATTTGAGACATGAAGCTAATCTAGGTTGTAACCAATGAGTAGGGCTGGCAAAATTTGACACTATCTATGAACCTGACATAATTAACCCATTTATAAACAGGTTATGGGTTGAGATTAAACTAGTTTAGGTCATATTCAAGTTGACACAGCTAACTTGTTTAATAAATCGGTTGTGTTCGAGTTCAAACATGCGAACCCATTTGACCTATTTGACCCATTTAGCTTATAAATGTATGGGAAAAATACTCTGACACCCCCTAAACTTTGAGGTAGTAGCCATGACACCTCATGAACTTTTAATTTAACCAATTTAGTACCTGAACTACACACATGTGCCAAATCACTACATCTGTTAGTATACTATTAAAACTAACGTGTGAACAAGTGAGAGACACATTCAACAAAAACTAACAAATCCCAACCCTAGGTGAACTGATTGAGAGAAGAGAAAATTAGAGTTCAGTTTTGAGAGAGGACAAGGGAGATCGAACCAGATCCTTCATTGGTGGCTTGTTAGAGCTGGAGTTCGTGTTTGGCTGCCAATTGCACTATCTTGCCAAATCCTCTTATCAATTCTCCATTTTATTTTATTTTTGGCGTAAAACTCATTTTCGTTCTTACATTTTCATGGGATTCCCACTTTGGTTCCTAACTTTTTTTTCCACCACTTTTAATTCCTGAAATCAAAAAAGCGATCTCATTTTTGTCCTACCGTCAGTGCCCTAACGGCAAAGTCCTACGTGGCAGAAGGAATACCCTACTAACTGACGTGACGCTGATGTGGCATTGACGTGGCGATTAAAATATTATTAAAAATTATTATTTGGTATTTTTATATGCCACGTCAGCATTTTAATTTTTTTAAAAAGCCATGTCAGAAAAAAGAAAGAAAATAAATTTAAAAAAAAAAACTTAAAGTTAAACAAAACTAATTTTAAAATTTTTAGTTTTAAACTTTTTTTTTTTTTCCAGAAGAGTTTACAATCACCTCCAAGCCCTCCACCACTCTTTTCTCCTCAACAGTCAACACCAAAGGATCTCTTCTACCAACCCCATCTCTCAAACCCTAACCATTCCCATGTCCTTCAATGGCCTCTGCAAACCCCTCAAATTCCAACCCTCTTGCTCCATTTCTTTCACTTCTCTTTCTCACTTGCTACGCAGTAGTAGCTTCGTTATCAATGCCTCTCGCTCAAACAAGCTCTCTCTCTTGGTTCAAGCTCTTTCATCTTCTCAGTTCAAGCCACCGCCACCGCCACCGCCTTCGATTTTTGAAGCCCAAGATCACAGGTTAAACACGATGATGCCACCGACAGCTGAAAACCCAGATCTTCCATCTTCTCAATTCAATCTCTTGATGTCTAGTTCTTTCTCTCTCTAACTCATCATCTTTGTCTCTCTCTTTAATCCCATGGCCAATCGGTAGTGTTTGGGTGGTTTATTGGTCCAGATTTGAAAGAGAGAGAAGCATAGAGGATTAAGGTTTTCTTTTGGGTTTGTTGAGGATCTGTGGTTTGACGATGTAATTTATGGATTTTGGGTTGATGTAATTTGTGGGTTGTGAGTTTTGTTGATTTGGGTTTGTGGGTTGAGTTTTGTTGATCTGGGTTTGTGGGTTGTGAGTTTTGTTGATCTAGGTTTGTGGGTTTGTGGTGTATGTTGATTTTTGGGTTTGTGGGTTTGTGGGTTTGTGGGTTTGTTGTATTCCGATGTTTATTTCTGGGTTTGTGGTGTGCTTGGAGGCCGAAAATCTGGGTTTGAGTTTTGTGTTTTTTGTGTTTGGTTTCAAAGCATAAGAAAATCTTGTTGAATGTTTGTGTTTTGTAAATTTTTATGGGCATATCTTTTTATTTTGTAAATTTGAGTGATTTTATTGGTTTGGTTGTTAAGAAAATGCAAGAAAGAAAAGTTAATTTTTAATTTTTAATTTTCTGGGCAAGCTTAGTTGGGAAAAAAAATGAAGAACACGTTCTGAGTTCTTCATGTTCTTCCAAAAAAAAAAAAAGAAAAAAATTAATTTAACTAATTTCTTTTCTTTTAAAAAAAATAATTAGGTTAGAAATTTTTATATTATTTTTATCTGATGTGGCTTTTTAAAAAAAATTAAATTGCTGATGTGGCATTTTAAAAAATGTAAATAATTTTTTAATATTATTTTAATAGACACGTCAGTTTTTACTGTTGGACCGTTTGCCACCTGTGCAATTTTCATCTCTGATGTAACGGCAGAGACTAAAACGGAACGCGTTTTTCAAAATAAGGACTAAAAACGGTAGAAAAAAAAGTTAGGAACTAAAGTGAGAATCGCGTGAAAATGTAAGGACTAAAATGGGTTTTACACTTTTATTTTTTACAACAAAGTATACATATTTATAATACTACGGAAAATTTTATAGTCTAAATCTTTTAAAGTCCTAGATTTTTTTTTTTTTTTTTTTTGAGAATGTAAAGTCCCAGATTTGAATGGCTTGCTGAATCAATCAAATAATAATAATAATAATAATAATAATAATAATTATTATTATTATTATTATTATTATTATTATTATTATTATTATTATTATTATTATTATTATAAACAATACAAGAAGCTCCAAGACACTGCAATGGTTTAAAGTCCAGGATTTTCACTTCAACACAAAAGACAATAGAGATGGTGTCGATGTTGTCTGACAACATAAAATTGCACAATAAAACGTAGTGTTTTTTTACATGCCAGACATTTCTCACCACATAAAATTTAAAAGAACCTTAGACATAAACAAAACCTCAATTCACGAACAGCAATTTCATGTTGTTGAACAGTAAAATACAAACAGCACGTTTGGAAACACCACTAGCGCAATCGGAGGCCGAACACAAACTCTAGCTTCGCGAGGCCACAAATAATGGTTCTGGTTTGATCTCCTCTATCTTTCTCTCTAAAATCTAAGCCCTAGGTTTCTCTCTCCTCAATCAGTTCACCTGCAATTGGGATTTGATAATTTTTGTTGAATGTGTCTTTCATGTGAGTTCAAACATTAGTTTTAACATTATACTAACAGATGTAGTGATTTGGCATATGTATGACGTCCAGGTACTAAATTGGCTAAATTAAAAGTTCATGGGGTGTCATAGCAACTACACCAAAGTTTAGGGGGGTGTCAGAGCATTCTTCCCTAAAGGCATTAGCTTTTGTTATTATTGTTTCATTTATGGTTGCAATTACATGTATATACTATATTAATGATTGTAATTGTATATTAATTTTAGATATTCGAGAATTGATAACATATTATTCAAGTCAAATATGACCTATTAATCAAACAGGTTATAAATGGGTCATTTGTATTGACATTTACATGATTTGTTAATTAAACAGGTCAAAAGTGTTGTGTTGGGTCGACTTGTTTAATAAACAAGTTGTGTTAGGGCTAAGGATTCTTGATATGTTTACCAAACAGGTTGGATTTGAGTCAACCATATAGCTAACCGAATACTCATAACTTGAAAAGACACAAACTCGACATGTGAACACGAATTGCCACCCTCCCATGAGATAATATGACAAGAGTGATGTTAAAGATATTATAAATTTTACTGTATAAATTTTTCAAACTGATGTGTTACCAATCATCAAAAAATAATTAAAACATTCATTTATTAGGTGGTTGAAGTCCATCAATCGCATTTGTTGTCATATCAGCCTATACGTTTTATGTAGTAAAATTTGTAATACTTTTAACATTTTTTATATGACAATCCTTTGGTGTGCTAGTAAAAAAATAAGAAGATACTTGTTGAAAGTTCGGATTTGTGCTAAAACACAAGAGCTTGTTTAAACCCCAAATTTTAAATTATGGCTAGATTGTTTTTACTCTTACTTAATCAAAGTGCAGAACAAGAGTAAATGTATGCAATGAACTGATACTACTCTAGTGCATATTCATGAACACAAACAATAAATATAAAGTATAAGAATAAGGGAAGAAAGATACAAATATAAGATAACACCAAGACGTGTTATCAAAGAGGAAACCGAAGAATTCGGCGAAAAATCTCGCCGTGACCCTCCAAGTCAAAATTGATCCACTAGAAAATAAAGTTGGAGTACATGAATAACAAAAGACCCTCCAAGCCTAGTCTACCCAATGTACTTTAGCCCTCCAAGCTCCTACTACCAACGAACTTCTTGGGGTCATATCTTCTCTAGTTTTCCGGATCTCGCAATATGTCCGATTGCATCCGCCAAGACTCACTGGCTTCTTTTGGCAAATCCCCAAAATTTCTCAAGCTCCAAAACACTCTCTACACTCTGAAAATGTGTGGGTTGTGTTTGGGTACAAATCTCCTCTCAAGATATGACAATGAGAAAGGGAAGGAGAAGAGGCTACAATGATTTCTCACTAAGGATGAGTAGATCTCTCTCTAAAAGATGGGCGTGTTGTGTTGTAAAAAACCTATCTAGGGTTTTTCTCTCTGAATAGCCTATCTTACTTTTGTGGGTAATGAGGGTATATATAGTATATGTGAAGGGTAAAAAAGTTTTACTTAAAATCCTCTAGGTAGAGAGTTTCATAGGTACCTCACGGGTTGGCCCTTCTCGCGAGACACTCGCGAAATTGACAGTTTGACATGACTCTTTAACTTCTAGTATGTGCTTTTCACATGCCCTTTTCGTGAGAACCTTTACTCGCGAGCTTCTTGCGTGTTAGTCGCAAAATTGCAATGATTCTTTATTTCATGTTCGATTCTTCACCAACTTAATACTAAACTCAATATAATAACATCCCACAAAATACAAGAAAAAAAATTAAAGCAAATACAACACTTTTTGTTATGGAATAAAGCCAATATAAAACATAGTTGTAAATCACAACTTTACACTTGTATTCTTTGAAAGAGTGATGCAGTACATATCATAATTCAAATTGCTTTTGGCATAATAGAAACAATATTACCTTTTCATACGGCCTTTTAAAATATTTATGTAAATAAATATTTTTTAAAAATAATAATTAATTCAAATATCTATATATTTTTTACATAAAAAAAAGAGAATCACTCATCTAAAATCCCAATTAACCTTCAAGGTTACTGAATTTCAATAAATTAAAATACGAACGGTTAAAACACCACTAGTAATTTTTTTTTAAGTAATCAATTTGATTATTTAATTTTTTTTTTTTTACATGGATTGAAGCTACCTGCCATATTGTGGGGGTTGGTTTAAGCTTTAGACCAATGACCAAGCTATGAAATCATCTCAGTCAACTTGGTCACCAATTTACAAATCCTTTCCTCTAGTTTATCAAGCATAGCAGTCATCCTTAAAAGTAGTATTCCCAAGCTTTATTCACATCAACATTTATTGTGTCCCATAACGGGCTATCACATTTAATTTCACAAAGCAACGTCTCATCCACTTGTAGATTAGAAATTGTTGTCCTCACACACATCCTCTCAGTAAAATTGAAGAGACAACTAATTGGCATGTATTGAGGGAAAGATTTTCCTGCCAAAACCAATCCCTCATACACCTATAGAGAATCCATTGTGCAGAGTAAGGTATGCAACTATTGGCTGTTACTATGTCATCTTTCCTCTTCTTCCACCAGTTTGTTGATTTTACAAATGAAGCCTCCTTGGCCAATCTCCAAATTAGTCAAGGTTGAATTGAAATTTCAATTTTTTTAGCAATGTATTTGCCAAAGTGCATGTATTTTCACCAATGTTTGATTACTTTCGAAGTACTTTGTGCAGTTTTGTCCCAACTCTAAAATTTTACCTACCGACATGTATACTTAAAAAAAATATAGCTTCTAATATATTTCTTCCTTAATGCCAATGATCATTAGGCGGATGCCTCTAACCATATGGGTTCATTCAATTTCAACCTTCCCCTTTCCAACTTTGGTTAGCTAAAAATATTTTAAAAAATCTCTATGGAGATTTAAAAAAAAAAAAAAAGATTTAAATATACATAATTAGCACCTGCCTAATTGAAAAGATTAATTACTTCGAGGGTTTCCAACCTAATGAATTTATTCATGATTTTTTTTTTCTTAGAATCATTTATTCATGAATTTAAGAGGGCGTTGTAAATTTGTAATTATGTATAAACAAATGAGTGGTCCAATAATAATCAAGTGGGAAAAAAAAAAATGAGTGGTCCAATAATATAGAATCACCTATGATTTTGTGCCTCATCCCCTGCTGTCCTGTCCATGGGTCGTATATAGTATATACTCCGTCACTCTCGCCCTTTTGAAAAGTCTCATCATCATCATCATATATTCATTCATTCTTTACACACTTCTCTTTTTCAAACTATGTATCCTTAGTTCCTGACCCAGACAAAATGACAAAACTTCAAGCAGTAAACCACGTACTACCCATTTTGCCACGTGTCCGCCCACTCTGACGAACTTGTCACTGCCACGTCCACCACCTGTCACTCAAAACCTTGTTTACCGGGCGCTCTGTTCCTCCCCATCCTTCAATGCAGCCTCACTGAACTGAAACCCAAGCTGTGAGACAAAAACACAACATTTCTTTTGGCCTTTCTCCTTTTTATTTTTTAAAATTTTTTATTTAACTTTTATAATAATATTATATGAGTTCGGTTAACGTGTGTCTGGTTAGGACACATATTAACTATCTATTTTGAAAAAAATTTTATTAAAAATTAAAAAAATTGTTAAAACAATGAATTATTTTTTCGTTTTTTTATAAAAATTTTTCTAAAATGATTTACTATTGTATGCCCTAAGGGCACACGTTAGTAAATCCCAGGTTAAATATACAAAAATTTCATAACAATTAAATTAACTAGCTTTTACTCATTTTTATTTGAGTATATTATTTTTTTGGGTAAATTGTAAATTACACCCTTAAAGTTAGGAGTGTTTGAATTTTTATCCTAAAATTTCAAAATTTATATTTTATTTCCTAAAATTTGCGAGTGTTTGGATGTTATATCTAGACGTTTTAAAATTTTGAAACGTCAATGTTTAAAATCAAAACACTCTCAAATTTTAAGGGGTAAAATCTAAATTCTGAAACTTTCAAACTTTAAGGCTCCGCTTGGGAGGAGGGAATAGAATGGAATAGAATGGAATGAAAAGAATATTTTTAGAATATTCTTCCCTCCCCTTTGTTTGGGAGTTTTAATGGAGGGAATGGAAAGTTCATTCCCTTACTTGGAAGTTTAAGTGGGAGGGAATGGAATGAGTAGGAGGGAACACTCATTCCTTTCTATTCCCTTAAAACCTCAAATTTTCATTCCCCCCGAAATTGGGAGGAATGGGAGGGAATGGAATTAGATTTAATAATTTTTTTACTAAAATTTCCAAAATACCCCTATATATTCAACCTTTTATTTTAAAATAGGGGTCTAATAGTAACATTGTCATAAAATGATTCCATTCCATTCCCTCCATGTGACTCCCAAACGAGATTACTTACATTCCATTCATTTTCATTCTTTTCCATTCCTTAATTTTAAAACTTCCAAGCAAGGTTACTTAATTCCATTCTATTCCATTCTTTTCCATTCCTTTTCCTTACTTAAATCCATTCCATTCCATTCTATTCCATTCCATTCCCTTATAATTATTTCTTTCTATTCCATTCCCTTCCCTTATGAACTCCCAAGCGGAGCCTAAGAATGTAATTTACAATTTACAATTTACAATTATTTATTATTAAAAAATAACACATTATCTCAATTATGAAAAAATTTGTTAAATTTTCAGTTTATGAGCTTTTTTTTTTTTTACATCCTCATATTTTTTTTTTTTTTGAAACATTACCTCCTCATATTTAATTAGTGTAATTTAATATCATATCAACAAATGTATAAATCATGTTCAAGATAAGAAGTGTGTTACTCATATAATTTTTTTTCCTATTTTTTTGGAAAATGAAAGAGAGAGAAAGTCAAATAAAAAGTGAAGGGGAGAAAAGGTGAAATAGAGTATGCCCATGTGGTTTGGAAGCATGTACAACAACAGTAAAAGTTAAAACGGTTATGTTTAATTTTTTTTTTTTTTTTCTCAAATTTCTTGACAGTGTAGTACAATTGTTTAGAATTTAGTGTGAGGTAAGGATTGGCGAGGTGACTGACAATCACCGGTTGCAGAGAGTTGTCGGGTGGGGAGTGAGTGGTACAACGCCGCTCCACAATGGCAGAAAAAGGCAGCACGCGGGTGACCGGAAACGGGGACAGCAGGTCACCTCCCTCACCTCTCTACAGTTCCAGAGTCTGTGGTTTTGTAGGCTGGTCCGGTAAATACCCCACATTCACCTCGATAACTTCCACACTGCACGCCCTCTTTCTCACTCTTTAACCCTAATCCCACTCTCATTACTCGTGTGACCTCACTCTCCATTGCTAGGACAATTTTCCTTCCCTTTAAGTAATTTTATTAAAAATAGTTTTGCAAATAAAATAAAGACATCAATTATAAATAAAACGTTAGTAAATTAATAGTTTTTAAGTTTAAAAAATATAACAATATTTTAAAACATTTCAAAATGGAATAAAATACAAACAAATTGAAACGGAAGAAATAATGATTCTTTTAGGTGTATTTGAATTAGGGTTTATGAAGTTTATATATATTTTTGTTGTCTTGCATTATAAATTTACATTGTATTCATAAAAAATATGATAATATGAAGTTTATAAATGTTTATATTTATAAAAAGTTGTAAATATAACCATTTTTATAAAATCATGTTGTATATATATTTGTAAAAAGTTGAAAATATTTACCATTTTTATAAATGTGTACAACATTTATTAGTTTGTGTTTTTACAATATAAATTTGCATTATACCGTACAATGTAAAAAAAAAAATTTCCTAAGGTTTAATTTAAAACACAAGCAACTATATGCCTTGTAACACAAGTACTCAATTGGTGTTCTTAACAAAAACATTCATAATTCAAATCACACACTTCTGTTGTAATTACAAAATTATCAACAATAACAAAAAAATCCAAACACGTGCAAAGTTGGATAATTTTTCTATTCATTGTAATTTATTGTGAGGTATATAGAATTCAAATAAATCTCTTGTATGGTACATTTGCATATTGAGGTTATATTCTCTTGGACATTTTTAGAACTAATTAAATGGACCATATCTTTTAACATGCAAAATTCCAGAATGTGTTTTGTGGAAGTGACAGTAGATTTTATCATTATTGTTTACACACGCAAAGTATCACTTGCATAAATTTTCTATTTGATGTAATGGATAATGGGGACTACTCAGATCTCAAATAAATCTCTTGTAAAATCATTCGCATATTATATAGGGTTATATTCTTTGAGATTTTTAAAACAAATGGAAATGGACATCTCTTATAATTTTTGTGGGTACATTTCTTTTTATGAAAAATTTCGGAATATTTTTTTTTTTTTTGTGGTGACCGTAAATCTTATCATTATTATTTACATATGCAAAGTATCACTTGGATGATTTTTCTCTTTGATGTAATGTATTGTGGGGACTACACAGATCTCTAATAAATCTCTTGTCAAATCAATTGCAGGTTAAGGTTCTATTCTTTGACATTTTTAGAACAAATGGAATGGACCATATCTCTCATCATTTTTTTTAGTGCAATTCTTGACATGAAAATTTTTGGAATATGTGTTTTTTTGGTGGCCGTAGATCTTATCAATAATGTTTACATGTAAATCTATTAAGAATTTAAGATGCAAAAATCTAAAATAAATGTCCTCCATTTCTACTTATTGGAATTCTTATGCAAAAATGACCTCACCTTTCTTCTTCTTCTATTTTTTTTTTTTTATATTATTTTAGATGAACCCAATTGAGAGGTCCAATAATTCAGTAAAAAAAAGTTTACATCCATGCATTTTTACTTGAAACTTTCATAATTCCTAATATAATTTTTGTCACTGTACTTCCAAAATTTTCAAGTGAGGCCTATGTGGGATGCATATGACACGAGTAACTATAATATTAATTAACTTTATAATAATTTTTGTGTATAATCCCCACAGAAAGGACATCACCTGTAGTACTATACTCTCCACCCCCAAACAAATGTCAAAAACTTTTGGTGCGTGCAAGTAAAGTAAAACAGACTTTGTTAGGACATGAGTTTTTTACACTGTTGCCAGAAGTGGGGTCCAAAGCCACCGCTTGGCTTTAAATAGTTGTTGCCACCGGCTTCTATTCCCGCTCTTGTAGTATTAGTAGTAGTACACAAAACCCTAAACCCCGAAGCAAGTGAAGAAAAAGGAAAAGAAAAATAAGAGATATCTATTAGCTTAATTGGGGCTTAAAAGTTAAACCCACTTAGGTTTTTTTTTTTTTTGTTGCTGTTTTTAGGTTCAAGAAGTGATTAGCCAAGACGGGTCTTCCTGTGTGGATGCTTGGGTTGGGTGTGGATCGGTTGCGAGCCGACATGAATCGTTTGCTCGCTTTGCTCTTCCACCAGGTAATAATGCTAATTAACCTTTTGTAGGACTTGCTGTTTTCATAACGAGCTACTAGTGTTGTAAAGATACAAGCTTGTTAATTTTTGTAGTGGTACAAGTATGTATTACTTTGGTTGTTGAAGTTATTTGTTTGTTTACACTGATTAATATCATTTCTGTTCTTGTTCTTTAGGGAGTATTGGATGAGCAATTCTTGCAGCTTCAGCAGCTTCAAGATGAGAGCTCCCCAAACTTTGTCTCTGAGGTTGTTAATATCTATTTCCATGAGTCCGAGAAGCTCTTGAGGAACCTCAGAGGACTTTTGTGAGTTCTCTCTCTCTCTCACACACATACACGTGCATTGCAACTCAAATTTTGGTTCTCACTTGCTGGTTTGCTTGATGGGTTTAACTTTTTGGTCACAAACATTTTCTCCCTCTCATTTGGAAGTTACTATTTACAACACTCTTTTCTTCAAACAACTGTTGGGGCATGACAAAATGGTCTATCTAAAAATGTTAAAGATTTTATTATTTTAATAATAAATTGAAAAAAATTTTGTATCTTTAGAATTTTATTTATTTATTTGGCTGAAAATAAAGGTGATGGAACAGGATGGATAAGGAGTTCTCGGACTACAAGAAAATTGGAATCCATTTGAATCAGTTTATGGGAAGTAGCTCAAGCATAGGTGCAAAGAGAGTCAGAAATGTATGCGTTGCCTTTCGCGCCGCTTCTGAACAGAACAACCGTGCCGGGTGGGTGTGCCTTCCCTCCTCTATACTCGTGCTTCCACACCTTTTCCTTTCACTTTTTCAAACTTCTCTACACTTCCTCTTTCTCTGTAGCAAGAATTGACAACTTTTTTTGCCTTTTTACTTTGAGAGAGAGCGAGAGAAAGCAGACATGTTACTTAGACAATGTTTTACCATCTGGGATTTTGGTGTTTCAGGTGTTTGAGAGCATTGGAGCTGCTAGAGCATGAGTATTGCTACCTCAAAAACAAATTGCACGAACTGTTCCATGTATGTAGCACAAGCTTTTTAGTTTTTCTTGATCTCAACCTATTTTATTTCCACCATCATATCTCATTCATTAAATACTAAAATCTAATGTCATGGTGGCTCTTTCATATTGATACAGATAGAACAGCAACGAGTGTTAGCAGCTGGAGTTAGGTACCCAATGCAACACTAAAAAGCAAGCTATAATGACTAGGGTCTATTTGACTATATTTGAGTGCCACCTTATTGTTTCAACTGCTTGTGCTAAAAACCACGCTAACCCAGAGACAAGGAATAGAAATTAGAGATGGGGTTTTGATGACACTTTCACCTGCTCACCTGCCTACGATGTAGAGTTGTTCTTTGTCTTGAATAATGCCTGGTTGTAACTTTGAAAGCAAATGAATTCAATCAAATTTAAAGTTGACAGTTCTGATTTTCTGAATCTTTTGTCAAAGTTTGAAAGTATCTGCTTTAAGTACCCAATTAATTTCTGCAATTTTTTAACAGAGCTGTCAATTCACAGACATTAAATCCTACAATGGCCCATTCAGCATCAAAGTCATATGAGAACAAGAGTATTTCTTTGACATGACCAATCAATATATCATTCAGTAGTATCTGGCCACAGGACATTTTGATGCTGGTGGTCAAAAAGGAGTCCAATTGAAAACTTTTCCCAATTCAGGTTTTCTTTCAAGGCCAGATATAAATGCGGCTGACTGATAGAATGATTGAGTTATCCATATTTTGTAGATAGGGTTCGTATGCTCCAAATTTATTTTTAAAAAAGTTTTATGGGTCGATAAATTTTTTAAAAAAATTAGTTTACTATTATGTACCTTTTGGGTGCACATTAGTAAAATTTTTGTACATAAAATGGTAAATGTTGTTATTCCTAAGCAGATAGAGTACCTTTCCTTACTTCCCAAGCTACTAATCGTAGGACCTTTGTATGGGCTGAAGCAAAAAAAAAAAAAGGGTGATGGCTCATGGCAGTCTCAAGTGCCAAAAAGTCTAGAGACTTATTATTTGTACATTTTACTGATTAATTGTTTGGGTGTCAATAGGCGGTGTTTAGTAAAGATGTTTAAACAACACTTTTCAGTGTTTAAACACTTCTAAACGTATTTTTAAAATATCTTTTTACTTACGCGTATTTTTACAATATTTAAACAATGATATTAAAAAACTCTATCCAAACGGGCTTGACGGTAGTGTTTTAAGTGTTAAACTCATTTGTAGTAATGTAATTTAATTACCAATTGACACCAATCAATTTGTTGTAAAATGTATGTGAAATGGGGTATCTCTAGAAAAACTCCTAGAGCTAGAGAACACTGTGTGGTGACAAATTTTTACCTTTTTTAAAGGGTTGAGTGTTTGAACTTTAAGCCCCCTTATCTTTATTATTGATTTATTTTATTTACAAAGTAAATTATATGAAATTATAGTTTTATATATATATATATATATAGATATTTAAATGATATATAAAATTCAGATATTATATTCTACTTTAGATTAGTTCACTGGTTTGTAATTTTGTTATTAAAATCTCAAATTTATAACTAATTTCAATTTGAACCGTTAGTCCCTCTCCATTTTTTAGTTATGTTATTCTAGGTAGTAATGAAATGGTGAAAAGCAAGAAATCATTGAATTAATTACATATTTCACACAGAGTTTGTTAATAAATCAATTTGATAATTACAGGATAGAGAGAGAAAGCTTCACTTAAATTGAGAAAGTAATTATCAAAAAAATTTCAAAACAAAGTTAATTTTCCCAACAATTATCATTTTTATCTAATCCATTACTACTCAAAATAATGAAAATGAATAACGGAGATGGATATAGGCTTCAACCTGCGGCAGTTTCATAAGATTGAGACTTTACTTGAAAAAATAATAATTTAAATCCTAGAACATAGTATAAACTATGAGACTTTTTATGTAATTTTCCCTAACAAAAAAAAGATGATCATTCTATGATATGTGCATATCCTTTTTTATTTACCATACCATCACAATCCTAAATGTTCATGAATGTTAGCTATAGCTAGTTACACGTTTAATTGGTCCATCCATAAACACAAAAGGATATATACTCTTTTATCATATATTACCATAAATAAAATAAATAAAAAACAATTAATAAAAAAGTGAAGTTTTAAAAAGCTTGTACAAAATCAAATAAAATAATAAGTTGGACAAAAAAAAAAAAAACACCTAATCCAAACACATTTGCTACTTCTCTTTTTTGGAGCTTATTTTGTCTACAATCCGTTTTAATTACTTGACTAGTAAGTTTTTATTTTTATTTTACCAAAACTCTTTGCCAAATGAGAACATAAAGGATCTCTCTCTTTGTAAGATCCCTTAGATTATTATTATTATTTTTTTTTTTTTTTTTTTGAGAATCAAGATCCCTTAGTTCAAACCTCATCAATAGACAAACTACATCATTAACCACGGAATGAGGTGATCATAATGATTGCTAGGACCTCCCTTATAAAGTGTGATTATAATCGGCAATGTTAAGATTTCATGTCTATCTTGATACCAACCTTTTGCCAGTCATGAGTTTACCCAAATGGTTTTTAAACTAATAATATTGTTTTGTTTTTCCTCTAAAAATAAAAACTATTGATATCAAACCTCATGCATTATTATTGATGCATGCAAGATTTCATGAGATATATGCCCCTAAGACCAGGTAAGTATTTTTTTAAAAGTATATATATATATATATATATATATATTGCACTATGCATATTAATAAAGAATAATACAAATTAGGTGCTGATTACAATCGGGCATTGTGGGACGTGGGGTGCCTAACTCCTTCCCCAAGCATAATTAAATCCCTAAATGGCTAAATCTATTCTCTAATTTTAGACATAATTTTATCTAATTTACATAAAGAGAAACTAAATAACTTACGAAAAACCACTTTTTTCACCCTTAAAAAAAGTCCTCAATCACATGATATATCGTTTTTATGGTTAGGACTTCTAAATTTGTTTTCAATAGAGTATTTAGAAATAAAATGGTCAAAATTATGATTTTGATTGTATGTCCTAAAATAATGGATATGCCTTTGGTGTGAGGTTACAAGGTTGCAAATGAGATTTCGACAATTTAATATTCAAAATTTTAATTATATTTATCCCATTTTAATAAAGTACATGATGACTTCATTTACTACCCTCAATTTAAGGGGGATGAAATATCATCAGTGGAATCTACTTTTTTTTTTTTTTTTTTTTTTTGAAACCGGGTAGGTGTCACAATTCCAAACCAAACCATTCGTTGGCTAAAAAAGGGAAGTGCAAGCACAATCTCAAACATATATCCACCTCACTCAAAGTTTATTAACCCTTTATAGATAAGAATCATAATTCACACCTACCACAAAATCCAGTTGTCACCTCACCCAAACCACTCAGCCGACTAGGCGTGGATAATAAGCAGTTTATTCCCACCATGACCAAGGGGATACAAAGTATATCCCCACAATGTGACAATCCTTACCACTCCCCACTTAAACTTCTAAACCCAATCATTAATTTGCAAACCAAACAAGAAAATCACCCCCGCTTACCAAACAATTACACGAGTGAAGTAAACAAAAGACTGTCGATCCAAATAATGCCTCTAATGGCTTCAAAACCATAGCCACAATAAATGCATGCTATAGCTCAACTGCCCATGATCCTGTCTCAGAAAGAATGATAAAGCCCTAATAGTCTCTCCAAATACAACGAGAATAGATGAAAGAAATGAGAAGAGGGCTCATAACATAGGAATCTTGGCCAAGTCTATATATATATATATATATATATATATATATATATATAGACTTGGCCAAGATTCCTATGTTATGAGCCCTATATATATATATATATATTTATATATACACTTTTCAAATCAAAATTTCATTTAATATATTTTAGCTTGTGGATAGCAACTGTTCATATATTCATTAAATTTTTGATGGAGCCCTTTCAAGTTTAGATGACTTTTGTTAAAAAAATTACTTATTTGCTTTGTAATGAATCTTTTGTAAGTTCATAACCATAACCAAGGGACATTAAGTTAAAAAAAAATCGTTTAATTTATTTCCTTCTATCAAATGTACCCTTTAAAATACTCTCTAATTAAATAAACTTTGTTTAGGGACATTTTGCACCATATAGCATTTTGCATTATTTATTTTATTTTTTTGATAATTCAATAGTTACAAAATGGGGAGGGCGATTTTGAACTCTAGATGTTATGAACATATTAAAATGTGCTAACTAGTTGAGCTATAACGCTCTTGGCAATGCATCAATGCATGCACAACCCTCAATCTTAGCTTCAAATTAAATTTCTTGTCATAAATTGCAAGATTTTTTTTTCCAATAAACTTGAACATATATTTAGTTGTTTATAATTAATAGTAGGCTTTATATAATAATTCCATGCAGTCTAGTATGACTTATTTCTCATGTTTTTCGAACCATTATCTCTCTCCAAAGTCCATAAAATGGGTGCTTTAATCAAATATATTATAAAAATTTGATCATCTATCCTCACAATTTTACTTAACTAATTGCACTCTTATAAGTATACTTGATGATGATGCTGAAAAATCATCAGTAACCTACACAGTCCCCACGTGCTCTAGACAAAATCTGCATAACAAAAAAGAAGGAAACCCTACAGAGAGTACTGGTGTGACACTGGCCAAATGCCCTCCAAAGATCAAATTAGAGAATGTTCACAATTCTAGAGTGCCAAAGTTGGAGTGAATTATGCGTACTTTATTTTTTGAGAGCTTGGGGTTTTTTATAGTAGACTAGAACTAACTTTAGTTTCTTGGGCCCGAAGGTATTTCCTTATGGAGAAGATCCTAATAAATGCTTGTATTTTGGTGGGATTCTTCCCATGTAGGAGTTCTTTGACCAAGGTTAAACGTAGAGTGTAAGATATTTCCTTTTCGAATTCCTTGGAGTTTACTTAAGCCATGTGGACGCCACGTGATCTTGACATTAGTTGTCCTTGTGTCCATGCACCAAAGATCCCGTCCATGCAAGATTACCCGTCTTGTATTTTTCCCGTCGAGTACCTCGATCCGTTGTCTTGCAAAAATTGTAAGTTTAATGCCGTCAGGTTCAGGAGAATATATCCGTCATGCTTCGACTTTTTATCCCCTTCACTTGATTTTTATGAAAATCGCATGTTTACATAAAATTTTACTACGAAAACTTTTGCCCCTAGTAAGAAGACACAAACGAATTTGCAAGTCATAGAACATAAAACTGCTTATGCTTCCAACAGTCACAATTCTTAAGTAACAACAAAAATATGTTTACAAATTAAAAATTAAATTATCTTTACTTCAAAGGAGTCTATTCATTTATTATTTAGAATACTAAGTATTTTTAACACACACACGGGGAGAGGGGAGAAAGTTTTTTTAAGAAACTTATAGTGATCTATATCTAAAAGGGTCAACTCTTGGATACACAGCACAGACTTTAAACCTCTTTAACTCACACTCATCTACCAATGTGGGCTTAACCCACTTTTTTTTCTTTTAAGAATACTAAGTATCTTTAACACACACACACACACGGGAAGAGGAGAGAAGGTTTTTGAAGAAACTTAAAGTAGTATATATCCAAAAGGGCTAACTCTTAGATACACAGCACAGACTTTAAACCTCTTTAACTCACAACTCATTTTTCAATGTAGGATTAACTCACTGTTTTTTCTTTTGAGAATAGGAGTCTATTTATTTGATTATAATAGGAACACAATTTTAAGAATTTGATGTTCTCCTAGATATAACTTCAACATAATAACATTTTTATGGTGCAAGAAAATAAATGGGTGTGAAATTAATGAGAAAAATTTATAGTTTGGATGATAAAGTTGGTTATCATTATTGTCATTGAAGTGCAAGCCAATGAGCATGCCTCTGCATGCATCTTCCTATAACTCTTTATTTCCACCGCTTTCTAAACTCTCTAAATTTGATCCCGTCCGAGACGCTTTTGATATTTGCATGGTAACCAGAATTATAACTTGCGTGCGAAATTTAAAGGTAGATCTGCCACATGAATATGAATTATGTATTACACGAGCTTTTAAACATTGCTTTAGCAATACAATGTATCAAAATCTCCCAGGTTATAAAGCAGTTAGAAAGTGCCTACTTGACTACGAAAGAGAAAAAAATGAACCAGGCCTAAAATTTGCAAGATATTTATTACATTGTTATTATGGATATCTTAAAAATAGAAAAACTATTTTTTCATAAGGTTTTTCATTGAAATAAATGGAACGTTAGTGACATAGTCTGACTTGCTTGAATTTTAGATTTGGCAAGTGAAATATTTTGGAGCTTGTGTGATGTTAACAATGGTGGAAGTGTATAAAAGAATAGAGAGAGAGAAAGAGAGAGAAAAATATCTTTACTAAGAAACTGAGGGAAAAATGATTATACAAAAGCTCAAGCTATAGAGTATAACTTAGTCCTTATTTATAGGACCTGGATTAGATAGGTTCTAGAACCTTCAATCTACAGACTCATAACCACCCCTGTAATAGACTCTCCGTGATTCCAAGAATGACAGTTACCAGGACAATTGTGGAGCTCTAGTTCATCTTCAAGAAGCACACAGTGGTGACCAACGCGTACACAAAGGAGGGAAGGATCAGTGACCATATTCTAACATTGAAGAAGCCTTAAAACGGCACCGTTCTACTAAAGTAAAAATGTCACCCTTTTTCTATTACAACTTGCCGTTGGTCTTCTTCTTCTTCCAATTTCAATCTGTGTTTTCCAGTGTCATTACTCTCTTTAACATCAAGTACATCATAGACTCTCTCTCTCTCTCTCTCTCTCTCTCTCTCTCTCTCTCTCCACATACAAGAATGCACACATTCATGGATTTTTTATTCTAACTCTCCCTAATTTCCTTCTTTAGCACCACACCATTCATTTTTTTTCTTCTCATATCATTTTTTTCTACTTCACAAAAATTAAGTTGTGTAGCTTTTATTTATTTATTTTTATTTGGATAAATTACAAAGTTGGTCTCTATTTTTTATACCATATCTCAATTTGGTCCCTAATCTCTCAATTGTGTCAATTTGGTTCTCAACCTTTTTAGTGTTATGTTAATTCAGTCCATGCCGTTATCTTTTAGATGAAAAAAACTGAAATCTCAAATGAAATAATAAAAAAATTATTTTCCATGCCACATCATCTACTAATTATACTGCCACGTTAATTAAAAAAAATTAAAACTAAGACACATGACGAACAAAATCCCTAACTCATCTCCCTTAAAAATCCCTGAACCATCTAACTAGAACCTCATACACCTCCTAGGTCCTGATGAACCAAATCCAGACAGGCTACTTTAAAGAATTCCTCAAAAATGTCGTCTACATTCCTAGGGTTAAACCTATTCCCCTCACAACCATTTCCATATGAGAACCCACCACTGCCAGGTGGTGGCATATCTTTTAAGCCTTCCTCACCTTACTGATATAAATATTCTTCTTTTGAGGGTCACTTATACCTAAATCACAAAACTTAAGATCAAAATTCCATCCAATCCAACACCAATATAATATTAACTTGGTTAATCTCAAAGAAACATTCATAGACACTGTTATTACAGAGGGACTTGATGCAAATCGATATCATGTAAAATTTACATTTATTAATGCTTCTCTAAGCTTTGTTTAATTGCTGAAAATTTGTAGAAAAAGAAACTTGACTAATATCTAAATCATTTGATTGGTTGACACATGAGATGACAGAAAAATTCAAATCAACTGGGCATAACAGAAACTATATGGTCTTGTTGAGCTCTCCATTTCTACATTGATATGAACTCAATAAAGCCATATAACCTGATGACATTAAATAGCAAAAACTCAATCAATCAATTCTCTCTAGAGCCATGTTTTCTCTTCCCTTCCTTCATCTGAGACACAATCTTGCCTTTCTAACGAGAGAGGGAGAGAGGGAGAAGAGATTGAGATGAGTTACGGATTTTAGGGATTTTGGGGATCACATGTCTCAGTTTTAAATTGAGTTATTTTTTTTAATTGACATGGTGGTATAGTTGGCAAATGATGTGACATGAAAAATAATTTTTCATTGTTTCGTTTGACACATTAGCTTTTTTTCATTCAAGAAATAATGGCAGGGACTAAATTAACATTACCAAGGAAGAGGATACTATATCGTACCAGCCGATACAGTCAGTATGTACTGTACCGATACGTGCACCAATACAGAAACGCCAGCGTTTCGTACCAATTTAAATACTGGGTGTACTGATCGTGTACCAGGCATATCGGCCAAAACCCAAAAAAAAAAAAAAAAACCTTTTTTTTCTTTTAATGTTTTGTAATTTTAAATTTTTTTTAAGGGCCAAACCACTCTCTCAGTCTCTCGGTCTTTCATTCTCTCATAGTCTCTCTTGGTCTCTCTTTCTCTCTCAGATCATGTCAATTTGAGATTTGGTTTCTCCAATCTCATCTAAGCTGAAGCTAGCTAGAAGCTGTAGAATAGGTAAAATTTGGTATATTGTTTAATTTCTTAATATGCAATGAACAATTAAGCTTTTTGTTTTTTATATTTTATATTTTGTGTTTTTTTTTTCTTTTAGTTGATGTTAAAGTCTAAATCTAAGGTTGTCAAAATCAGGATCCTACGTAGGATTGTGAGAGGTCGGCAGGATTGTGGATCGTAGAATCAGATTGTGGATCGTAAGATCCTACATATTTTCAGATTTAAAGTAAAAAACACACTGATAATGATTTTGTATGTTGAATAATCACGTAAATTGTGAATTCATCCATAAAAAACAAAGATTTGCATCATATGATGCAATTTGCATGTCATATATCATTACGTCTATACTAATGAAATAAATATATTTAAATTTTGATCCAATGTATCTAAAAAATTAAATAAATGTTTAATTAGCAACCAAATACCAAAATATTTTTCAACACATCTGGAAATATTTTGCAAGTTCTAATTTCCAAGTTTAAAATTGAAAATAAGTTATCAAATAAAAACTAGCAAACTAAAATATGAAATCTAAAAGTAAGATGAATATTAAGGTGAAGTAAACATTTAATTATTCCCATTTTAGAGTACTTACAACCACCGTCCTAATCATCATCATCATCCATTTCATCATCTATGTAGACATTGTATATTTGTATACTAGAGCTAAAAAAGAGATCAAAATACAACTTCACACTTAACTATTTAAATTATACCACTCAATAACAATTACAGAGCATGCTAAAAAAAAAAAAAATCAATCAATCAATATACAAATACAAGCATACTAATAAAATTATACATATAAGAAAAATATTTTAGTAATATTAGAACACAAATTAGTATATTGATCAAATGAATTTAACAATATTATAACTTAAAAGGTAGCAAAGTCAATATACATTTTTCATTTAGAAATGATGAATCATTCATTTATTTTGATTACTAGTGAACTAAAAATTAGAAAACATTTGTTTAGGTTAACATAATTATATAAAAATAAATAAAAGTCATACCATCACAACATAGAAAAAAAAAAAAAAAAAAAACCCAAAAACTAATGTTTTGGTAGGATCGGTAGAAACAGTAGGATCCCATACAATCTTACGATCCTACTATTTTTATGATCCTAATGCGATTCTAAACATTTTGGTGAGGTAAGATTGTAAAATCGTGTGATCCTACAATCCTGATCATGATTTTGACAACCATGTTTAAACCCATGAATAATTTGATTTGAATTAAGATAATGTTTTATGGTAAACTTTTATTTTTATAATATATATTTATAAATATAAAAAAAATAGCAGTAAACCCGAAACAATATACCGGGACTAAAATATATTGTTCCCCTGGCCAAACCGATACAGCCTCCGATACAAGATTAACTCCCTTGAATACTACACTAAAAAGGTTAAGGACAAAATTAATACAATTAAAATGTTAGAGACCAAATTGAAATATAATGTAAATGATAAGAACCAACATTGTAATTTACCTTTTTTATTTTTAATACAATGGTTCCATCTGAGTTTTTTAACTTTTCCTTTTCATCTTTAAAATCATGAGTAAAAGGGAAAGGATACATATAATAATATTTTAAATTTATTATATAGGATGTCTATTCAATTTTTTGGTGTTCTATATGTCATGTTTTTCAACACAATTTCATATGAATGCAAAGTGTTGTGAAATTTTATAGTACTTGTAAGTGTACGAACCATATCGAAATATAGTTTAACAAGAATAAGGTCAAACCCACATGAACTTAAATGAACGTAAGAAAATTAATCAAATTTTAACCAAATTAATCCTAATCTAGTTTAATAAAAATTGATTGTTTGCAATTAAATATACTAAGCAAATAATTAAGCTAAGCAAAGATATAATATAAAGCAATAAAGAGATGTAAACAATCTAGAGAAATGAATTAAGGTTTTAGAATTCGTCTTGTTAATTCATATCAGCATATATTTACAATTATTAATTTTTTCCAACTACTGCATGATAATTTAGAAATCAATCTTGCTACCATGGAAAATATTATCATTAAATCTTCTATTTAAATATCTAAAGCATGTACTTCTTCGCTTATTAAGTATAAAATCATATTATCAATTGTATCCGTAACCAAAAAAATCATAAAAGATATCCAATTTTAAAATCTAGAATCTCATTTTAGTTAATTGATATGAAGTAAGGACAATTTAAATCATTAAAGAACAACTTTTGTGGGAAAAATCAAATCACATAAACAATACTGATAATTCTTAACAAGGTTTCATCCTCAACCTTAATTAATTAAAAATTTAGCTATTCATAGTAATTAAAAGAAAACACAAAAGAGGTAGCCGCCTTTATACGTTCAGCCCCTAGCCATCCTCTTAAACAAACTAACCTAGAGGTTTATATATGAAAATAGCCGCCTTAGAGCAACTGCATTAGTCTGGTCAAATTTTTCCGTCTATTTGACACTAAGAACCTACTTTTTCTATTTTACACCACCACTTTTTCAAAATACCCACATCAGCTTATCTATTTTACCATCTATACTATTTAAATAATAATATTTCTATAATTTTTTATTATTATTTTATCCTTTTCTATTGTCCTTATCTCTTTTTCTTTTGTACTTATCTCATTTCATTTGATCTAATTTTTTCACTCTCATCCCCACTCCTCTGCCGTTCTGCCGTTTATTCTCAAGACTTTCCTCTCCCTCTCACGATCAAATTTCCTTTCCACCACAACCATCTTCTTCTTCTTTTTCTTCCTTTTCTTTTCTCTTCTTTGTCTCATGATCAGATCAACTCTCCACCACTAGAACCAATCTCCACCACAAGCACTAATCTCAAAGATCTAAAGAAATCCCTCTCTATCGAAGCTTGTATGGTTGAATCTCTCTCATCTGATTGCAAGCATCCTGCCACCATTGGGTTTGTATTTTAATTCTAATTTTGGGTTTGGGTTATGGGTTTTTAGTTGATGGTTTAATTTTAAGTTGATTTTCTGTGGATTTTGGGTAGATCAGGTTTGATTTTCGTTGTATTTTGGGTTTCTATTGTTTTAACAGGTGATGGTGGTGGTGGTTGGGTGGTGATGGTTGGACAGTGTTGGGTGGATGGTGGGATCTGCGCTTTGGTGGTGGTACTCTTGTAAGTTTTGTGCGTCTGTGTGGGTGTGTTTGTGTGTATCAGAGGAAGAAGAAGATGATGAGTCTGAGTTGGTTTTGCAAATAGAGAAGAGAGAGAGAAAATAAAGCCAAATGTGAAATTAATAAAATAATAGGATACACATCTACAGTAACCGTGTATATATGCATGGTTACTGTAACAAATGTGTAAATATACACAATTTTAGAAGAACTGATATAGAAGATTTTTGGGATAAAATATGTAAAATTTGTTACTTTTTACATTTTGCAAAGTTTTACATGCGGATGTAGATGCGCTTACACTATGCTATATTCCTAATACAATCAAAATAAGGAATTCATATTTCCAAGCCACGCACATGCTAGGGACTCCGTGGCCTAGCTTTACACGCTGACTTGTATTTCTTTTGTGATACGGACACCTCATGGCTTGATTGTAAGAGTATCTTTCCTAGCAAACTACATCCACGTTGGATGGCATCTTGGCTTCTCCTTGAATACATGCCTGGGCTGGGTGTTCTACTTCTTTGGGCTGAATCTGTACATCATGGCAAGCTGTATTCTCTTAAGTTAGCTTTATAATCGGCTTGGCCCATGTAGCATACAACCTGTAACTTGTTCAGCCTCTCAGCATGAATAGCCTTTATTTTTCATAAAAAAATATAATATATAATTAGTCACAAAATAATATATAAAAGCAAGGCTAACTATGCAAATCTGATGGTACTTTATTGTATATATTTCATGCACATCACAAAGTACGAAGGGTTTTTTTTTTTTTTTTTTTTGTTAATTTTCAAAAGATGGAATTAAAATTGTAAGTTAAAATTTCTTTTTATTTCTTTTTTTTTTTCCCATCCCCTTTTTGGTTATGAGGGTATGAATGAGTTGTGTGGCTACTTTGGGTGTGTTTGCAATATGCCCTTCGTTCCATGATTCTCTTTCCTTGGTAAAAAATAAATTCAACCATTCATAAATTGATATCTATGAGAAATCCGATTCTCATTTCTATATTCCTATCTATGATATGGGAGAAATTAAAAGAAAAAAAAATTATGTTTTAATTCTTAATTATTTAAAGGAATATTGTTTCTCGCTTCATTCAACATTCCAAATTTACTTAATTGAATTTTTATGCCTTTTATTCATGAATTAACTACGAATGTTTTAAGATAATTTGTGTGTAAAATATGTTGTCTTTGAATATTTATATTATTGCCATGATGGTATAAATAATTTTGTGATAAAAAGTTCTGATGTGATTCTGGAAAACAGAAGAAGAATGTATTTGTTATAAAGAAATAGAAATGATAAGCACCTTAGCGAAGTACAAAGGTTTAGCAACCTTTTTGTACAATCCTTGTTAGCATACAAAAGGCCAAGGCTGACCATTTTTAACTGCTAAACTGACTACAGTTGGCTTAACAACCTCATACTGCCTAACAACTTCAATAAATAAGACAGCTTGTTTACCTTGGCAATGAACTATTTTTTGCATACTTATCTTTGATTCATGAGAAATGACTTTTTTCGTAGAAGTGTCATGCTTGGACCTTGATTGTTGTCCCTTGGGAATTGACCACACTTCCATTGTTTTTTAAATCTCCTGCCACTCAATTAAGTTCGTTGATCTTTGATAGTTTTTCAGTGGTGGGCTCGAGTGTTTCCAAGACTTGTTTCATCGGTTCTTGAATTGTGGGTTTGTTCTTCGATTGTGGGTTTGAGAACTTCTGAAACTTGGTTCTTGAATCATTGTTCGTTCTCATGGCCTGGATGATTTCTAAAAACTTGATTTTGTGACTATTGAAGCCTTATGGTCCTTATGGGTCGTTAAAATCTTTGGTTGCCCGTCGATTTTTGAACTAGTCAAATCCTACTGTCTATAGGGCATCATTCAAAACTTTTGTCCAACACACTTGAAGGATTTAAGACCCCCAAAATACCAAAGGTGTAAGAGCCAATTGACCAACATTCGGAGGGTATTAAATAATGTCCTGATTAAAGAATCACCAATGGTTCAAAAATTATAAGGGATATAGGAGTTCCGAGAACAATCAATGGTTCAAGGCCACCACAAAAAGCCTTAATTTGGTCCATCCGCTTCCCTAATGTTAGGGGTTCCTTTTGATTGGTGGTCCCTATGATAGAAAAAATGCCTAGTTAGTTGTTAAATGATACCTAACCGACCATATTCGCTAATTTTTGGGTTTGAATTTTGAACCAAGACCCACAAACCATCACCGTCAAACCCAACAAATCCAAAAAAAAAAAAAAAAAACCCAAATCTTTCTTTCCTTAATTGAACACATGAATGAACCCAAAAAAAAAAAAAAAAAGGAGCAACATTTGATACTAGAAAAGCATGTCATATTGGCGCTTTTAGGCATATATTAATGGACCATTTAAAAAAAAATTAATACCATTTTCATGAAAAATATAAAACAATTGTTAAAAAAAATTAGTTACTTTTTTTTTCTTATAAAAAGTTTTAAAAATAGTTGCTAAACTAATGTCTTTAGAACATTCGACACATTTCCCTATTTTTAAAAGAATTCAAAATTTTGTAAATCTACTATAATTTCATCCTTGACTGAATCCTTCCCTTCAATTGCAATGGATGCATTTAATTTCTTGTCCTAAAAATTGGTTTAGACCAATATTATGAATACTATTCTAGACTCTATTTCGGTTTGTCAAGTAGACAAAATATTTCGGTATCGGCTTATTTTAGCATACCGTTTCAAGGTGTTTTGGAGTTCCTATATAATATATATATATATATATATATATATATATTTATAACATAAAATTATCAATTCAAAGAAGTAAATATCAAATAAAACAAATCATTTAGTCTTAAATCTTAACATCAATATTACTTCATTTAATTGTATAAAACTTTAAATCAGAAGCAAGTAGCAAACTAGCAACTAGCAATAATGTAATTATATAAATTATAAAGAATAAAACATAAACAACATTTAAAAAAAAATTACCCAAAAATGAATAAATAAAGTAACAAACCACAAATCAAGGATTCACTGCTCAAATACCACAAATCAAGGATTCCCTATTCAAATACCACAAATCACATTGCACAAATGAAAGAGGATATTAGGGTTTTAGGAGCGAATAAAATGACATAGTTTTAGGACTTTATTTTTTAAGGGAAAAAATTAGTACAAGTTGAAATTCCCGTTCTACCCAAAATGGGCTGAAATTGACCGAAACAGTCGAAATAGACTGTAATTTGGCTCAAGGTGGAACAAGAGGCATTATCATTCCGGATTTCATACCAACACAAAATATTTCAGTCGTTCTGGCCGGAATGGAACAAAATTAATAACACTAGTTTAGACTTCCAATTTCATAATCTTCATACCAAAATCAAAACTCGAAGCTGAAAACCCTCACAACACAAACACTAACTACCTTTCCAAATCCGAAATATCCCATATCATATAGATTCCTCAAAATCAAACATCGGATTTTCATCTTATTCTCCAAACCCTTGCCCCAAATAAGATCCATTTGAAACCCACTAGTGTGCTATAGTGGTTAGCTAAACCTTGAATCTTGCCACTTCTAACCAAAGTCCAAGGCTTCTACAAATGGAAAACTGCGGAGAGCGATGGTGTTTTCTTACAATGTCCATGCCCTTGTTGGTAGATTGATTTTTTGAGATCTGTAAAGCCATCTTCATCGAAATGGTTTGGATTTGAGCAGAGAGTGACAACATTTTCTTCCACTAGTTCTTCAAGGAAGTTCAGGTCTTCATCATTGACATCATCTTTGATGACTTTGGAGAGAGTTAGAGAGAGTGAGAAAAGGAGAACTCGACACCTTTATGTTGAAGATAAAATAAAAATAAAGTGAATTTTTAGATTTGCTCCAAGTTAGGATTTTGTGGATTATTATTTGTTTAGTTCTGTTTAAGGGTGAATCTAAAATAAAATAAAAAATAAAAATAAAATTCTATTCAAGGTTTTTTTTTTCCTCTTTAATTTTTAAAGTTTTAAATTTTTATAGATTTAATTTTAATTTTTGATAAAATTTTAAGCTATTTAATTGATATAAAATAATGAAAATGAAGTGGGATGATTTCATTGGACCAACTAAACACATGTGACCGACATAACATTAACAAGGGATTTACCAATCAAAAAGAACCCTAAACTTTAATTAATGGGATGGATTAAAACTTGTAAACGTTATGGGAAAAAAAAATCAAAATGACCTCAAATTAAAGGGTGTGATTTGCAATTTACTCACAATCTAAATTAAACTATACACTACTAAAAACTACAAATACAAAAAAAAAAATAATAAAAATAAAATTAAAGCAATAAATAATTAAAAATTACTTAAAAAATAAGCTAACCTTAAAATGAGAAGCAGTTCGAAGCTTAATTGTTGACCATAAACCTCGGTTGATTGTGCAACAATTCTACCATATAAACAAATATGTTAGTAAATTTTAAGTAAAGGGCCAAGGACCTAATAAAGGCCTTGGCCAAGCAGGAAAAAAAAAAATTGAGGAACATTTTAAAAAACTTCCCCACCCCCCCCCCCCCCCCAAAAAAAAAAAAAAACCACTTTCCCAGTGATTATTGTGCATATTTCTATAAGAATGCTCGCTTGTGTTTTGAAAAGTTAGCGCATGGGCTTTTAATAGGTGAAATTTTGTGTGCTAAACTATTTCCCATTAATGTGGGATTAGTTTCACCTCGGATTTTTGAGGGAAAATTCCTATAAATAGCTCCTTCAATTATTGTTTGATAAACTGCACACACACGACGGTTTGTCCACCGTAGAGTCGATCTTCATCGTGCTCCTTTGTCCTTGGGTTGAAGGGCACCCCACCCACAACAGATGAGTAGTCATTACAAAATGAGAATTTCAATTGGGTTCCCCCACAAATCAATAAACTACACACACAATATCAAGGATCAGTGTCGGAGCCAGAATTTTAATTTAGGAGGGTAAGATTAAATATAAAGGTACATGAAAATTATATTTTGTTCTCGTCTTTTTTCAATTCTTTTCCGTGCCTATTGTAAGAGTTGAAATTTAATAGTCACTGTTATCCTTAAGGTATTCTGAATTCTAAGGTGATTATAAGTTTAAGTAAATATTTTAAACAAGTAAAACACATAAACTTGAATGAAAAAAGCTAAATTAACAGAGAACTTTTCATTCTAAATCTGTATTAGGGAACAAAAATGGTGATCCAACTTTTTAAAATCTCTTATTTATTTTGCTACCTTTACTTACAGCCTGCTTATGATTGGTATATCATAGAGGAAAGAAGCAATTTTGACTTAATAACATTAGAAATATTATTAAAAAAGAAAAGAATATATCTAGGTGTACAATACAAAGAAAAGTAGAGATAATAACTGATGTGTGGCAACAAATGCATAACTGAGTTTGATGTGGGGCTTGGGGTGGGGTTAGGGTGGCGACGCCACGTTTAGTGCAGGGTGTTCCCAAGAACACCCTGAACTGGAAAAAAAAATTATATATAATAATTTAAATTTTTTTACTTGTTTACCCTTAAAAAAGAAATTAAGAACACCTTCAATCAAAATTAGGAACACCCTCAAATAAAATAAAAAAAATTATTTGTTTTACTTTTAAGCAAAAAAAAAAAAAAAAAGCCCAAAAAAAATTTTGAACTAAAATCTTAAAAAAAAAAATTGTATCAGAGCAAGCCCGAGCCCAACATCAAAATGAACAGATTACAGATGGTAGCAAACCCACGGATTGGGTCTTCATGGAAAGCAACTACATGTTTGCTGGATCTATTCTTCAGAGCAGAAAAAGTGTGAAAGGGAGAGAAAGAGGTAGAGCAAGTGAAGGCTGAAGCTGTGAGAGAGAAATAATTTGTTGCTTTGCTTTGTGTTTGAAAAACTGGGGAAGACGAAGTGTAGTAGAGACTGAAAAGTGAGAAGGAGACGGAGACTGAGAAGCATATGTTGAGACTGAAAAGTGAGAAGAATGAGTTGAAGACAGAGAAGCATATGTTGGGAAGAAGAAAAGCTAATTAGAGACTAGAAGAAATTACTATCTTTTTTTTTTTGGTAAAATAGAAGAAATTACTATCACTTATCATATTCAGATTCCTTGGGAAATGTGACAGTGGGAATGAGTTATCTCTTTATTTGTTTTAATTATTTTCAAATTTAAAAAGCAAGTCTTTTCTCATCATTTGTTTAAATTATTTTTAAACTTAAGAAGCCAGGTCCAAGACTTGACCTGAAGGGTCCAAGACTTGACTTGAAGGGCTAGTGATGAGTGACGTGCTCACTGCTCACGCATCTCTAGTCACTTCTTTGATTTTTTGTACTGTTTGGAGAATGAACAGTGACATTTAATTTTTATCTACTCACTTTTTCAAATACACTTTTCAACAGATTCTTTATTCCATTCTCTATCTCATTTAAATATTATATATTCATTCATTGTTTATGATTTTTTTAATCATCATTTATTTTTTTTTATAACAACTATATTTTTCAATGAGAAGTGTTATGTTTACAACATTTTACGCAATATTTTCACAACAAATTTATGTGGAAAGTTGTTACTAGTTCTAATTTGAACCCACCACTGAAATTATTTTTTTACTCGCTAATATTAACTAATAACAATCTATTACATAAAATTTATTGTGAAAATATTGTAGTAATATTTTTCATTTAGGATTTTTTATTTTTTATATTATTTTTCTTCCTTTCATTTCATTTTCATCCATACATGTTTCATTTCTTTTTTCTTTTTCTTGTTTTTCTCCTCCACACGTGTCCAACCCCCTTCTTTAATTTTCTTTTTCACCTCCAGAACATTCCAGCAATCTCACATTTGCTTCACATTAGAGAGAGAGAGAGAGAGAGAGAGAGAGAGAGAGAGAGAGAGAGAGAGAGAGACTGCTGCTCGTCCGCCGCCCCACCGCTGGTGGAGATCAAGGTCGCCGAAAGGACAAAGCCGGTGGAGATCGGCGTTCACCATGTAGCACTACCACGCCCGCCGCTCGTCCTCCTCCCCACCACCGGCTGGGTCAAATCGGCTTGTTCTTTTTTTTTTTTTTTTTCATATTTGCTTGTTCTGATTCAACTTTATTTTAAGCATTGGATTTTGTTTTGTTTTTTGTGTTTGGATTATGTGAGAAATGGAGAGAATGAGAGAAAAAAAGAAATCCGAAGGAGAGAGAAAGAATTGATATAATAGTAGCTGGTATAATTTTTTATGCAGAAAAATTGATTTGGAGTTGCTACAGTCTTCTCTAAATTAAGAGAAGTACTGTAGCAACTTCAAAAAAAATTTTGGAGAATCTATGTGTTTAGAGAACCGGTTGGAGTGTGAACAGTAGCATTTTATGCTCCAAAAATAGAGATAAAATGACTATTGGAGATGCTCTAAGATCTTGTATCTAAGGAGTTGTGAACTTTAGATATTTTTAATATATTATTTTGAAGGACTTATTTACATGAAAGTATTATATAAAAATTTATATATATATATATAAACTTATATATTATCTTATCACTTTATTAATATTTGCTCCTGTTTTTGGCTTTATCGGTTAGTGTGTTGGTGTTGGTGTTGGTGTTGGTGTTGGTGAGATACAATTAATTGTCTTTCAGTGTATTGTGATTTGTGATTGTAAATTTATTTGATTGGTTCTTATGATTAGGGCCATGGGGCTTGTCTGCTGAGTGGGGGTAGATGGGGGCATGGGGCCGAGGTGGGATATTTGATTTGGGGGAAGTAAATCCACATGGGGTGTATGCTAGTGCAACTAATAAACAATAATTTAATTAACTAATAATTAATTGAGGGAAGCAACTAATAAATAATAATTAATAATTTAATTAACCAATACATTATAAAAGAAAAAAAATTAAATTATGTTAGGCTAAACAACAATTAATAATTTTATAATTAATGAAACAAAAATATAACAAATTATAGTTTATAAAAGACAGACAAATTAATGAAACAACTAAACAATAATAATTAATAATTTCTCTTTTTATTAGATTGTGTAATTTATTCTTTTTAAGGAATACCCTGAGAAAAATTTCTAGAGTCGCCACTAGGTTAAGGGGGGCAATTACCCCTCCTCGACCCCCCTAGCTCCGCCCCTGTCAAGGATACATGCACAAGTAACAAAGCTTGTATGTGCAAAGCTAAGGTTTTTTAGGGATTTTTGGAAAATAAATAAGTTCACATGATTCTTGCTTAACTAGGGCATATCAGTAATAGGTCCCTTGAATGTTGTCTTTAGGGAATGGAGCTTAATCATAAGGTATACAAAATGGGGTGTTATAAGTGTGGGGAAAGTAATTCTTGCGATTATAATTGGGGCTTTGAAATGAGAACGATGAAACTTGGATTTTTGAAAAGGGAATAAAATAATAGATTATGCAGGATTTGTCAATGAGGTTTTTTCTTGGTGAACAAGGAATGGTTTATGGTAATTGCAATTAGGATAGTGAAACTCACTACAAAAAACAAGGGCTATAGCCGCGTTTGAAAAACGCAACTATAGACCCTAAAAATGCAGCTATAGGCTATAGCTGCGTTTTCTATAGCCGCATTTCGAAACGCGGCCTATCCTGCGTGACAATAGCCCCTTGCGAGATCTATAACTGCGTTTTTCTAAACGCAGCTATAGGTCCCCTTATAGCTGCGATTTCCACTCATTATTTCGGCTAGGCGTATAGCTACGTTTTGTTAAAAACGCAGTTATAGACCCACTTTAAGCTGCGTTTAAAATGCGGCTCTAGGTACAGTTTTGGCTGCATTTTAAAAACGCAGCTATAGGTTCCCCTATAGCTACGTTTTTAAAACGCAGCCATAGGTTTATTTTAAAACAAAAAAAATTCTAGGTTTTCTGTTTCCCCAAAAAATTTAAAATTCAAACTAAAAAAATTCAAAATTAAACAGAAACCCAAAAAATTTAAAATCAAACACAATATACTCACAATACAACCACACCCAAAAAATTCAAAATCAAACACAACATACTCACAATACAAACACAATGTGCTCCAAAATATAATAACACAAACCCATGAATCTCCTCTCATTCAATAAAACCAAGCCAAATCTAACACTAAATCCATTCAAGAAACACAAAAGTACAAGCTCAGAAACACAAAAGCACAAACTCAACAACACAAACCCATTTAAACATAAGCACAATATCAGCAACATAATAGCACAAATTCAAGCACAAATCCAAAAAATTGAAAATCATAACTCAAATCCAAATCAAGATACGTACACAAATATTGCTAGAATATTCACTTCATTCAAAATTTTTAGCATTTCCTCCATTTTCTTACTAACTAAACATAAAATTAAAAAAAAAAAACTAGATTTATAGACAAATCAATGTGCATGAGATGAAGAAAAAAAAAAAGAAAAAAAAAAAAAGAAAGAAGAAGTAACTTCAAAGAAACAAAGAAAAAAAAAAGAGTTGTGCTGAAGTGAAGAAGGAAGAAAGAAAAAAGGGGGGGGGGGGGGGGAAAGAAAGAAGAACGTACCTGGCGTGACTTGCTAAAGAATGGAGCAAAAATAGAAGAAAAAATGATTAGCAACTCCAAAGAAACAAAGACAAAAAAAGAAAAAAGAAAAAAAGAAGAGTTACGTTGGAGTGAAGAAGGAAAAAAGAAAAAGGAAAAAAAAAAAAAAAGGAATAAGGAAAGAAAGAAGAACCACGGAGAAGAACCACTGAAGAAGAAACAAAAAAAAAAGAAATGAAAGACAAAAGAGAGATAAAAAGGTGAAAGTGGGGTAGGTGGGAAAGTGGTGGTATGTGTGAAAAGGAAGAATTTTTTTTATTTTCTTTCTCATGTTACATATAGCTGCGTTTATAAAAAACGCAGCTATAGGTCCGTCTCAAGAAATTATTCAGCAGGACCTATAGCCGCGTTTATTAAAAATGCAGCTATAGATCCGACCTATAGCTGCGTTTTTACATAAAACGTGGCTATAGGTCCGTCTTCAGAAATTATTTGGCTAGACCTATAGCCGCGGTTTTTTTTTTTAAATGCATCTATAGGTCCGTCTTAAGAAATTATTCGGTAGGACCTATAGCCGTGTTTTGTGTAAAAACGCAGCTATAGACCCAACCTATAGCTGCGTTTTTACACAAAACGCGGCTATAAACCCGCAAAATAATTTTTTAAGGTGACTTGTAGCTGTATTTTTTTTTTAAAACGCGGCTATAGGTCCAGCCGAATAATTTCTAAAGACGGACCTATAGCCGCGTTTATTAAAAACGCAGCTATAGGTCGGTGTAAAAACGCAGCTATAGACCCGACCTATAGCTACATTTTTAATAAACGCAGCTATAGGTCCGTCTTCAGAAATTATTCGACTAGACCTATAGTCGTGTTTTTTTAAAAAAATGCAGCTATAGGTCACCTTAAACAATTATTTTGTGGGTTTATAACTGTGGGTCACCTCAAAACGTAGCTAAAGACACTTAGAAACGCGGCTATAGGTAAAATCTATAGCCGCGTTTTTATGAAACGCAACTATAGGTCCACCTTTGGCTGCGTTTTTAAAAAAACGCAGCTATAGCCTGAGTTTTTTGTAGTGACTGAGTGGGCTAAATGATGGGCAAGAACTAAAGAGAAGGTAATCTCGATGTTTAGAGGTTCAAAAAGTATGAATCTTGTGGCTACAACCATAATTCTTGCACCAAAATGTTTTGCAGAATCTGCTTATGGTAGCTTTTGGAATTTGCTGCCAAGTATGAACGCACTTCAATGGTTGCTGCCTCAAGCTTTCCATGTCAGGCTTGAATGACTCGAATACCTTTGTTAAGAACCTGGTGTGTGGAAATGAGATAATGCAATGACTGATTCGAGGTACCCAAGACTCCTAAGAAAGAGGAGGATTGAGAGAAAATTGTGAGAAAAGAGAGGTGGAGGGAGAAACAAATGGCTTATTAATTTCAGTTATTATTCTACATAATGAAGTGCAAGCTTGTACACGTTGTAGCACACGTGCACTCACAACCATGCTAACAATCTTAGCTACTCCAAAGCCAGTTTCCCTATTGCCCTTAAGAGCATTTGCAGCAGTGGAGCTAAATAGCTATATTGCTATTTTAGCTCCACCAATATAGCAAAAAGAGCTTGCAGTAGTGGAGCTATCCTTAAAATTTTTAGCTAAAGTGCTACAATGCACATCTATCTATAGATGTGCACTGTAGCTAACATCTAAAACAAAAAAATAATTTTTATTCCTCCCTTATTAAACTATTCTGTCCTTTACTTCATTTTTTTCCTTTCTTTTATTCTCTCTCTCCGGCTTCTCTTCTTCTTCCTTCTTCCTTCTCTTTTTTTTTTTTTTTCTCTCCCTCGTCTACTCTCTACTTTGGGTTCCAGCAACTTCTTTTTTTTTTTTTTTCTCTCCCTCGTCTACTCTCTGCTCTGGGTTCCGGTTCCAACGACTTCTTTTTTTTTTTTCTCTCCCTCGTCTACTTTCTGCTCTTCCGGCGACTTCTCATTTTTTTTTCTCTCCCTCGTCTACTCTCTGCTCTGGGTTCTGGTTCCGGCGACTTCTCTTTTTTTTTTTTTTTCTCTCCCTCGTCTACTCTCTGCACTGGGTTCCAGCGACTTCTCTTTTTTTTTTTTTTTTCTCTCACTACAACAAAAGTGGGCTATGGTGACAAAACCTAGTGAGGATAAACAATTTCATCACCAAATGATAATATTTAGTGAGGAAAAGAAGAATTCGTCACCAAATACTATAAAAATTTTAAAATTGGTGATGAAATCAATATTTCGTCACCAAAGATGTACCAATTGGTGACGAAATCAACATTTCGTCACCAAAGATGTATAAATTGGTGACGAAATCAATATTTCGTCACCAAAGATGTACAAATTGGTGATGAAATATTTATTTCGTCACTATAGGTCATGAAAGAAAGGCAAACCTAGGGTGACGAAATATTCGCTAGGGGTGTCAATGTTCGACCCAATTCGCGAACACGACACGAACCCGACACGGGTTTTTTCGGGTTAGGGTTGGGCCTTAATGGGTTTGGGTCATAAACGGGTCGACCCGAAAGCGACACGATAAGAAACGTGTCATAAACGGGTTAACCCACATAACCCGCAATAGACACGTTAACACGCCAATTTATTTGTGTCAACCCGAAATGACCCACTTAACACAACTCGTTTAACTCGTATAACAAATAAACATTTATTTTATTTTAGATTTGTCAAATACCTTTTATATCCAACAAATATTTTAAATTTAAAAAGAAAAGTGAGTAATTACAAAAATTTTCAAGGGATATAATTGGAAATTGAAACTTTACAGACCCTAGAACTACTAATATATATATATATATATATGTATATATTGGCATAGAACTTGCACAAATGAAATTGGATGAGCTTGTGAAAAATGTTATGAATTTGGATATTAACAAAAAGTCTATGGATGATAATTGTGGTCATAGTCAGGATTAGTCTGTTGTTTGCTCAAATTCTTTCAATACTGATACTTAGCATTTGGCGAGTTCTAAGGATATTATATTTTTGTTGAACTATGTTATTTTATTTTTGTTAAACTTTGTTATTTTGAATTTTGGTTGAAGTATATGCACTTCTTTTGAAGTGTAAAGAACTTATTTCTAAATGAATGTTATATTTTTGTTGAACTATATTATTTTAAATGTGGGTTGAAGACTTGAAGTGTATGCATTGCTTTTTGGGATGTAAACAAAATTATTTTTAGATGGATGTTATATTTAATATTATGCAAGTTGAAATGGGTTGTGTTACATTCGTGTCAACCCAACACGACTTGTTTATTAAGCGTGTCAAATAGGTTGGGTCAGGTCAACCCGCCTTATTAACAGGTTGGGTTAGGGTTGAAAGATCATGACACGATTATTAAATGGGTCGGGTTAGGGTTGAGCTATTTAGTCGAATACCCCTACCTCGACACGACACGAACCCGACACGCTAACCCGAATTGACACCTCTAATATTCGCATCACCAAAGACTTACCAAAGGTGACGAAATTCTAAATTCGTCACCTAATATTAGGATGTAGGTGTTTTTGATGACGAAATAAATTTTCGTCACCTATTGTTTAACCAAAGACAAACTGGAGGTGACAAAATTCCAAATTCATCATCCAATATTAAGATGGAGGAGTTTTTGATGACGAAATAAGTGTTCGTTACTAATTGTTTACAAATAATTAAGGATGATCATGGGCAGGGTATACCCATATATACCCGACCTAATTAATTTATCCATGAATATCTAATTACCTTACCCAATTAGTATCCATACCCAATTGTTACTGGTCTATTTATCCATAGATATTTATACCCTACCCAAAGCCGATTTCTATAAAATCACCAAATATGCTCAAAAACCACTAAAATGACCAATATATCCTCAAAATCTCTAAAATAAGCAAAATACCCATGAAACCTTTAAAATGACCAAAATACTCCTACAATCTCTAAAAGCACCAATTATACTAAAAAAAAAAAACACTAAAATAAGCAAAATATCCCAAAATCTCAAAAATGAGCAAAATACCCATGAAAAAACCTCAAAAATGACCAAAATACCCCCAAAACACCAAATATGCTCAAAAACCACTAAAAATGACCAAAATATCTCCTAAACCTAATAAATGACCGAAACCCCCAAATTCTAAAAAATGACCAAAGTACACAAGAAATCTAAAAAATGACCATAATTACCCTAAAACCTAAAATTTTGCCAAAATACCCCCTAAACTAAAATTACCAAAATAACCCATAAACCTAAAAAATAACTGAAATACCTCCGAAACCTAAAAATTGACCAAAATAGCCTTGATGCTTGAAAATTACCAAAATACCCCTAATCCGAAAAAAATGACCAAAAAACCCCTTAAAACCTAAAAAATGACTAAAATATCCCTGAAACCTATAAAATGACAACAATGACCCTAAAACCTATATGATGATACAAATACATCCTAAACCTAAAAGATGATAAAAATACCCTTAAACCTAAAAATGACCAAATACCCCTAAATGACCAAAATACTCATTTTTATAATTTCGGGCTATTTTGGTCATTTTTTTTAGGTTTAGGGGGTATTTTGGTTATTTTATAAGTTTCAGGGGTATTTTGGTCACTTTCATATTTCGAGGGCATTTTGGTCATTTTTAGGCGCTTAGGTATTTTGGTCATTTTTAAGTTTTAGAGAGTATTTCAGTCATTTCTTAGGTTTAGGACGTATTTTTGTCATTTTTAAGTTTCAGGGGGTATTTTGGTCATTTTAAGTTATTGGGTGGTGTAACATTTTGTAGAGTTACATTAGGTGTAACTTGAACCCAAACCTATATTTCTTAATTTATTGTGAATTTTGACAAATCTACTATTAGATTACATTATATTCATATATTTTTCATGATTACAAAATTTCAAGATGATCAAAGATTATTTGTCATGTCATCAATCAATTGTCTAGATTCAAGTTTAGTAGTTTAAAATAATGCATAAAATATGAGTTTATTGATGAAATGGCAAATTACAGCCGATTGGCATGAAAATTGGCATGCATGTTAAGAACATATAGAACATGTAATCCAACGGTTGGATTTTCAAAATATGAATTCAATAATAAGTTATTGGCTAGTGTAACATTTTTTTGAGTTACGTCAAATGTAACTTAAACCCAGCCCTATATTTCTTTAATTTGATGTGAATTTTGACAAATTTACCGTTAAATTGCATTATCTTCATATATTTTTTATGATTACAAAATTTCATGGTGATCAAAGATTATTTGTCATGTCATCAATCAATTGTCTAGATTCAAGTTTAGTAGTTTAAAATAATACATAAAATATGAGTTTATAGATGAAATGGTAAATTACATCCGATTGGCATGAAAATTGGCGTGCATGTTAAGAACATATAGAACATGTAATCCAACGGTTAGATTTTCAAAATATAAATTCAATAATAAGTTATTGGGTGATATAACATTTTGTAGAGTTACATCAGGTGTAACTTGAACCCAATCTTATATTTCTTAATTCATTGTGAATTTTAACAAATCTACCGGTAGATTGCATTATATTCATATATTTTTCATGATTACAAAATTTCAAGGTGATCAAAGATTATTTGTCATGTCATCAATCAATTGTCTAGATTCAAGTTTAGTAGTTTAAAATAATGTATAAAATATGAGTTTATTGATGAAATAGTAAATTACAGCCGATTAGAATGAAAATTGGCATGCATGTTAAGAACATATAGAACATGTAATCCAACAGTTGGATTTTCAAAATATGAATTCAATAATAAGTTATTAGGTAGTGTAACATTTTTTTGAGTTACATCAAATGTAACTTAAACCCAACCCTATATTTCTTTTAATTTGATGTGAATTTTGACAAATTTACCGTTAGATTGCATTATCTTCATATATTTTTTATGATTACAAAATTTCATGATGATCAAAGATTATTTGTCATGTCATCAATCAATTGTCTAGATTAAAGTTTAGCAGTTTAAAATAATACATAAAATATGAGTTTATAGATGAAATGGTAAATTACATCCGATTGGCATGAAAATTGGCGTGCATGTTAAGAACATATAGAACATGTAATCCAACGGTTAGATTTTCAAAATATAAATTCAATAATAAGTTATTGGGTGATATAACATTTTGTAGAGTTACATCAGGTGTAACTTGAACCCAACCTTATATTTCTTAATTCATTGTGAATTTTAACAAATCTACCGTTAGATTGCATTATATTCATATATTTTTCATGATTACAAAATTTCAAGGTGATCAAAGATTATTTGTCATGTCATGAATCAATTGTCTAGATTCAAGTTTAGTAGTTTAAAATAATGCATAAAATATAAGTTTATTGATGAAATGGTAAATTACAGCCGATTGGCATGAAAATTGGCATTCATGTTAAGAACATATAGAACATATAATCCAACGGTTGGATTTTCAAAATATGAATTCAATAATAAGTTATTGGGTGGTGTAACATTTTTTTGAATTACATCAAATGTAACTTAAACCCAACCCTATATTTCTTTAATTTGATGTGAATTTTGACAAATTTACCGTTAGATTGCATTATCTTCATATATTTTTTATGACTACAAAATTTCATGGTGATCAAAGATTATTTTTCATGTCATCAATTAATTATCTAGATTCAAGTTTAGTAGTTTAAAATAATGCAGAAAATATGAGTTTATAGATTAAATGGTAAATTACAGCCGATTGGCATGAAAATTGGCTATTGTTATTTGGTCATTAGGGTTGTTTGTCTTAAAGGAGTTACATTGATATTAATCTTTGGGTTTTTTTAATATATTTATATTTTTTTTTTTTTGCTCAATTTGATAATAATAATAATAATAATAATAATAATAATAATAATAATTATAATAATAAATTTGTCCAACCCATGGGCTTAACCTGACTCAACCTGACCCATATGGGTTGGGTTGGGTTAGACTTATGTGATGGGTTGGGTTGGGGTTGAATTTTTTTTGACCCACCATGGTAGGTTGGGTCAAAAAATCCCCTCAGCCTGACCCAATCCGACTCATGCACATCCCTACTAGTATTAATTAATTTAAACTATAAATTGAATTTACTATTTTTGTTATCATAACTATCAATTTGTGGAAAGCATATTAAAAAAATGTGTTTGTGTCTGTGTGGTTTTTTTTTCTTTTTCTGTTGTTGAAAACTTATCTACTAGTGTTAGAATAGATTGATTTAGTTTCCACATACAAATAGCATGTTGTTTAGTAGCCTACTGGTGGCACTTCTTTGTAGAGTAACACTCCCTCAGGGGTTCTAATCCTAGCGCCAATATAATTTTCAGCTTAATTTTAATTTTCAGAGTAATTTGTTTTTTCAGCGCCATGCCCAATTTTCAGCGTCAATTTTTTTTCATTTATTTTTTATTTGAAAAAACAAAACCCTAACCTATCTTTCTCACTCCTTTACCCACCGTTTCTGCCTCCCACAGACCTCACGCCTCTCCTCCCTCATTGATCGGTAAGCTCTCTCTTTCATCAATCCTCTCTTTCTTTCTCTCTCATTGATCACCATTGTACATTCACATTCACTTCTCATGTCTCCCTGATTCTTTTCTTCATATAGTGACTTTGGAGTTATTGTTTTGTGTTTCCATCTGATAGCATATATATTTGTTTTTTCACTTTTTGTATTTAATTTCCTTCTTTTCCTTTTAGATTTTGATCACTGTTTTTCTTGGGCCCATTCTTTGATGGGTCATCAAAATACTGATGTTACAGTTATTGTAGCATAATAGTTCTTTGCTCGTACTGCTATCAGGGTATGGGAAAGGGGTTGGAATTTTTTGCTTTCACTTTTTTTTTTTTGGAAAAAAAAAATAAAATAAAAGAAGTTATTATTGTCGTTGTTGTTGTGGACATTGATTACACAAAGGAATTCAAGTATAGTATCATTACAAAGATTACAAAGATTGCCAGTGGTTATGCTTATAATGAGTCCATATGTATTCTTATGATGGTATACTACTTTTGATTAATTCTATATTATACTAACATATGGGATGGTATTATTATGATAAGACAATTATTTGGTTTAAATTAACAAGAAATTCTAATTTAGATTGAAATTGAAGGAGGAAGTGGTTGATGGGATCAGGATCATCCTTTTTCATTAAGGGTTATTTAGTGAAATCATCCTTTCATGAAGATTATTGAAGTTAATAAGTCAGGCACCATCCTTTCATTCTTCTAATATTTCGTTCTTCTTTGTTAGGTTCAAAATTTGTGGCAAATTGATGTCAGTCAGAGCTTGAGGACCCTGCACATGTTATGATTGGCATTGAAGTTGGATTCTTGAAGGTTTTATTAATCTATCTTTTTCTATGCTGCTCATTTTTTTTTTCTTATGCATCTTTTATGCATTGGAATGAAATCATGCATCCTGGAGATTTTCTCTTTCACACGTTTAAGACTTCAATGATAGATATTTGGAAACTGTAATGAATGTTTTATTATATCTGCTTTTGGTTTATGTGCAGTTGTATTGTTGTTTTCGTTAGGACTAAAGATCGATTTTTGAATTCACTGGCCCACAAATTTTAGAATTGACTCTCTCAAAATTTAAAATTGTCATCTAACTTTTTTGAACTAGTCCAATAAATGTAAAATATTGTGAAAGTAATGTGAAAATATTGTGTACGTAGTATTACTCAAATTAATTTGGTAAAAAAAAACCCAAAAAAAAAAAAAAAAATCTCGCCCATTCCTCAGCCCATAGTTCTCCAAATATGTGCAAAGCCCCAAATCTCTTTTTAACATATTCCAAATCCAAAAACAAAACAAACCTGTATCATACAGTTATTTTGTGTGCATTGTTTCCTCGGTTCTAGGCTCCTGCTCCAGCTCCAGCTCCAATTAATTCCAATGGCAACCATTAGTATCTCCCTCTGTTTTTGCAAGTTATGTTTTGGGGAAGGTATAGTAAAGCTACTGGCTGAATGTGTGGTTAGAAAGAAAGTAGCTTTTTATGTGTTGTACACACTACAAAAAAAGTGGACTATAGTGACGAAACCTTTCGTCACAATATGTCTTTATTTCGTCACCGAATACATATGGTGACGACATGGTGACGAAACAACATTTGTCACCTAAGCTCCGTCACAGAATGTATTGGTGACGAAAATGTTTTGTCACCAATAAGAAAATGATAGGTGACGAAATTTTTTCGTCACCAATAAAAAATGATAGGTGACAAAATTTTTTCGTCACCTAATATTTTCGTCACTAAACCTTATTTTCAGTGACGGAATATTTCGTCACCAAATTTTTTTTTTTTTTTTCCAATTTTAATAGATTAGGTGACGAAGTTTTGCGTCACCGATTGTTTTTTTTTTTTATAATTTCAATAGATCAGGTGACGAATTATTTCGTCACCAATTTCTGCTTATAGTCAGATATGGCGACGAAAATTATCGTCACCAATTTTTTTTATTAATATTCTTTACATTTACTTGCCATTATATTAACCTGTTCATTTCTAACCAAATCCAGAAAATAAAAATAAAAATAAAATAAAATAAAACACATCCATTCATTTCTAACCAAATCCATAAAAAAACATCCATACAATCTAAAAATGCAATAAAGATGTTCAGAAAGTAATTACAACCATTTATATAAAAATTATGTCTTAACTTCCAAACTTTACAGAAAATTATTTGAGTTCAAGTAGTCCCACAAAAGCTATCTTTTTGCCACCAATCTCATATCTGCACAAGTATAAAGGAAAATACATCAATAACAAACTAGATTGTAAACCTATATCCCTGATAAGATGTACTACAACCCAAAAAAAAAAAAAATTATTATTAGTAAAACAATGCAGAAAATGTCCACAGAATACCCAATAACAAACTAGACAAAATAATCATAATGCAACATCATATGAAGCCAAACTATCAAAGAAAGAAGACCCACAACATTCTCATCAAATAAAAACCAAACCCACGTTATAAACCATGGAGAAATCATAAAAAATGCAGAAAAATCCCAATTTAAAACAATAATAACAAAGTGAAATCCAAAACAACCTAGCCACCATCATAAACACAAACCTAACCACCACAACAAATAAAAAATCTAGCCAACACTATTTAAAAAAAAAAAAAAAAAAAAAAAAAACTAGCCACCACTATTAAACAAAAACCACAGCCACCACCATAAACAAAAAACCTACCACCACCATTAAACAAAAAACATAGCCACCACCATTAACACAAAAACCCAACCACTACCATAAACAAAAAAAAAAAAAACCCAGTCATTACAATAAACAAAAAACTCAGCCACCACCATAAACAAAAAACCCACGTCCATTATTAAACAAAAAACACAACCAGCAACATTAACACAAAAACTCAGTCACTATCATAAACAAAAAATCAAACCACCACCATTAAACAAAAAACACAGCCACCACCATTAACACAAAAACCTAACCACTACCATAAACAAAAAACCCACCATCACCATTAAACAAAAAAATACAACTACCACCATTAACACAAAAACTCAGCCATTGCCATAAACCAAAAACTCAACCATCACAATAAACCAAAAAACTCACCACTAACATTAAACAAAAAAACTTAGCCACCACCACAAACAAAAAACCCACCACCACCATTAAACAAAAAACACAGTCACTACCATTAACACAAAAACACAGCCACCACCATAAACAAAAACTACAGCCACCACCATTAAACAAAAAACACAGCCACCACCATAAACAAAAAACCTTCTACCACCATTAAACAAAAAACACAGCCACCACCATTAACACAAAAATCCAACCGCTACCATAAACAAAAAACCCAGCCATCATAATAAACAAAAAACTCAGCCACCACCATAAACAAAAAACCCACCACCATTATTAAACAAAAAACACAACCAGCACCATTAACACAAAAACCCAGCCACTACCATAAACAAAAAACCCAACCACCACCGTTAAACAAAAAACCCAGCCGCCACCATTAACACAAAAACCCAACCAGTACCATAAACAAAACGCCCACCATCACTATTAAACAAAAAATACAGCTACCACCATTAACACAAAAACTCAACCAGTACCATAAACAAAAAACCCACCATCATTATTAAAAAAAAAAATACAGCCACCACCATTAACACAGAAACTCAACCACTGCCATAAACAAAAAGCTCAACCATCACAATAAACAAAAAACTCACCACCAACATTAAACAAAAAAACTTAGCCACCACCATAAACAAAAAAACCCACCACCACCATTAAACAAAAAACACAATCACTACCATTAACACAAAAACAGTTACTACCATAAACAAAAAACTCAATCATATACAAGCCCCAATACTAATGCTCTTAGGTAGGAAAATAAAACACTAACCAAGGTGTGTTCTAGTTAATAGATGAGCTCCTCCCACTGCCATAGATGTCACTGTCACCCTTTCTCCTTAAATATTGTATGATGCAATCCATCTTCTCCTCTAGCCTGAAGTTTGCATCTTGGAGCTCTTCTACTCGACCCTCTAGCTTGTTGTTTGCATCTTGGAGCTCTTCTACTCGACCCTCGAGTTGTTGAGTATACTGAATTGAGGAAGATGAGGTAGAAGTCTTAAGAGATGAGGAAGGCCTCATGCCAAGTCCCTTTACATAGCCAGATCTCGGCTTAAGAACCATCATAGATATCTCCTCTTCAGTCAAAAGCTGTGCTTCAAGAGTGCTACAATGCTCATCTTGTACTCTCAACATCTCTTGCTGTCATTTCAAATAATAGAAACCATCAAAAATACATATGTTCTAGTTTTGCAAACATATATAGAATAAAAATACATATATTCTAGTTTTGCAAACTCAAGGCATGTACTGATATACATACATATGTATGTTCGCAATCAGGGTGTACCCACTGTTTTGTATTTGAATTAAAGTGGGTATCATAGTAGAGTTGTGCCAGCTTAGGAATATGACCTCCATTTTTCCGTATCTGATTAGTTTGCTTTCCAATGTTAGAAGACAAGTTAATTAATTATAGCAAATAATATACTAAGCTTATAAAAAATTGAAATAACACACCGCTTCATCCACCCTAACTGCAAGCGACTTGTTTCCACATCTATGAATGTGTTTGTCAACCGTTTCCTCTTTATTTCTGTTTTTAGCATTTCTTTCTGAAACTTTCTATAAAAAATAAAAACAGAAAATATTAGAGTTTTGACTTAAGTTATAGATATATAGATTACAATATAAATCTACTCCACCTTCCAAATAAGTATTAATCCAACAAATTTCATAAAATAAATAATCTAGTAGACATAATACCATAATAAGATCTATATAAAACATTAATCCAATGCATGTATAAGTAGATATTATCTAGGTGAAAGGTGAGAACATACTTTACTTGTAATTAAAATTTTCAAAGTATTAATTACCAGCCAATCTTCGTCACTCCACTTTCCATCAATTAGTTCAATCCATTTTTCTCGAGTGACATTTTTTGGTGGGTGGTTTCTTGCATACCTGCTTCCTTCATCCTTTACAAGTTTTTTATATTTTGCAAACAACCTGTTGTAGTAGCTGCTCAATAATCTACTACACTTTGTATTTAGAGATTTGTTCACAAGTACAGATTCTCCTTGTATATCAAATTGATCCTGCAAAGTGAGGTATGTATAAAGAAAATATTATGCCTTGAATTCAATATGCTTAGTGACAACATCAACAATACACTATAAAATACAACATAAAGTATAAATCAATGTAATAAAAACAACAAAATCAAACTCATTGACAACTATAAACATTTAAAGTACCGCCACATTTTGAATGATTGCCTCTTTTTCACAGCTACCAACATTCTTCCAACTATAAGCATTCATAGTGGACACGTTCGTACGCACTTGTACACCAATTTGGCTAGCAAACTTCCCTGCATGTTCACCAACAGGAGCACAAAACTCTAGGGCAATGCAAACCGGTAGCTTCCCATGTTTCTCAACAAGTCCTTGTACCCCTAATCCACGTGTCATTCCACGAGCACATCTACTAGCTAATGCTATGAAGACATAATATAAATTAAATCAACAAGTGAACCAAATATAGTGTGATTACGAAATTAAGCGATGAAACTTAAATATCTCACCATCTATGGTAGACGGTGTGCCCACAAGCTGTGCCTCTACATTAGTAGAAATTTGGGCAAGAGAATCTCCACCAAGATGCGTGCTTGATGATGGGCCAGTATGCTGGACTGCTGGTGTAGATTCCTCATGCCAATAACGAGCCATCTGTATCATGCAAAAGTATATAAAGATATCTAAATTCATTACAAGTTAAGATATAAACAAGTTATTTCATCATTTAAAATATCTTCAATCGATGATTTTCATTGATCATTCCAAGCACAATATTAAAAAGTATCTCAAGCACCAGATCATGTATGTAGTACCTCAGAATCTCCACCGAGAAGTAGACTCAATAATGGGCCCTTATGCTAGACTGTAGGGGTAAATTCCTCATGGCGTGAACGAGTGCTACGTCCTGGTGCCATCTGTATCATACCAAAATATGTATAGATTTTTAAATTCATTTAAAAAAATTATAAAAAAAAAAAAAAAACAAGTTATTTCATTACAATATTACAAAGTACAAAGTATCGCATGCACCAAATCATATATATAGTACCTCATTATTTAAAGAACTAGATAACTCATCATCACCAATAGCCGGTACATAGTCACCGTCATCTACTTGAGCACTTACTCTCCTTCTTCCCACATTTGCACATTTAGGTTGAAAAGTTGGCAGATGCTTGAATCCCATAGCATTTATTCTCTCTTGATTATGCTTGATTCTTTGTGCTCTTCCCATCTCATATTCTATTATTTTAGTATGAGTGTCTTTGCCCTTTTTGACCATTTCTGCAACTATAGATTTACATAGAAAATAAAATATAATGTCTATTCATTACAAATTCTTCCCAAGTACGAAACATAAATTGGAACATCAAATAGAAATATACATGAAAAATAATAGGGAATCAAAAATTATTAAATACACGTTTCCATATACAAAGGAAAAAAAAATGAAATCTATATATCATAATCCATATCAGGATCCATATCAGAATCAGGTATGTTATGCACTTCATCTTCATTGTTATCCACTTGCTCTCCCAAACCTTCTGGAATATTTTCAACTTCAATACCACCCTTACAATATTGAACATTGTCTTCAACATCAATAGGGACAACATCGCTAATGGCTTCTTGTTGGAATGCTTCATTAGCTTCTGTTTGATCATTGGATTCTCCATGACCCACCTCTGGCACATCAAACACTCCTCTATATTGTACGCATTGCACAACATGCCAAGGTTCACCCCATTTGGTATCACGAAGGTAGAAAACTTGTTTCGCCTGACTAGGTAATATGAAAGGGTCATTTTGATACCACCGACTTTGCACATTGATACTCGTGCAATGTGTCTCAGTTCGTATCGTTCTCCTTCGACCAGTCTTATTACCAGTATTGTACCATTCACACTGAAACAAAACAACTTTATATTGATACATATACTCCAATTCCCAAATTTTGCACACATGACCATAGAAGTCGTGTATTTGTCCATCATGATCCCCTTCTGTAGATACACCGCTATTCTGGGTTACACGACGATTGTCCAAGTCTTTTGTATGGAACCTTACACCATTGACCATACAGACCGAGTATTCTTTCATTAGCAACTTAGGACCATTTGCTAACAACCACATTTGTTTTGTAACTTCTGATGAGTCGTTCTCTTTCAATCTATAGATCTATAATGACATGCAACATGTGACATTAGTAGTGAGAAAACTATATAACTGCTTAATACTGTTTAATGTGTCACAAGATTCAAAATTTCTTACACGTTCTTTGAACCACTTAGGAAATTCTCGTCGTTGTATTTGAGTTATGTCTTTTCCAGTTGGATTACGTAGTGTGTTTTTGTGTTCACTATTCAAAACAAGTGATTTATATTCAGCTAAGAAATGCAAATAATATTAAGGACAATTCAAGCATAATCAAAAGACTTCACATACTCTAAATACGGCTCCAGCTCAGGACAATTGTACAACAAATACCCTTGAGCAATATCGCGCAATTCACGTGACATCCCCACAACATTCTGCCTAGACCCGGTAGGTTAAGCTGTTTGTGAGAAAATCGTCAATCCTTGGCCATATTCACCACAATCTGCATTTCTTTCCCTTCGATTATGCACGGTTTCAGCTCTATCAAGATATAATGATGAGAAAGTAACACACTCTTTAAGAATGTAAGCCTCTGCAATTGAACCTTCTGGTCGAGCTCGGTTAGAAACGTATCTTTTCAACGTTCCAAGAAACCTTCAAAGAAAAATGAATTGGGAGTATGACTACATACGCAATATAATTTTCTTTAAAAAAAACATTCGGCAAACTATAATTAATGGATGAAGAAAATTACCTTTCAATGGGATACATCCATCTATATTGCACTGGTCCTCTAAGAATGGCTTCACGAGGTAGGTGAACAGCAAGATGAACCATTACATCAAAGAAGGCTGGAGGAAAGTACTTCTCGAGTTTGCATAGTATGAGAAGTATACGTCCTTCTAATTTCTCCAAGTCGCTCTTCCTTAGGGTCCTAGAGCATAAGTTTTGAAAGAAACTGCCCAACTCAAACAATACTGTACAAATGTCCTTATCAGCAAAACCCCGCATCCCAATTGGAAGAATCCGCTGTAATAGCACATGACAGTCATGGCTTTTCAGATTTAATAGTCTACCATTTCTCGTGTTCACCGACCTCGATATGTTTGCTGCATAGCCATCTGGATACTTTACTGATTTCAAAAATTCATAAAAGCCATCTCTTTCTTCAGGATACAATGAAAAGAAGACACAAGGCTTTTCAAATGATCCATCAGGACGTTCTTGGAGGTGCAAAACACTCCTTATGCCCATATTTTTCAAGTCTTTACGCGTCTTGTCTGTGTCCTTGTTTTTCCCCTCAATTCCCAACAAAGTTCCGAATGTACTCTCACTAATATTTTTCTCAACATGCATGACATCAATGTTATGTTTAAGCTTCTTATTCCTCCAGTATGGTAGCTTGTATAGGATACTTTCCTTTGACCAATTCGGTTCCCCAGTAATTGGACGCTTTTTCTTGTTATTTGGATCCTTTCCTAAAATTATATTTGGCATTCGGACTAATTGCTCATTTATCTTTTCCACTGGTAACTCCAATGATCTCATCTGTCTCTCAATTCTACCATTGAATCAATAACTTCTTCGCCAAGGGTGGTCCATAGGCAAGTAGGCTCGATGGTTAGTGTATCCAATTTTACTTTCCAATGTCTCCGAATATGGTTCATCATTGCAAGTGTAACAAGCATGATAACCCTTTGTCCTCCACCCAGACACATTACCAAATCCAGGATAGTCATGTATTGTCCACAACAAAGCGGCACACATCTGAAAATGCATACCACAAGATGCATCGTAAGTGCGTGCACCCTCTTCCCACAACTCCTTCAACTCGTTAACCAATGGCCTCAAGAAAACATCAAGCTCATTTCCTGGTTGATTGGGTCCAGGAATAAGTAAGGACATCATAAAATAAGGTTCTTTCATAACTAACCAAGGCGGTGGGTTATAGGGAATGAGTATAACAGGCCACGTACTATAGTTATTGTTCATATTCTCAAAAGGGTTAAAACCATCTATAGCCATCCCTAACCTCACATTGCGAGGTTCTAGGGCAAACTCACGATGTTTCAAATCAAACTCCTTCCACTCTTGACTATCAGCCGGATGCCTTAATATCCCATCATTCACACGTTTTTCTATGTACCATCTCATGTCCTTAGCTCTTTTTCTAGACATGTATAATCTCCGCAACCTCGGAGTCAATGGGAAGTAGCGCAATACTTTTTGAGCAATCTTCAAATAAGTAGCTTTCATTTATTGTGATATGATGTGAAGAGTGTGAACGAAGAAAAGAAGAAAAGGTGAAAGAAATAAAAAGGAATGGCCATTCGGCCATTTTGAAAAAGGAAAAAGGAGAAGTCCCAGCAACTGAGACCAAGGACAGTGCAGTCTTTGAGCAGTTGTGTGACTAAGAGTAAGCAAAAGAGAACAGAAAAATAGAGAGTAGGAGAAAATTGTGAGAGATATACAGTAAAAAAGAGAGCCATAAGTTAAAAAAAAAGTTTTTTTTTTCAAGTTGTATTTTTAAGTGTTGTAATCTCTATTTAATTTTTTATTTAATATAGTAAAATTATTTAGAATTTGTCCCGTAATTTTTTCTTTAAAAAAGAAAGAGTTTTCACGTAAATTTTTATGTTTTTATATGATTGTACTTTCAATGTGTTTGCTGAAATTTAAACTTTTTTTTCCCAACACATGTAACAGCCAAATTGTACAAGACAAAACATAAAATGAAATCAAATTAAATAACAGTAGAAAAGCAAAAAAATCAAACTTTAACACGTCTCTTTTTCTGTACTTGTTAGCCTTTTAAGGATCACTATTTGAAATGTATACAAAACCAATTTGTAGATAGTGCAGCACAGTGCCGTAGAAACACACTAAATTTATCTAAATGAAGAAGACCTATTAGAGAAAATCAAACTGGAATGTAAAAACTTGACTAAAAAATTAAACAAACCCCCAAAAGAATTAACTTTTACATGTAAGTTTCAAACAAAGACAAAGTCAGAAACTTTAAGTTTTGTTATTTTTTCTTGCGCATAACCATGAAACAAAAGGGAAAAACTCTATTACCTTCTCCAGTCCCAAAAGCTGTCCTAAAATCAACACCCTCTCTAATCCCAAAATCAATATCCTGCTAATCCTGAAAGAAGAAAAAATAATCCACAAAATCACCAAGTTTAACATGAGAGAGAGATATAGAGAAGAGTGATGAGAGAGAGAGAGAGAGAGGATCAACGAGAGAGACAGAGCTTACCAGTCTTTTTGGAAGAGGTTGAGAGGCGTGGTCTGTCTATGAGGGGAGAAAGAGAGAGTAACGGTGTTTTGTTTACCCAAATAAAAAAGAGTAAGATTTATCTCTCTTAAGATTTTATTTTGTGACTTTTTTTTCAAGATGAAAGTGTATTTTTAAAATAAAATAGTCACATGTAAGCATCATAAGAGAGAACTTAAGCAACAGCATCTAAAATATTATACATGAATTTTATCCAATAAAAAATAATGAAAAAAAAAAAGAAACCTGAAAAATTTAGAATCCGCCTGAAAATTGGTCACCGCGCAAAAAGAAATCAAAAAAATTCACTACTCTTGCTCTTCACTGCTCAGAAGAAAAAACTGAACCCCGCTGTGTGCTTCATTGCTTTGCTAGTCTGGTAGTGTTATTTATATAACACAACAAATCAGAGCCACACTTTGTTTTTTAGTTTTCAATATAGAAGGAATGAAAGCCACATGATTAAAATATTTTTTTTCAAGCCTTTAGTTTTTGTTTTACTTGTAACACTGTACATTATACTACTTTTGTTCCTTTTTGGTTATGTGTACGTTGTACTACGTACAACTTCTCAAAAACATTATAATATAATATATATATATATATATATATATATTACCACTACTACTTGTGATAATTATGATTTAGCTTTGACGTTCACGGAATTTTTTTTTTTTCTTCTTCTTATGATAATTATGATTAGAAAAAAAAAATAGCAGGTTTAATTAATTAAGTGAATAAATTTAAAAAGTACTTAATTTTTCTCTAACATCAATTCATCAATATATATATATACACACACATATAAATAAATAATAAAAATTTTATTTTTAAGATTACAATTTAACATATGTGATGGTCTATTTTGAAGAAAAATAATTAAATCTTTGATGACATAACTATTAATCTTTGATCACTATTAATCTTTTATCACTTTCAAATTTTCTAAGCATGAAAAATATATGAAGATAATGTAATCTAACGGTAGATTTATCAAAATTCACATCAAACTAAGAAATATAGGGCTGGGTTCAAGTTACACCTGATGTAATTCTAAAAAAATGTTACACCACCCAATAACTTATTATTGAATACATATATTGGAAATCCAACTGTTGGATTACATGATCTGCATGTTCTTATCATGCATGCCAATTTTCATGCCAATCGGGTGTAATTTACCATTTGATCTTTAAACTCATCTTTTATATGTTATTTTAAACTACAAAAATTTTAATTTAAACAATTAATTGATGACATAACTATTAATCTTTGATCACTTTCAAATTTTGTAAGTATGAAAAATATATGAAGATAATGTAATCTAACGGTAAATTTGTCAAAATTCACATCGAACTAAGAAATATAGGGCTGGGTTCAAGTTACATTTGATGTAACTCTAAAAAATGTTACACCACCAAATAACTTATTAGTAAATGCATATATTGAAAATCCAACCGTTGGATTAAATGATCTATATGTTCTTATCATGCATGCCAATTTTCATGCCAGTCGGATGTAATTTCCCATTTGATCTTTAAACTCATCTTTTATACGTTATTTTAAACTACAAAAACTGGAATTTAGAGAATTGATTGATGACATGCCTATTAATCTTTGATTACCTTGAAATTTTGTAAGCATAAAAAATATATGAAGATAATGTAATCCAACGGTAGATTTGTCAAAATTTACGTTGAATTAAGAAATATAATGCTGGGTTCAACTTACACCTGATGTAACTCTAAAGAACGTTACGCCATTCAATAACTTATTATTGAATTCATATGTTAAAAATCCAACCATCGGATTACATGTTCTATATGTTCTTAACATGCCTACCAATTTTCAAGCCAATCGGGTTTAATTTACCATTTGATCTTTTAACTCATCTTTTATGTATTATTTTAAACTACAAAAACTAGAATTTGAACTATCGATTGATAACATGACTATTAATCTTTAATCACCTTAAAATTTTGTAAGTATGAAAAATATATGAAGATAATGTAATCTAACGGTAGATTTGTCAAAATTCACATCGAATTAAGAAATATAGGGCTGTGTTCAAGTTACACTTGATGTAACTCTAAAAAATGTTACACCACCAAATAACTTATTATTGAATGCATATATTGAAAATCCAACCGTTGGATTACATGATCTATATGTTCTTATCATGCATGCCAATTTTCATGCCAATCGGGTGTAATTTTCCATTTGATCTTTAAATTCATTTTTTATACGTTATTTTAAACTACAAAAACTTGAATTTAGAGTAATGATTGATGACATGCCTATTAATCTTTAATTACCTTGAAATTTTGGAAGCATAAAAAATATATGACGATAATGTAATCTAACGGTAGATTTGTCAAAATTCACATCGAATTAAGAAATATAGGGCTAGGTTCAAGTTACACCTGATGTAACTCTAAAAAATGTTACACCACCAAATAACTTATTATTGAATGCATATATTGAAAATCCAACTGTTGGATTACATGATCTATATGTTCTTATCATGAATGCGAATTTTCATGCCAATCGGGTGTAATTTACCATTTGATCTTTAAATTCATCTTTTATACTTTATTTTAAACTACAAAAACTTGAATTTAGAGAATTGATTGATGACATGCCTGTTAATCTTTGATCACCTTGAAGTTTAGTAAGCATGATAAGTATATGAAGATAATGTAATCTAACGGTAGATTTGTCAAAATTCACATCGAATTAAGAAATATAGGGCTAAGTTCAAGTTACACCTGATGTAACTCTAAAAAATGTTACACAACTCAATAACTTATTAGTAAATGCATATATTGAAAATCCAACCGTTGGATTACATGATCTATATGTCCTTATCGTGCATGCCAATTTTCATGCAAATCGGGTGTAATTTACCATTTGATCTTTAAATTCATCTTTTATACGTTATTTTAAACTACAAAAACTTGAATTTAGAGAATTGATTGATGACATGCCTATTAATCTTTCATTACCTTGAAATTCTATAAGCATGAAAAATATATGAAGATAATGTAATCCAACGGTAGATTTGTCAAAATTTACATTGAATTAAGAAATATAATGCTGGGTCCAACTTACACCTGATGTAACTCTAAAGAACGTTACGCCAATCAATAACTTATTATTGAATTCATATGTTAAAAATCCAACCATTGGATTACATTTTCTATATGTTCTTAACATGTCTACCAATTTTCAAGCCAATCGGGTTTAATTTACCATTTGATCTTTTAACTCATCTTTTATGTATTATTTTAAACTATAAAAACTAGAATTTGAACTATCGATTGATGACATGACTATTAATCTTTGATCACCTTAAAATTTTGTAAGCATGAAAAATATATGAAGATAATGTAATCTAACGGTAGATTTGTCAAAATTCACATCGAATTAAGAAATATAAGGCTGTGTTCAAGTTACACCTGATGTAACTCTAAAAAATGTTATACCACCAAATAACTTATTTTTGCATGCATATATTGAAAATCAAACTGTTGGATTATATGATCTATATGTTCTTATCATGCATGCCAATTTTCATGCCAATCGGGTGTAGTTTACCATTTGATCTTTAAATTCATTTTTTATACGTTATTTTAAACTACAAAAACTTGAATTTAGAGAATTGATTGATGACATGCCTATTAATCTTTGATTACCTTGAAATTTTGGAAGCATAAAAAATATATGACGATAATGTAATCTAACGGTAGATTTGTCAAAATTCACATCGAATTAAGAAATATAGGGCTAGGTTCAAGTTACACCTGATGTAACTCTAAAAAATGTTACACCACCAAATAACTTATTATTGAATGCATATATTGAAAATCCAACCGTTGGATTACATGATCTATATGTTCTTATCATGCATGCGAATTTTCATGCAATCGGGTGTAATTTACCATTTGATCTTTAAATTCATCTTTTATACTTTATTTTAAACTACAAAAACTTGAATTTAGAGAATTGATTGATGATATGCCTATTAATCTTTGATCACCTTGAAATTTAGTAAGCATGAAAAATATATGAAGATAATGTAATCTAACGGTAGATTTGTCAAAATTCACATCGAATTAAGAAATATAGGGCTGAGTTTAAGTTACACCTGATGTAACTCTAAAAAATGTTACACAGCCCAATAACTTATTAGTAAATGCATATATTGAAAATCCAACCATTGGATTACATGATCTATATGTTCTTATCATGCATGCCAATTTTCACGCCAATCAGGTGTAATTTACCATTTGATCTTTAAATTCATCTTTTATACGTTATTTTAAACTACAAAAACTTGAATTTAGAGAATTGATTGATGATATACCTATTAATCTTTGATCACCTTGAAATTTAGTAAGCATGAAAAATATATGAAGATAATGTAATCTAACGGTAGATTTGTCAAAATTCACATCGAATTAAGAAATATATGGCCGAGTTTAAGTTACACCTGATGTAACTCTAAAAAATGTTACACAGCCCAATAACTTATTAGTAAATGCATATATTGAAAATCCAACTATTGGATTACATGATCTAAATGTTCTTATCATGCATGTCAATTTTCACGCCAATCAGGTTTAATTTACCATTTGATCTTTAAATTCATCTTTTATACGTTATTTTAAACTACAAAAACTTGAACTTAGAGAATTGATTGATGACATGCCTATTAATCTTTGATCATCTTGAAATTTAGTAAGCATGAAAAATATATGAAGATAATATAATCTAACGGTAGATTTGTCAAAATTCACATCGAATTAAGAAATATAGGGCTGGGTTTAAGTTACACCGGATGTAACTCTAAAAAATGTTACACCACCCAATAACTTATTATTGATTGCATATATTGAAAATCCAACCGTTGGATTACATGATCTATATGTTCTTATCATGCATGCCAATTTTCATGCCAATCGGGTGTAATTTACCATTTGATCTTTAAATTCATCTTTTATACGTTTTTTTAAACTACAAAAATTTGAATTTAGAGAATTGATTGATGACATGCCTATTAATCTTTGATCACCTTGAAATTTAGTAAGCATGAAAAATATATGAAGATAATGTAATCTAATGGTATATTTGTCAAAATTCACATCGAATTAAGAAATATAGGGCTGTGTTCAAGTTACACCTGATGTAACTCCAAAAAATGTTACACCACCAAATAACTTATTATTGAATGCATATTTTGAAAATCCAACCGTTGGATTACATGATTTGTATGTTCTTAACTTGAATGCCAATTTTCATGCCAATCGGGTGCAATTTACTATTTGATCTTTAAAATCATCTTTTATACGTTATTTTAGAGTACAAAAACTTGAATTTAGAAAATTGATTGTTGACATGCCTATTAATTTTTGATCACTTTCAAATTTTGTAAGCATGAAAAATATATGAAGATAATGTAATCTAACGGTAGATTTGTCAAAATTCACATCGAACTAAGAAATATAGTGCTGGGTTCAAGTTACACCTGATATAACTCTAAAAAATATTACATCACCCAATAACTTATTATTGAATACATATATTGGAAATCCAACAGTTGGATTACATGATCTGCATGTGCTTATCATGCATTCCAATTTTCATGCCAATCGGGTGTAATTTACCATTTGATCTTTAAACTCATCTTTTATATGTTATTTTAAACTACAAAAACTTTAATTTAAACAATTAATTGATGACATAACTATTAATCTTTGATCACTTTCAAATTTTGTAAGCATGAAAAATATATGAAGATAATGTAATCTAACGGTAAATTTGTCAAAATTCACATCGAATTAAGAAATATAGGGTTGGGTTCGAGTTACACCTGATGTAACTCTAAAGAATGTTACACCACCCAATAACTTATTATTGAATTCATATTTTGAAAATCGAACCGTTGGATTACATGTTCTATATGTTCTTAACTTGCTGCCAATTTTTTTATTGCCAATCGGGTGTAATTTACCCATTATTATCCATTTAACTAATTAAATCTAACCCAAACCTAGCTCAACCAAATTATATTGGGTAAACCCCAACCCACCCAATTACCCAATAATCAAAATTAGCAAATTGCCTCTAAAACTTGCAAATAACCAAAGTACTAAAATCCTCTAAAATTGCATAAATGCACCCTAACCTAGAAAATGATCGAAATACCTCTAAAACCTTAAAATTACCAAAATACCCCTAAAACTTAAAACATTACCAAAATATGCCCAAAAACTAAAAAAAAAAAAAATACAAAAATACCCCCTAAACTTAGAAAATAATCGAAATACCTCCAGAACCTTCAAAATGACCGAAATGCCCCTGAAACTTAAAAATGACAAAAATACGTCATAAACTTAAGAAATGACCGAAATACTCCCCAAAACCTAAAATTACCAAAATACCCATGAAACCTAAAAATGACCGAAATACCCTCGAAATATGAAAATTACTAAAATACCCCCCTAAACCTAAAAAATTAACCGAAAATACCCTCGAAACCTAATAAAATGACCAAAATACCCCTAAAACATATTTAAAAAAAATTAAAATACCCCTTAAACCTAAAAAATGACCAAAATAGCCGAAAATTATAAAAATGAGTATTTTGGTCATTTAGGGGTATTTTGGTCTTTTTTAGGTTTTGGGTGTATTTTTATCATCATATAGGTTTTAGGGCCATTTTTGTCATTTTATAGGTTTCTGGGGTATTTTAGTAATTTTTTAGGTTTTGGATGTATTTTTATCATCATATAGGTTTTAGGGCCATTTTTGTCATTTTATAGGTTTCAGGAGTATTTTAGTTATTTTTTAGGTTTTGGGTGTATTTTGGTCATTTTTTTAGGATTAGGGGTAGTTTGGTAATTTTCAAGCGTTAAGGCTATTTTGATCATTTTTTAGGTTTTAGAGGTATTTTAGTTATTTTTTAGGTTTAGGGGTTATTTTGGTAATTTTCTTTTATTTCGTGGGTATTTTGGCCAAATTTTAGGTTTCGGGGATATTTTGGTCATTTTTTAGGTTTCGTGTGTACTTTGGTCATTTTTAAGGATTTGGGGGTTTCGGTTATTTATTAGGTTTAGAGGATATTTTGGTAATTTTTAGTGGTTTTTGAGCATAGTTGGTCATTTCGGGGGTATTTTGTTCATTTTTGAGGTTATTTCATGTATATTGTGCTCATTTTAAAGATTTTGTGCTATTTTGGTCATTTTTGTGGGTTTTTAGCATAATTGGTGATTTTAGAGATTGTAGGAGTATTTTGGTCATTTTAAAGGTTTCATGGGTGTTTTGCTTATTTTAGAGATTTTGAGGATATATTGGTCATTTTAGTGGTTTTTGAGCATATTTAGTGATTTTTTTAAAATCGGTTTTGGGTAGGGTATGGATATTTATGGATAAACAGACCGGATAACAATTGGGTATAGATACTGATTGGGTAAGGTAATCAGATATCCATGGATAAATTAATTGGGTCGGGTAAATATGGGTATACCCTGCCCATGGTCATCCTTAATTATTTGTAAACAACAGGTGACACACACTTATTTCATCACCCAAAACACCTTCATCTTAATATTGGATGATGAATTTAGAATTTTGTCACCTCCAATTAGTCTTTAGTTAAACAATAGGTGACGAAAATTTATTTCGTCACCAAAAACACCTACACCTAATATTGGGAGACGAATTTAGAATTTCGTCACCTTTGGTAAGTCTTTGGTGACGCAAATATTTCGTCACCCTAGGTTTGTCTTTTTTTTATGACCTATAGTGATGAAATAAATATTTCGTCACCAATTTGTACAACTTTGGTGACGAAATATTGATTTTGTCACCAATTAGTACATCTTTGGTGACCAAATATTGATTTCGTCACCGATTTTAAAATTTTTATAATATTTGGTGACGAATTCTTCTTTTCCTCACTAAATGTTATCATTTGGTGACGAAATTGTTTATCCTCACTACAACAAAAGTGGACTATGGTGACGAAACCTTTCGTTACAATATGTCCTTATTTCGTCACCGAATACATATGGTGACGAAATGGTGACGAAACAGCATTCGTCACCTAAGCTCCGTCACAGAATGTATTGGTGACGAAAATGTTTCGTCACCAATAAGAAAATGATAGGTGACGAAATTTTTTCGTCACCAATAAAAAATGATAGGTGACAAAAGTTTTTCATTACCTAATATTTTCATCACTAAACCTTATTTTCAGTGATGGAATATTTCGTCACCAAATGTATTTTTTTTTCCAATTTCAATAGATTAGGTGACGAAGTTTTGCATCACCATTTATTTATTTTTTTTTAATTTCAATAGATTAGGTGACAAATTATTTCGTCACCAATTTTTGCTTATAGTCAGACAACAAAAATTATCGTCACCAATTTTTTTTTATTAATATTCTTTACATTTACTTGCCATTTCATTAACCTGTTCATTTCTAACCAAATCCATAAAATAAAATAAAATAAAAACACATCCATTCATTTCTAACCAAATCCATAAAAAAACATCCATACAATCTAAAAATGCAATAAAGATGTTCACAAAGTAATTACAACCATTTATATACAAATGATGTCTTAACTTCCAAACTTTACAGAAAATTATTTGAGTTCAAGTAATCCCACAAAAGCTATCATTTTGCCACCAATCCCATATCTGCACAAGTATAAAGGAAAATACATCAATAACAAATTAGACTGCAAACCTATATCCCTGATAAGATGCGCTACAAAAAAAAAAAAAAATATTATTAGTAAGACAATGCAGAAAATGTCCACAAAATACCCAATAACAAACTAAACAAAATAATCATAATACAACATCATATGAAGCCAAACTATCAAAGAAAGAAGACCCACAATAGTCTCATCAAATAAAAACGAAACTCATGTTACAAACCATGGAGAAATCATAAAGAATGTAGAAAAAACCCAATTTAAAACAAAACAAATAAAGTGAAATCCAAAACAAAAACCTAGCGACCATCATAAACACAAACCCAACCACCACAATGAATAAAAAATCTAGCCAACACTATTTAAAAAAAAAAAAAAAAAAAAAAAAACTAGCCACCACTATTAAACAAAAACCATAGCCACCACCATAAACAAAAAACCTACTACCACCATTAAACAAAAAACACAGTCACCACCATTAACACAAAAACCTAGCCACTACCATAAACAAAAAAACCCAGCCATCACAATAAACAAAAAACTCAGCCATCACCATAAACAAAAAACCCACAACCATTATTAAACAAAAAACACAACTAGCGCCATTAACACAAAAACTCAGCCACTACCATAAACAAAAAACTCAATCACCACCATTAAACAAAAAACACAGCCACCACCATTAACACATAAACCCAGCCACTACCATAAACAAAAAACCCACCATCACCATTAAACAAAAAATACAACTACCACCATTAACACAAAAACTCAGCCACTGCCATAAACAAAAAACTTGACCGTCACAATAAACCAAAAAAACTCACCACCAACATTAAACAAAAAAATTTAGCCACCACCTCAAATAAAAAACACTGTCACTACCATAAATAAAAACTACAGCCACCACCATAAACAAAAAACCTACCACCACCGTTAAACAAAAGTTACTAATAAATACTTTTCCTCATAAAGTTAGCTTTGGAAATAGGTTAGCTTTTTTTTTTTTTTTTTCCTCATAAATTTAACATAAAAGTTACTAAAAACTATATATTTTAATAAATACTTTCTGAAAAAACTGCTCAAAACTACAAGAGCCCAAACGGACTAAAAAAATTATTGATATTAGTCAGGTGGGATAATGCATAGGTAGGCCATCAGTATATACAACACTATAATAATAATAATAATAATAATAATAATATTATTATTATTATTATTATTATTATTATTATTATTATTATTATATAATTTAAGTTATAAATTCAACCATACCATTTTTATATATAACGTACTAATATATTATAAACAAATACACAAACATCAATTCACCTTCTGCCACATTTTTTAAGTGCTGTACCTCGTCTACTCTCTGCTTTGGATTCCACGTCGCTAGCTAATTCTGGGTCCTCCATCTCACCGATCTTTATCGTGGGTTTTTTTTTTTTTTTTTTTTTTTTTTTTTTTTTTTTTTTTTTTTCTGCTGTGGACTGGTGGTGGTTGTGGTGGTGGTTGTGGCTGATAGTAGAGGTGGTTGTGGTTGGTGTGTGGATGTTTTTTAGGTAGTGAGATATATTATTTTATTGTAGGGTATATATTATTTTATTGTGATGTTTATATTATTTTATTGTGTTGAAAGCTAAAATAAATCCACTGCTGCAGCACGTGTGTAGGTAAAATAGATAAAGTAACTTTTGGTGGAGCTAAATTGCTAAAAATTTAGCTCCACTGCTGTGGATGCTCTACCCACTTGCATAGCTTTCACCAACATCTTGAAGATGCAGTGCATGCATGGTTTAAGCTAGGTAGCATAGGACAAACACTGCAAAGATTATATAATGTATCATATCCTTAACTACAAGCTTGACGAAAAACTGAGGATTGATGTGAGGGCCTCAATCTGATATTATTATGACAATTTGATCCAACTCAAGTAGAATATATGACCTTATGATAGTTTTGATATACTTTTTGATTGTGTAAATAAATATATCTCCATTAAAGGATGTAGTGGTGCTGTGGAAAACTTCTCGATACATATTATTACTTATAAGGGCATTCTGTAGTGTTGCTTAAGCTTAGTGGTAGGCTTATATATATATATATATATATATGGTCTTTCATGCCTTTTATGCATTAAAACATATATACGGCCCCTCATTTTTTAATGCAAACATGTTCATCCCACATTATTTTGTATTTGCGTATTTACTATAGTACGCTATAGTTTCAGATTCAACTGGAGGAATTTTTTACAATGATGGAACAGCTAGACTTGCTATAAGGAAATTTTCAAGTATAACTTATTTTACATTGTTGTATAATTAAATTTTTAGATTTTACATTGTTTGTATAATGTGAGTATTAGATAATATATTGCAAGTTATCATGCTTTTATAATAAATAAATTCGGGCTAATTACATTTAAAATTATAGTTTTGAGGGGACTTCAAATTAGATCCTACACTTCCAGAAGATTCAAATTAAATCCTGCACCTTTAGAAGTTTAAAATTAAACCTTACACTTTGAAAAATGTTGCAATGCAAACCATATGCCTATTTGCAGTGACATCGTTAATGAAATTCTCAAACAAAACAATGGCACATGTGGTTATACACAATCTTTTTTTTTTAAGATTCTTATATACAGACATTATTTCACCTCAGGAAACACGATGTCATTTTGTTTTAGTAATTTCCATTAATATGGTTGTTAGAATTTGGTCAAGTTTGGCCACTTGGGTTTCTCATTAGTGTAAATGACTTGGCCCGCCAAGTTGACCTTACTTAGTAATGGAATTTTACTCCCATGTAAAAAACATTTTAATTGGCAATGAATTACAGAAGTGGCATAACCCAATTTGTGTGTAACTTATGCATTTGTATTACTAATGCAAAGTTCAAGAGATAAAGAAACTCTTCCTCTCCATGGTTTTCCTGCTCTTTAGGTTCTCTGTGGCAAAGTTCTTAGGCTGGGGATTTTGCATACCTTGCTCTAGTAACAATTACCACCATTAGCAATATGTATTTGGGTTATGACAAGATGGATTATGCCATATGTATCAAAATCGTATACAATGTCCTAGAGGTATATACTCATTTTTTCTCAATGTTTCCAAGCCAGTAGATGGCTTTTGGGGGCATGAATAAATTTTTTTTTTTTTTTTTCCCATCAATGGACTTTATTTCCTTCGCCACTGCCAGTAGTACTTCGGCAAATTTCCGGCAGCAGCACAACCACCGATATCCCTTGGTTCCAAGATTCCATAATGACAAACAACATGTCATTTGGATAAGTGTAAAGAGAGGTATCAATTTATTTCTAGTATATTTACATGTTTCGAACATGTTTTTTGTGACTTAAATACCTCTATAAATACTTTTTTTTTTTTTAGAATACTAATTATTTTAAAACACACACACACAAGGGGAGAGAGGAGAAGGTTTTAAAGAAATTTAAATACCTCTATAAATACTTGGTGTGGGATATTTGGCTTATGAATATCAATTGTTGGTTGAAGTACTATTACCAGTTGTTAACTAATGCAATTAACTTAAAAGCTCAACAAAATATATTTATAGATAATAAATGTTTAGTTAATAATAACTAGTATTAGATAAAAAAAAATAGAGAACTTGAATAAAATAACGTATTTAATTTAGTTAAAACTTATTTAGATAAGATCAAACCTAATCTAATCAGAATTGTTGGTACTCTTTGCTTTATACAAAAAGGTGGTGAGTTTTAATTAGTTAAACTAATATAACTAGTTTAGTACTATTTGTAAATCTAAAAAGCAAATTAAAATACTGTTTGTTTTTAAAGTTCATGTGTTAAAATTAGAAAAAGTGAACAACAATTTAAATTCTTTCACTTTATATTATTATTATATAGATAATCATTTTTTTTTTCGCTAAACAAATCTAAAATGAAATTTTGTAAAAAGTAGGTTTTTCAATTGTCAAAATAAATTTGAGATAAAGAAGTGTTGTTGCAACCTTTTGTCAAATAAAATTTGGAGATAAAACTATTATTAGGTTTGAGGCCAAAAATTGACCCCTAAAATTATGAATCATTCTTATCACTTATTACATGAATTGCATTTAGACTATGTACTAATCTATGCTTAATAATTATACTGTCTGCTACTAGTCCATGGGTTTTGTCCTATTGTTCGATCCAAATTTATTAACACAGCGGCTCATGAAACTGAGGGAGTTAATCTCGTACAGGAAGCTATACCGGTTTGACTAGTAGAATGATATATTTTGATACCGGTCAATATCAGTATACCGTTTCGGATTTACCGTTATTTTTTATATTTATAAATATATATGTATATGTGTGTGTGTGTGTGTGTGTGTGTGTGTGTGTGTATTATAATAATAAATATAAAAGTTTACCATAAAACATTACCTCAATTCCGAACAAATTATTAATGGTTTTAAACTTTAGCATCAATTAAAAGAAAAAAAAAACTATAAAAAATGAAAAACTTAATTGTTCATTGTATACTAATAAAACAAATAATATTAATAAATTAATATAAATAAGTTACAATTCTGCCTTTACAAAAATTCAAAAATTACAAAACTAAAAAAAAAAAAAAAAACATTTTTCTATACTGGTCGGTATTACTCGAAATTGTCCGGTATGACCGGTATTTGACCGATACAACCGGTATTTAAATCAGTATAAAATGTTAATGTTTCGATATTAGTATAGGTACTGGTACGGTACATATCGGCCAGTATGACTGGTATCGGTATGGTATCGACTACTTTGCATGGAACCTGTATTGGATTGTTTCAATTATACTTTAACAATATTTGCCATTTGGTTGATTTACAATTTTTGTTGTTCTTTTTTTTTTTTTTTTTTTAATCTTGTCACATGTGGACTTTTATGATTGAGGAACTTTCTCAAAAAGTGGACTATTACACTCCTCCACATCCATTATTTCACACACACATCGATCCATAATATATGTGAGAATATCCACATTTAAACGCATAAAAATATATGTAAAATAAGAGACTCTTAAACCCAAGACTCGATACTTATCATAAGTATTCAAGCTATTAAGGGGTGTTTGAGATGAGATTTTTGTAGTTTGAGATAGGATTTTTATAGTTTTTTGAAATATATATGAGTGAAAATGTGTGTAATATTGTTTAAAATGTGAGTTTGGAAATGTGAGTCAAGAGATCGAACTGGTAGAGATTTGAAATATTGGATTCGTGAGAATCAAAATCCTTGTGATTGTATCGTTTGAAAGAACCGCAACTAGACCCATCACCTACCGACCAACCTTTTAACACAAGTTCGAGTTACTCAAAACACACGATTTTGTTCAACTTAGTTATGTCACCTCGTAATTAGCTTTAAATGTGGCAATTTTCCATCCACAGACTATCGCACTAGTTGGTGGTGATTTGCCAAAAGAGTGGTTGTGGTAAAACGTTGTTAATCATTCCACTCGGAAGTTTTCGTGTGCGTAAAATCCAAAAGCAGCTTTTTATTAGATAATTCGCTCGTGGATTAATTCTGAGTTAGCTAGGACACGCAATCACAGATCATCTAGGTTTTTGAAGTGACTTTGCAAGAATCCAATTGAGAAATTTCCTGATAGGAGAGGAGGTATCTTTTTTGATTGATCTATTCGATAATGCATTGAATTTCGCACCCTATACAATGTGCGTGAGAAGAGCCTTTCATCATGGATATGGCAATTCTGTCGAATAAGACGTAAAAGGACAAAAAGAAAAGTTAAGGTGTTCAACATTTAAAAAACATTGTAAAATGCCACATTATTAAACCATCCTATGTTTATGTTGTTTTTTTTTTTAAAGGATACATCCTATGTGTTAATAGTATAAAAAAAACTATGAAAGATATAAAAATTTAATTAGTTTAAATAAGAAACGTCACTTTACGTGTATTAATACCTGCAAATCTCTAGTATAAGAAAAATATAACAATAATACCAATGAAAGAAAAATATTATTTTTCATAAATGACAAATTAATGTAACAAGGATCTCTAACTTTTAACCATGAAATCATCATTTTTCCTTTCTTCTTAAAAAAAAAATGTAGAGTCTATATTGCTAATTCTCCAAATGCAAAATAAAATAAAAACAAATTAAAAAATAAAGAATGCTTCTATTAAAGAGATTTTATTATATATTTTTAAGAATATGTAGCTTGAATATATTTTAGTTTAATGAGTTATCTCTGGTATAAGAGTAACAAGGGAAAAATATGATCCATTAGTTATTCATTTATATATAAATGAAGTACAATTCATTTTTAAAATTTTAGAAGGCTCATTAGTTAAATTTATATATAAGTATTTATTATTTTATAAAATGGAAAATTCTTAGTTTACATTATTTTATAAGTATTTATTATTTTATAAAAAGAATGTAGGTGGAAGAGGATATTTAAAAAAATCAGGGGCATGACTTCAAGCTTCTCCTCATTATGAGAAGGTATCTCTAGCACCAATCTCATGTCTGTGAGACTGACATGTGGGTCTTACAAGCGTAGGTTTAGTGGCAGAGCCAAAGAAATATTTTTTAGGGGCCCAAGCTAAATATATATATATATATATATATTAAATCCAAAGAATAGCACACACTATATATTATATTTATTTATTGCTTATACATGAAGAATGTTTGTAATTTTGATTTAACATATGATTTTTTTAAGTAAATAAAAATTTTACATCAAGTAATTCTTTGAATTCTTCTAAAAAAATAAAGTAATTATTTACAAATTGCAAAAAAAGAAAAAAGAAAAAAGGGAGTAAGTTTTGACACGTCTAAAAATATACAAATCAATTCAATATAAATAAAACATGATTAATTAAATTACATGTAGTATACATTAAATACATTTCGATTTAATGAGCTAGATAATTTTTATTTTTAATTAGAAATACTCTCATTTTATTAAGCTTCGAAACAGTACATAGCATCTTGCGAAACCAAAGATGCAAGGAAAGGTGGACATTCTTCCATCCAAGTTACAAAAGAGTCAATATTCACTGCAAAAGCAGCTAAAGTATGAGCTGGGAGTCCAAATCTTCTGTCTCACTTTTCCTGCTCCACTTTATACTCCACCAATAAATGCTTGCCACGTGCTAACTTAATTAATTAATATTATCATTATTGACTTATTAATATTACCATTATTAATTAATAATAGTATTTAATTAATTAAGTTAGCACGTGGCAAGCATTTATTGGTGGAGTATAGAGTGGAGCAGGAAAAGTGGGACAGAAGATTTGGATTCATGAGCTGGTCTATTTCCCTGTCGCCTCACGTGGGATGATTGGAAAGTACGGAACGCAGGAAGTCTAGAGCAAAAACCTGAGACCACGGTAGAGATAGAGACAGGGGCGTCTGTAGGGTTCTCCATAGCATGGCAAACCTGCATGGAATCTGACTCGAAAATGACATCTATGACTCTTATGTCCCATGCAAAAACAGTGGCTTCATCCATTGCCTTTGCTTCTGCCTCCAAAGGATCTAATGGGAGAAGAAGGCGTTTGCTTAAGGTTGTAACAACAGATCCAAGGTGGTCTCTAATAATCACACCGACGCCGATCATGCCAAGCTAGGAGAAGACTGCAGCGTCTACGTTAACCTTGTACAAGGGAAACACAGGTGGGACCCAACGGCCATCCATGGCTTCTTTGAGCTGGGTGGGTTGTTGGTGTGCAAGCTGGAAGTCATGTAATATGGAGCGAGCTCATCTCAAAATTTCTTGTGGAGTTTGTCTTGCTTCCCCTAGGCTGGTTTTGTTTCGGTTGAACCATGCACTCCATGCTATTGTGACTACCAGTTCGATAAGTGTGGTGTCCATGTGCTGTTTGAAGAGTAGATACTAGATGAGATCCAGGAAAGACCTATGAAGGATCCCAGTTCTCTCCAGTGGTATGTCTGAAAGGGTCCAAAGTTCCTTAGCAACATTGCACTCCCAAAATAAATGTCCAACCGTTTCTGGTGCTAGTGTGCAAACCTCACAGGTGGGGTCGTCGATAACCCGTCTATGGCAGAGGTTGGCTTTTGTGGGAAGTATGTTGTTGCATGCTTTCCACGTAAAATTTTTTATCTTGTTGGGTATGTGCAAATTCCAAATTTGGCGCCAAAACTGGGTTTGCTCATTGCTTTGAGATGTCTCAGCTGAGGTAGAAAGCTAGGTGATGGTCCTTGGAACTTTGTATGCACTGTTAACAATGAAACGCCCCCTAGGAGTGAAGGCCTAAATCATTCGATCCTTTGGCTTGTGGCAGCTTAGAGGAATGCTTAGGATGGATGTTGCATCTTCATGGAAGAAAACCTAGTTGATCAGGTTGAGATTCCACTCACCACTTTCTTGGTCCATGAAAGAATCTACTGTTGTATTTACAGGTAGTAAGGTCAGGGGTGTGAGGACACGGAAGGTGGAGGGTCTTGGCAGCCAATAATCTGTCCACACTCTAATGGACTTGCAGTCTCTTACTTGCCAGCGGTAGCCCGATTACACAACAGACTGAGCGGACAGAATACTTTGCCATGCAAACGATGGTTTTGTGCCCAACTCTGCATGTTGGAAATCTGTATTTGGAAAATAGCGGGCTTTAAGTACCCGATGGACCAAAGAGTTGCTGTTCATCTATAAACGCCAGCCTTGTTTAGCTAAGAAAGCAAGGTTGAAAGCCTTAAGGTCCTGGAAACCCAATCCCCCTTCTTCCTTTGGTGTGCACATTTTGTCCTAGCTTAGCCATGCCATTTTATTTTTACCTTCTTTTTGGCCCCACCAAAATCTTCAAATCATCCCAACCAAATAATCACATAGGGAATCTGGAAGTTTGAAGACATTCATTGTGTAAGTGGGAATGGCCTGTGCAACTGCCTTGATGAGAACTCCTTTACCTACTTGAGATAACAGCTTTTCTTTCCAGCCCGAGAGTTTGTTGTCGAGCTTTTCCTTTAAAGCTCTAAAGGTGTGTTGCTTTGATCTGCCCACTAAGGATGGCAGGCCCAAATAAGTCTCATGCTGTTTGATCACCTCTGTTCCAAAGTGAATTTTTATCTCTTCTTATGTGTCCCGTGGGGTGTTTTTGCTAAAAAAAGAACAATCTTCTCCTTGTTTAGCTGTTGGCCCGAGGCTTGCTCATATATAGTTAACAGATGCTCAAGATGGCTGCATTGTTCTGGTGTTGCTTGGCAAAAAATGATGTTATCATTAGCAAAGAATAGATGAGATATTCTTGGTCCAAGTGAGTAAGCCGATACACCCCGAAGATGTCCAGCAGCTGCAGATTGGTTTAGAAGAGTTGAGAGTCCTTCTGCACAGAAAAGAAACAAGAAGGGGGAAATAGGTTCCCCTTGTCTCAAGCCCCTGGACGGGATTATGTGACCTCGAGGCCGTTAATCCTGACAAAATATGTAACAGAAGTAATACATTGCATTATAAGTTTCACCCATTTATCATTGAAACCCATTTTCTGCATGATTTTCTCTAGGCAGCCCCATTCAACACGATCAAAGGCCTTACTCATATCTAGTTTTAAGGCATACCATTGGGACCTAAAGATTTTTTGGGATGCATCTATTTGAGAGCTTTATGGACTTCTTCAGCTATGAAAGTCCGAGTGAAGGAGGTATTCATCTCGTCTATGACCCCAGGTTGGACTGCATCAACCAGGACTGAGGTATTAGTAGGCTCATTGGATCGAAAATGGTCTCAAAATAATCCAAAATGATGTTCTCAGTAGTGTGATCATCCTCCTGCCATTGCCTCGTTGCATCACAAATGCCCCGAATGGAGTTTCTATCTTTCCGGTTTGAAGCTTTCTGATGGAAGAATGAAGTGTTCCTGTCACCATTAGTGATCCACAAATTTCACGAATGCTGGTGCCACATTGTTTTTCCAGCATCTAACCATCGGTTCAAAGATGCTCGTACCTCCTGGATTTCAGTATCGTTGCGTATAGGATGATGCTCAAGGACTTGAAGCCTCCTGTTCAGCTTTGCAATTGTATTCCCTACGTGACCAAATTCAAGTTTATTCCAAGCAGACAGTCGGTCACGGCAGCTAACATGACAGTTGGTGATTGAAGCACTACCCGGCTTGTAGAGACCTTCGTGCCATGCTTCTTGGACTATATTGGCACACCGTGGGTCTTGAAGCCACATGGCTTCAAAACAGAAGAGAGGTCGAGATCGTGGTTGTCCAAGTCTAGACGACTGTATCCGGATGGTGAGCATAGAGTGGTCCGAAGATGACATTGAAACATGATGGACAATGGCATTGGGGAAGAGCGACTTCCATGTCGTGTTGGCCAGTGCTCAGTCTAGCCTGATATGAATACAACCTTCAACAAGGTGGTTTCAAGACCATGTGAATGGAGAGCCAGCATATCCAAGGTCAATGAAATTACAATGGTGAATGGCAATACGAAAACGATCCATTTGGCGCGTTGGCCGTAGGCAACCACCCACTTTCTCGGATTGGCTTGTAATCTCATTGAAATCACCAATGCAGAGCCAGGGAAGGTGATTTGTTTGACCGAGGGAGTCAAGGAGAGTCCAAGTTTCCTCACGTTTGCTAGTTTCGAGATGCCCTTAGAAATCTATCAGCCTCCAACATATTCCTGTCGTTTCACAAAATGCATGAGCATCAATAAACCAACGTGAAAAATTTTTGACATGTACCTTTGTATTTGGTTTCCACAAAAGAGCTAAGCCACCACTTTGACCCTCACTAGAGACCATGAGACTCTGATTGTAGTCCCAGTTTTGTTTCTTAGCGTTCGCTGATCCATGGAAAGTTATGTCTCCATTAAGAAGACACAGATGGGAGCTTCTTTTTTCCATGCTCTCTTAAGAGCGTTAACTGTTTGGGGGTTCCCAAGCCCCGATAGTTCCAACTTAATATACTCATTGGACCCAGCGGTGCTGCCAGGCAGCCACCGCCAATACTAAATTGTTTGTCTCAAAATTTTTCAAAGTACATGGATCATCTTTAAGTTTTTGCTTCTTTTCAATGGACGTTGCGTGTGCATGGGACTATTCCACGGGCTTGCGTTTTGGTCCAGCAGAGGGTGAGTTATGTTTTGGGTCCATGGCTTTGTCATCGGGTTTGCTTTTTGATCCAACAGGTAGGGGTGCACATTTTAAGTCCAGTACCTGTTATGGAGGCCCAATTCTTTTCCATGTACCTTGGGATGGGTCCACTTTCTTTTTTAGCCCATGAAAGGGCATGTGTATATTATCTTGCACGTGCATGACTAGAGTATCAAAAAGTTGGCTATCACAAGACTGGGTTATTAATGGGTTTTTGTATGCATGGTTAGGAGAAGAGATCATGGGGTGGTCCATACATGGGGTGGTTTCCTTTTGTGGTGAGGTTGACTTAGATGAGAAAGGGTAGATATTTAAGGCGGTATCAATTTCTGAGATATGGGTGTTAAAAAGATCTGTGTCAACCAAGATTTCCGTATTTGTTGGTACAGTGTGCGTGATTTGCTGCAAAAAAGTAGGTGGGTTCGTATTGAGGTGGGCTGTGGTGTGTTTCAGAATATCTAGTTCAGTTTCGGATGTGGGTGGTGTAGGTATTGGGATGGTATGAGTTATCGGAGTAGTGGGTTTTGTCGCCGCTGTAGTTTCGACAGCGGTTGGTGATGGTGTGGGTCAAGGGGGTCGCGGTGGTCCACTGGGGTGTTTGGGTTGTGGCATAGATTTATCGGTGGCCACTTGGGGCTGTTGAAGAGTGTTGATGGGAGCACGTAATTACGCACCATATTGTTGCTCCTCGGTGCGCAGAGTTCCACTGCTGTCAGACCAGAGAGTACAGTTCTTCTTGTTATGGTTGAGGAGTCTGCACCAGTAACAAAATATCGAAAGCTTCTCGTACTGGAAAGCCACCCACTGTGGTTCTGCTTCGCTGATATTCACCACTCTTCCTCGACACAGAGGTTGGGTGATATCGAGTTGGATTCGCACTCTCAGGTAACGACCTCGACATTCTCTAGTAAAGGACGCGTCGACATGCTTAACGGTGCCTAAAGTTTTTCCAATAGCTTCAGCGGTGGTTTTATTCATGCAGCAGAGGGGAAGATTATGCATCTAGACCCAAAAAGCGGCTTTGTCGAAGGTGGCATCATCCACCGATTCCTCCCCCGTTGGCTTGTATAAACCAATGAGATATTTGTCAAAGGTCCAAGGTCCTTGCACCAGCAGCTTTTGTGGATCAATTTCATCATAAAAAATTATGAGCACTGTTGGATCCCAAGTCTCACACTTCGAAAGTCTAAACTGAGTGCCACATACTCCGCAAGGTTTTTATGAGAGCCTCCAGGTTGACCCTCCTTTTGGTGAAAAGTTTCGCGACGAGGATGCAGTTGTTGCTTTCAACCATTGAAAGGAGATCTATGGTGCTGCTTTCTTTTGTTTTGAGGGGACAAACGTGCCCACTGGTTCTCAAGGTCCTCCATGACAGATGAGGGAACTTTTGGCGCCAGGGAAAAAGAAAAAGGATGGTGAAGACTTTAGAAGGTTTATCAAGTTTCCACTAGTGGGGAGAGGAGCTCTATTTGAGGTATTTTCATCAACCCAAGGTCTCTTAGAGAGCCCCACATGAGAAAAGAATGCACTAATGAGCTAGATATGATATAAAAAGTAATTGAAGGAAACAAAAATGCATTAGCCAACTATATATATGCATTCCATGTTTTTAGTAAGAAGGGACCATTAATTAAATTTATGACAACATTTGGCTATCAACTTGGTTGTAACCAATGAATACAATTCCACTTAATATCTTTATATTGAATGTGAATTTTGACAAAATCTACTATTAGATTACATTTTCTTCTTATATTCTCTATATTTGCAAAATTTCCAGAAGATCAAAGATAAATAACTATATCATCAGACACCCAGCCACTAGAAAAACACTAGATCGGACCACTGCCACCGAGGCAAACCCACCAAACCCACATCACAAAACACCACAAAACACAAACCCACAGAGATAGAGTAGAGAGAAAGATCGAAGCAACGCCAATCCAAATTCCATACAACCACCACAAAACACAAACCCACATCACAAATCACAAACCCATGGCAAATTGGTTAGAGTAGAGAGAAAGATCACAAACCCATGGCATAACCCACAAACCTGAGCTGGCGAGGAAGGCGAGAGCCTCTGGTGGTTTTTTGAACGAGTTGTGGTGGTGTGTTGCCAATTGATTTGCAATTTTGGGTTGTTGGGTTTTTTCTTGATGGATTTGGTAACAGTGGTGGGGGTTTGGGTTGTGATCACGGTGGCTGGGCTATAAGTTTGGTGGGTCTTAATGAGTCGATTTGCGATGATGGGTTGTGATCATGGTGGCTGGGTAGTGGGTATCTAGTAGTGATCGTGGTCGCTGGGTAGTGGGTATTTGGAGGTGGCTATGGCTAGGTTGTGATGTGGGGGTTTAGGTGGCAGTGGGTTTGCTGAGTTGAGAAGAAAGAGTGAAAGTTTGATCACTTTGTTGGTTCATCTTGGTTCAGAGAAAGAGAATGAGACAAAGAGGAAGAGAGAGAAAAAGAGAATAAAAAATAATATAGAAAAAAATAAAGAAGAGATATTTAATTGAAGTGGTAAATTTTCTCAAAAAAAAATTGAAGTGGTAAAAAAATATCATTGTAGGGGCGGCGGTCCGCGGCAGTGGCAGCGGTGGTGGCGATGGAAGAGTCGGTGGCGGTAGCGGTGGCAGTGGTGGCAGTGGCAGAGGTAGCAGTAGTGGTTGCGGTGGTTGTGATTGTTATTTATTGTAGTAAATATATTATTTTATTGTGATGTTTATATTATTTTATTGTGTTGAAAGCTAAAATAGATCTACTACTACTAGATGTTTTGTAAAGTGAGTACGTAAAATAAATAAAGTAACTTTTTGTAGTGTCAAAGAGTTAAATTTTTAGCTCTACTACTGTGGCTGCTATTATCCTCTCTGAGAAAAAGTTATCTTCTATTCCAGCTTTATGGGCCTTTCATTAAAATGTGGGTCTCAAATTTATTTACATGCTTGTGAAATATTGCCCGCTCTACTACCCTAATTGATACGTTGTGATCATCTGGAAGAAGTCAACTTTTCCCGAGGCCCGCGGTGGAGCCGTCTCTCTTGTTTAGTTTCTATCTCGTTGGAATGGTCACTTTGAGTCCATGATTTTATAGGCTAGAGCTAGATAGAGCTTATCAATTCTATTACCTACTAAAAAGCAATATTTTTCAACCACAAGTTATTGATTAGCTTTAGCTAGCTACTTTCCAGAAGTCCATTTAAAACTTCAATCCGATTTAATTAACCAGTGACCACACTTTCATAGGACCTACTCTCCATATAATCTGGGCTTTACATATGGATTAACTTCACCATGCCAACAAGCTTCATACATACGCAATTAATATATATAAAGAAATATAACAGAGAATCAAACTCTATAAAATTAAGTCAATGGGGGTGGTTTTTGAATCTAAACCTCACATACAATACAGTCAAGCATGGAAAATCTTCAACACGTAAAGAGACAAATTAGAGGCAAAATTTCAAGATGATCAAAAAGTCCTCAATTAACAGCTCAACTGATCATCGAACTTACTGCCCCACTTTATACTATTTGCATTTATTCACATTCCATTATTTTCTACGCATTTGAATATTAGTTGCATTTCACAGATGGTGACGTTTAGCGTTGGTGGAAGCCTGGGACCATGATCCATAAGCACTTTCAGAATTATTGCCTCTTTCTGATTAGTAGCTAGGGCACCGTATACGCTACCGAGTTGACTCGGTATAACTCGTTGTTTTGTCACATTTCCTTGCTCTTTTTGCAAATAAATGGAATCTTAATCTTCGACGTATTTTACATTATAATTATGTATCAGTCACCATCTACAAGTTAGTTCATCCCTTTTTTATTTTTGTGTACCCTGTAAGTGGTACTTTGGTATTGTTCTATATATTTGTATGAGCCATATAAGCTCAACGTGAAAAGAAGATATATAAATAGTTTAAGGATGAAAAAGAGAATAGAACAATACCAAAGTTTGTAGGTTGTTTGATCTATACGATAGCTCATGATTTAAAATATAAGAATTTCTTGTGGGTAGATATGTTGTTTTTTTTATTATTCCTCTTTGTTTTTTTTTTTTTTTTCTTCTTTTTTTTTACCTTTTTTTTTTTTTTTGTTTCTATTTAAGGTCAATACAATTACAATATGATTTAAATTTATAATATTATCAGCTCTATGTTGATTTCCATTTTGTCGTTATAATCAGGTACAGGTAAATGAGTATATTTTTTATAAGAAAAATTCATTCTCAGATCTTTTATTCATGACAGAAGACTTTAATGGTTGGATTAATTGGAACCACTACATTTATTATATTATATATCTTTAACTTCTATATCAGTTCTTCTCTGTCATTTTCTTTTGTAAGAAGTCTTATTTTCCCAAAAGTTCATCATAATCTATGAATCTTTACTTATAATATGGGAAATATAATTTACAGTGGCATATGTAACCTTGGTTGTTCAAGTTACTCGGAAGGTGAGTTTTTTGATTCCGTAATTTGAAACAAAGAGGTGTGGAACTGAGGATATGAATAATTAATTTAGTGTGGGAATTATGTTTAATGAAGACAAATAACACTAATTACCTGTTTGATATAACTTATTTTAAATTGTACGTAGAAGAAAGTAGAGTTTTAAGAAACTAAATTTGATTTTTTCAATTTAATGTTATTACCGTGAGCAATTTGAGCTAACTCATTATAATTTTTTCTTTATTTGATTTTTGAATTTGGTCCTATTGATTCATTCTAAATTAATGTGCCCCTGTTATTTAATAAGATATTATAAATCTCCTTTTTAATTTATTTTATAGGTGTTATGCAATTGTGATCTTAAGAATTTTTTTTTTAGAAACAAACTGAGTCAATTCATTCAACAACAGCAAAAATACACTGAAGAAAAACACAAGCTACATAACAGAGCAAGAAAGACAAAGGGAACACGGCAACAAACTAGACCACAAACATTGACAACTTTAACCTGTTCCTTCAGTTTTAGCCATGTCTTCAATCCAGTCAGGAATAATTGAAGTCCAGACCTGTTCCTCAGCCGATTGTTTTGCAAACTGTGCAAGTTCATGGGCTATTTTGTTGCCATCCCTACCAATGTGTCTGACTCTTGCCTCCTGGAAGCTAGGAAGATTTTGCAGAATACCCCTCACAATATGGCCAGCCACACTTCTCACTTCCTTAGCTTCAATAGCTTGGATTGTCTGCATCGAATCCCCTTCGAAAATGGTCTTTTCCAAACCCAGATTTTTTGCTAAGATGATTCCTTGTTCCATAGCTATGGCCTCTGTATTATCTTAAGAATTTGTATTATCTAGTTTTAAAATTGATAATACGATATGGTATAAAATTATGTCATGAAAATTATATATATATATATATATTTTTTTTTTTGCTGAATGAAAATTATATACTTGTAAAAAGAAAAAAGAAAACTTATATATATTTATCTTGTGTTTATATATATTTTATTTTAAACAATATGCATATTGAAATATTTCATTTTAATAGACAGGTCAAAACCGTTACTGGAACAAAATTAACAACATTGATTCTCTATTCGTTCTTCTTTTCTTTCATGTTTTTATTTATTTTTTCAATGGAATCTTCTTTTGAATACTAAGTCACTAACATATATGGTTATCAAAAAAAAGTCACTAACATATATTTTGATTTACAATAAATAGAGACGCACTTTGTTTACTCTTTTTTGTGTCATGTTTTTGTTTAGGGAGAATTCAATATTCCATACGTAATGACCAAAACTTTTTTTTTTTCTCCTTTTTGTTCTTTTCATTATCCAAAAAGTGAAAAGGATTCCCGGCAAACGATATTCGTCTACTGTCAATAATAAGATTACATTTATTTATTTATCATGTATTTTGTGTTGTATAATACAAAAGCACACCGACATGGGCACCATTTAGAAGACCAAAGCATAATTTTTTCTAATAATTCTAACTCGTTAGCCTTGTGACTAAAAAGGGTTTTCAAAAATCCTTAAGCATATTGTGTTGTCGCTGTTGTGTACTTGTGTACCCTCACAAGAGGTACTTTAATACTAATGTAATTTAGCCAAAAAGAAAAGAAAAGGCTAACATTTAGAAGTGTTTTTCATAGGAGTCCGAATTCTATAATGATAGGGTGTAAAACTCATATTTTACATCAATCAATAAAATATTGTCACATCAGTTTTTCACTTAAAATTCAAAAGATTCTACTATACATAATAACATCTCAATAAACTCATAATTAAGTTGAATTTTCAAATGTATATTAGAATTAATTGAGTACGATTATGTCTATTCTTTAATATGTAATATGATGATTAATATGTAATATGATGATATGACATATTGAGATTAAAGGGGTAAAATTTGGATTTTAACCCACATTCTTATAGAATTTAATCTTTTTTCATATTATCAACTTGTAAGAGCAATATCAACTCAACATGAAAAGAATTATAGTGAAGGAATAACCAAAAAATGGATAGAACAATGCCAAAGTTAATTTTTAAGTTGATTGATCTATACGATTACTCATAACATCCTTATAGAATCTAATCTCTTTTCATATTATCAGCTCATAAGCGCAATATCAACTCAACATGAAAAGAATTATAGTTCAGGAATAACCAAAAAATGGATTAAATAATACCAAAGTTAATTTGTAAGTTGATTGATCTATACGATTACTCATAATTTAAGGTATATGAATTGGTTACGGGCATTTATGTTCTTTTGAGTTCTAATAATTCATTAATTTATGCTACAATAATCTGAGTCACGATTTGTTTACTTTTTTTTTTTTTTTATGTCATGTTTTTGTTAAGAGAGAAATAAAAATTCTATACCTAATGACCAAATCTTTTTTTTTTTTTCCTTTTAATTTGTTCTTTTCATTATCCAAAAAGTGAGAGATTCCCCCTGAAAACGACATTCCTCTATTCTCAATAATTAGATTTACACACACACACACACACACACACACATATATATATATATATATATATATTCATTTCATAATTGTCATCGTATCTCCTGCCATTTCACATTTAAATAACTTGCAAGTTTTCAAACAAGGGGGAAAATCAATTTTATTTTAATTAAAGATCTCACTTTCAAGTTAAGCACTTAAAGCTAATGAAGTATCTCATATTTAAGAATATAATTGAAACAAAATATTAAAAAATATTCAATCACCTTGAAGGAACACATCAGCCATACCTAGTAATTCTGTCATTTAATAATATTGTTCCATGTAATATTATTTATTAAATTAGATCCAGCTATTCTAGTCTCCAACTCAGCCATTATATATAACAATTCCCTTCACCTCTTTCGTCATTGCCACGGGCTCCACCGACATCTCCAACTCTAACTCTAATGCAAATAGCGTTGGTGGTCCTTTGTCATCCTCCACTTTCCAAATTTTTTTTACCTAACAAAAAAGAATTGAGACATTTATTACACAAATTCCAACCAATTAGATTAGATATGAGGTTTGAATTACTATCCTATTCAAAGATGGAAAAACAATAATAAGCATAAAAGGAAAATGAAAAAATTCACTTGAATGGATCTTTAAGGCCCTATTTGGCTGCATTTCCTTGGCCTTATTTGGCTGCATTTCCTTTCCAAACAGAGTAAAGAATAACTCATATTTGATTGGGCTCAAATACCATCGAAGTTCTTAATTAGAAAGAAAAAGAGGGAAATAATATATAGATTTACATGGAATTGAGAAAGGGGTCGACCCTTCATTGTTGGCATTAGAGTTGGGGAATGGATGATGGTAGTTGTGGAATTAATGGCAATGATAAAAAATGTGAGAGGGAAGAGTTTTTTTTTTTTTTTTTAACTCTATGACTAGGTTTGTGGGATTTTTTTTCAAAATAACTATAGAAGTCAAACAATTTTATTAGTTAGTAACGTTTTCAAACTATTTAGGAAACTAGCAATTCGAGTATGTGAAACTCGATTTCACTGTAGCAAATCGAGTTTAAGAGACTCGATTTCTGTGTGCTGATAAAGCTGACATGGAGAAAGGATCCACGTGGAAATCGAGTATTTAAGACTCAATTTCCTATTCATCATCTTCTACCTTCCTTCTCTCTCTCTTTTTTTTTTTCCCTCCATCTGTCGTCCCACAACCTTCTTCCCAGCCCCCAAAATTGATGGCCACATCGACGGCCTCCACACCTGGATCTGCCATGCCTCCCAAGACAACGTCTGAGATCGAGCCGCTCTTTGGGACCAACCCGTCTCCGACTACGTCCTCTTGGCCGAGCGCTACCTAGGGTTTCAGCAACTCGGCTCTGTCTATCGCTTCACCGATGCTGGAGACTCCAACAAAACGGTTAGTCATTGCTCTCACAACACAAATAATTTTTCAAATCAATGTCCACAGTTTATGTTTTTATTTTAAATTTTGGAGTTTATATTTGTATGATTGTGGATGAATCATATTGTAATTCAAACAACAGCTTGGCTGGTTTGAAGAGAAAGAAGAAGAAGAGGAAGCACTGTCTTGGGTTTTTTGGGGGCTAGGAAGAAGGTTGTGGGACGGCAAATGGAAAAAAAAAAAAAAAAAAAAAAAAAAAAAAAGGAAGATGTTGAACAGGAAATCGAGTCTTAAAGACTCGATTTCTACGTGAATCCTTTCTCTACGTCAGCTTTACCAGCACACAGAAATCAAGTCTCTTAAACTCGATTTGCTACAGTGAAATCGAGTCTCACATATTCAAATTGTTAGTTTCCTAAATAGTTTGAAAATGTTACTAACTAATAAAATTGTTTGACTTCTATAATTATTTTGAAAAAAAATCCAGGTTTGTGACTAGAATCTAATTATAAAGCATAAATGGAAGGATGATCACTAAGCTAGCATTATTGAGGGTTGTAGAACTTAATCATTTTCTCAAAAACATCCTTCTACACATTTGCAATGTCTCCATCTCTTGATTTCCTGAATTTGAAAATGAAAACTTGCAATCCTTAGTCTTTACTAAAAAAAAAAAGCTCCCCTTCCTTAAGTTCTAATTTGAAAGGGAAATGAAAACTTGCAATCCCTTCAAGTCTTTACTAAAAAAGAGAGAGTAAAAGTTCCCCTTCCCTGAATTTCTAAATCTAATTCGTACAAGATACCGTTAAATTAATTTACAAGCCAAAAGCAACCGAGTCATACGTATTCGAGTTACACCCTCAACCTTAGGTAATTAGGTTCATGATCGAGCCAAGTACACTAGTACCACCGCCAATATACATCCATATTCTTTTGGGGTGGTCCATAACAACAACGTAGGAGATGTGAAAAGTCATGACTCATGACCCTTAAGAGAGAGAAAGAGTGTCCAGTCGGTTCAGTCCTAAGAAGATATTATCATTATATATATATATATATATATAAAAAGATATTATCATGGTTTCAAGAAAAAAAAAAATGAAATTATCATATTTATAGCTTAATAAAAAAAAACAAAAAACAAAAAGTTTTAACTTTTAATGCAATGCCATATCCCACATGTCAAAAAGACTGAGCTCCGAGTTCTCACCGTTTTATCTCTCTCTCTCTTTCTCTCGCTTTGTCCAACCCTATATATCTTCCTCCAAGGTTTGCATTTCTTCAACGCTCTCCCGTATACACAAAGCAAACACTAACCTTTTAGCCTCAAAACTAAGAGACAGTTGCATTAATTTGCATCAAAGTCTTCTACAATCGAATCCCAAAACAAAACAATGAAGGAAACCATAATTACTGAAGGTGGGTATGTGTCTAAACAAGAGACCCTTCTCACCGTTCTAAAGACCTCTCTTTTTTTTGCCAATGATGGTTACAGTGTGTACGACTGCAAGGGTCAGTTGGTCTTCCGAGTCGACTCGTACGGTCCCGATACTCGTGACAAAGGTGAAATCGTTCTCATGGACGCTCATGGAAAGTGCCTCCTCACTGTTCGCCGAAAGGTAAGGACTTGCTCTAGCTTTTCACATTTTTTTTTTTTTTTTTGGGGACGAGTTGACTCACTGAATCTAGTTTGGGCTTCAGTTTTTAACGAATATGTTAGGAATTTGAGGGAGAAATTGAATTTCCAGGAAAGGGTTTGTTCGGTTTCTCATTTGCATTAATGGGTACAGATTTGAATCCCGTTTTTCCTTCTGCTAAACTGGTAAATCGTTAACCTTCAAAATTCTGAGTCAACTCGGCGAGTCGTTGATCCAATCCACTATTTTGCTGAATTCTGTTTAGAAAGTGTACAAACAAGAAATGAATCTAAATGGGTTGTCTCTATTTTTTCATATCTTTTAATGGGTACCGATTTGATCTGAGTTGACTCAAAGTATTTATTACTCATGCCGAGTCAACTCGTCCAACCAGATCATCATTATTGTTAAAAAAATGTTTCATAATTCAATTTCTCAATGCCCATTAATTGGTATTATTAATTTTGGCACCTTATTTTTCAGATTTGAAATAAATGAATTTTTGTTTTTAAAAACAAAAAAAAAAAAACAGAAAGGATATTCTTCACTAATACAATTTGTTGAATGATACACCGAGTCAACAAGCTGAGTTAACTCAAAACACTTTTTTTTTTTTTTTTTTTTATGGTTTTCAGAGGCCGAGTCTGCATCAACGGTGGGAAGGGTTCAAGGGTGAGAGATCAGACGGCCAAAAACCGATCTTCAGCGTGAAGAGATCATCGATAATCGGACGGTCGAGCGTGAGCGTGGAGGTGTACAACAATCCAGGAGAGGAGTACCAGATCGAAGGAAGCTTTGCACAACGGTGTTGCACAATCTTCAACGCTGGGAAAGAATCAGTGGCTGAGATTAGACGCAAAGTTGATGTTTCCACCAATGTGGTGCTTGGGAAAGACGTTTTCTCTATCTGCCTAAAACCTGGTTTTGATGGAGCTTTTGCTATGGGTTTGGTGCTTGTTCTTGATCAGATCAATGGTGATGAGACTTTTACTGAGGGAGCACAAGTAAAACCCATCACAGAGGATTAATAGTTTTTTTTTTTTTTTCTTTTTTACTTTGAATTTGTTTAACTTTTTTGTTTTGGGCTTGCGGTGAAAGTTTTCAAAGGACACCTTACATTGTGAACACATGTCCAAGAGTGGACACGTGTCCACAATCTAACGTGTCCAGTGAAAACTTTCACCGGTCGCAAGTCATGTTTTTTTTTTTTAAGTGCTAGTAGAGGACTTGTAGTATTATTTTATAATTTTATGGACTGTCTGTTGATAGGGAGCTCTTTGTATTGGTTCTAGATCTTTGTTGCTATTTTATTTACATGTCTCTAATTTAAAAAGAGATCGAATCAAATTATACCATGTGGGCTAGTTTTTAGCACTTCCCAATGGCTGCTTGATTTTGGAAACAGAGAGCGTTTGGTACATGTGTTTAAACACATGTTTTTAATTTTTAAACAATATTACATATATTTTTATTATCCACACATATTTTTAAAAATTACAAACAACGTTACTAGAACAACCTTACCCAACGACCCCCTAAAGTCTTTGTTTTGTTAACCCTTTTTTTTTTTGATAACTTCGTTTTGTTTTCCTTCTATAAATTATTTTAGGGTAAATTATAATACCCACATTCCTTAAGTTTATATGAAACGATACTTTCTCCCAAACATTTTAAGAAATAAAAATTCCAACAAAAGAAAACGAAAAAAGATGCACATTTAAGTCCATATCTTTCAAACAGTTGGGGGGTGTTTGGTGAAGTAGTTTGAAAATTGTTGTTTATTATTTTTTGAAATACGTGTGGGTAAAAAAGTGTGTGGAAATACGTGAAATATTGTTTAAAAACTGAAAATTGCTGTTTAAAAACACTTACCAAACACCTCCTTTCTTAATTTGATATTTTATTATTTAAAGAAGGGAAATTTTAATAGATCCCCTTAAAACAATGGTTAATAATCTGTTTGAGGGGACACTTTTTTTTAATGTTTATCAAAAGAAATTTTATTTTTTGTATTTATAGAAATAGAGTGCTATTTACTTGAACATTTAGGGGGAAGTGTCATTTTGTGTAACCTAATTGGTGTAATTTCTTTCTAAAAAAAAAATAATGATTGGTGTAATTTCCCAATTATGTTATTTTGAGATACATAACTGATCAACCAAATATATACAACTCACTAAACAAAGCAAGATTTTATTTATCTTTCTTACACTTTTCCACCAACCAAATGTTCAATTTCCCACAAATCAATGAAAAACAAACCCAAATGCAAACCCCAATATATATATATATATATATATATATATATATATATATATTTGAACTTACGGTCATGTTGTCCTAATGTTTGCGAGCCTCACTTCCAAGACTCAAAAACTCAAACCCAGACACAAAGCCAACAAACATGAAGAGATCATCGTCGACTCACAACGTTCAACTTGCCACTCCAATCTGAGCTCAATGACCTGCCCAAGACGCCTCTAATATGTTTCTCCCAAGGCCTCAAAGATGACAAAGATAGTTCCTAGGCGCACTAGTGAGGAGGGTAAAAAATTAGAGGTCATTGTAACAATTATGAGGAGATCAAAGAGAATTCAGTTGGCCACTTATAAAACCCAACGTTGGAGCGGAACGACTTCTTTGACCACTACAAGAAATTAGTGATGACTATGTTTGAGAGAGAGAGAGAGAGAGAGTTGGAGAGAAGAAATTACAGACATTTTTAGCCAAATTCATATTTTTATTAAACTATAATTGAAAATAAAAATAATTTCCTTTTAAATTAAAGTGATCATATGCAATGCACATTATTACTTTTTGTTAGTTACTTACATTTGACAGAAAATGTGATGGAGTGATCAATTTTTGATAACTTACTTATCAATAACTAAAAATTGAAATCCAAATGCGTTAATTTGCAAATGGACAAAGTTTAACTACAAAATTAGTTGTAGTTTAAGACTACAACCTCACTAAATATCTTTTTATTAGAGATGAATTTTGACAAATCTACCATTGGATTACATTTTCTTCTTATATCCTTCATACTTGTAAAATTTCTAGAAAATTAAAAATCAATAGTAACGTTATCAAAAAATTGTTTAAATTATAAGTTTTTGTAGCTTAAAATTATGCATAAAATATAATCTTATAAATCATATAGTAAATAATACCCTTTTGGCACAAAATTTGACATGTATATTAAGAGCGTAAAAAACATGCAATCCAACGATTAGATATTCAAAATATGTAAAAATGTTAATGATATTGAAAATATTGTAGCTTTAGGCTACAACAAATTATGTATCAAGGTATTGAATAATGTTAATAATATTGAATAATGTTGTAACTTTAGGCTACAACTAATTTTGTAGCTAAATTTTATCTTTTGTAAATAATTCAAACTCTAGAACCTGTTTTTACTAATTGCCGCATGCAGTTTTAATATTGGCATATCAGTGTATTCTTTTATTTCATCCCCCTTCGTTTTGTACGCGTGTTTATCAAATAAATAAAAAAAGTTCCCAAAAAAAAAATAAATAAATTCATGCTCGTTCCCAAGGGGGCCAAGTGCTATATAAAGAACGCCCAATTGCATTTCTGAAATTTTCACACCATTTGGTCATGTCCACAAGCACCTATTGCATTTCTGATTCCTCCTTGCAAATATCTACTAGAAAATAATTTATCAATCTCTATTAGGTACACATTTAATATAATATTACTTTATAAGTTCTACTCTATCCATTCTCACCTAAATTATTTTTGGACTTAGTTTATTTAGTAGACTAGAATGACAAATTTACAATAGTTGATATATCTTGTCTTAGTAGAAAACGTACGGAGTTTCCATGGTTGTAATCTCATGGAGAAGGCACGTGATAGACTTTGGCAGTATATGTTGGTGACACGAAATTTTGTTTGAATGTGACCTCACTCATTACCCACTATGGTTATGCCACATATTGATTCACTATGACTCTGAATACTACGAGAAAACTTAAAAATATTCTACCCTGTAACCCAATTTCCAACAACACTTTGTAATCCAACCTGGCAATCCACATTCAAACTCTACTAAAAAAAAAATTATATATTTATATTAATCCAAAAACTGTTTCTTTGTTTTTTTCATGACAACAATCAGACATTGATGGGTTCCAAATATCTTGGTAAGTATTTTTATTTTCTAATAAGAAACCTAATGGCTAATTCCACCTAATAATGTTTTTTAATAAAAAAAAATTCATCATTTTCCAAATCCTATTTTATCTATACTTACATGTGTCACACTATTTTTCATGATAATCACTTTCCTAAAATTTTCCTTTGAAACTGAAATTTAAAATTCTATTATTTTCTATTGAATTGGATTTGATTATGGGTTCCAGTTAGCTCAACTAGTAAAATATCTGATGATTGAATAAGAAATCTAGGATTCAATTTCCCGTCTACACCAAAAACTGATTAGTGTCTTGATCTGATAATAAAGAGTTATCATCAGAAGTGGGACTCCATAAGTTGAAACTTTCTAAAAAAAAAAATTTAATTTAATTTAATTGGACAACTAATTTATAACCTAAGGATATAAGAAAATGGGAAATAAATAATGACACTGACCATAAAAATAGGGTGTTTCAGTATTCCTCTTTTTTATAGAAAGAGAAAAAAGTATTAAAAAAATTTGGATTTAAATTGATATTAATGCAATACGATGGTATTAATGGAAAGGGAATGAATTTTTATATTTTCATTTTGAACATGGACAAATAATATGGGACATTCTAAAAATTTGCAATATTATACCGCAAATATGGGACATAGAGCTTTTTTATTATTAATATTTTTTAAATATGTAGGATGCGGAGTTTATGTATTTATTTACGAATTTTAGATTTCAAAATTTAATTCTTTTCCATTTATCATAAGAGTAGATAATGAAAATTATGAAATGCAAGGTATACAATTACAAACTACCTACAAAATAAGACCAATAAATAAATGGAAATAACATTTTCACAGCTCGTTATGATTAATGGGAACATTAATTGGGAACTAAAAGTGATTATATTGTGTTATGAATTTCTTTTGAGAATCATACTGGGTTATGATTAATGGGAACTAATTAAAATGATTATAGTGGTGGGCATAGTTATCACTTATCGCTCTCATCAAAAAAAAAAAAAAAAAAAAAGTTATCACTTATCAGAACCATATCAAATGAACCTTCACGGACGCAGTGTGATGGTTCACTAGTTCAATTGTTGGATAACTAATTTAATAATTAGACTAATGTTCTGATAATTTATTTTATTTTACAAATTATATATATTAAATTAAATAACACATAAAAATCAAAGATAAAATATAAATATCCAACGGTATTAATTTAAACATTAATACATACGTGTGGGGAGTGGAAGAGTCCTCATCTAGGCCTAAAGCCTAAATACTCATTGGACCCCGTGGAGTGGAATGGGCCAGACCTAGATGCTCACAGAAGGGCCCAATAACTTATAAGATCTTGTGGAAGGGAATAAGGCTATCCCGAGCGTCCGAGAGGAGATAATAATCCTTGCAAATCGTTCCTGTGGGGCAAGTAGTAAGCTAAGTGAAGTCAAGTCTTCTCTGAGGAGATGTACACGAATGATCCACATCTTACTTTCAGCTGGCATCTAGAACCTCAGGGAATCCTCCAGAGTAAGTAAGAAGGATAAAGATCTTCACCTCCGTATTAACGAAGGGACTTCACCTAACATTTGCCGCATTGAATGCATATGAGACAACCTAAACAGTACAAACATCCCAAAAGTCAAATTCTAGGATAAGGGAAGGGAGGAAACTGATAAAAGAAATGAAAATATTACTAAAAACCCGACTGGTGACAGGACAGCTGTAGGGATAAGAGCAAGAAATGTACTTGTATAAGGGGAAAGAGAGGCAAATAGAAGGGGTTGGTAGTTGGAAAACAAAAACAAGAAACCAAAGGAGAGAGAGAGAGAGAGAGAGAGAGAGAGAGAGAGAGAGATACCCATTTGATATAGTATACGTTTGGATAGGAATTATTTTCCTACGTCTGGCGTTTTGTGTTTTTCTTTTTTTTTTTCTTTTTTTCTTTTTGATGCATGCATTTCAACTTTTAGGAGACAAAGTGCATTGTTTATACACTGTTCATGCACTGTTCACAGAACTCACAATCACTTTATTTAGAAAAAAATATTAAAAATGGGTCCATGGTATTATTTACAAATTCAAAAATTATTTTGCTATAGTGTTTTCAGTTTTCAGTTTTCAGCAAAATAAGCGGTATCTAAACAGACCTATAGAGTAACACCACAGAAAGTAGAACTTTTCCTATTGTAATACATTAGTTTCATCTAAAATATATGGTGTTTATGAAATCAATTGTTTGAGTTTTCCATTGTGAAGTGTTTTTTTTTTCCCTATTTCTCTTTTTTAAATAAATTGTGTCAGTCAATTAAACTCTACCCCGAAGATCCACGCGGTATCCCTAGGTTAGTTAGTTTTTGATGCCCACAATACGAATACCAAAGATTGGGATTAATAGATATATATTATTGTTAGAAAAATTTATTCACATCTAAATTTTATTTTTATTTTATAATATATGTATTAAAAAAACTAAAATTAGGACACTTGAATTGATCTTTTGACTACTTATTTCAACTTAAAAAGAAAATGATCTAAAATCCCATAAATAAAATGTAAAATTCAAGGAAAGCATGATTATTTGATTAAAATAACTTGATATTTAAAAATCGGATACTTCAAATAAGACTATGTAGTTCTGTATTTTTTTCTAAAAAATCTCTAGTTTTAACGGTTTTTTAGTTTTATATATATATATATATATATATATATATATATATATATTTGTTGAATCTAATTTCAACTAAACGTCTTAATTTTTCTTAAAGAAGTTAATTTGTCTCAAGTAATTCAAACATAATTAGTTTAGAACTAAAAAACTTACCACTTCATTAATTTGTCACCATTATCAATAGTTGGATTTCTTCGAGTGTAATTAGCATTTATTAACATTTAATTTGTGGGACTCCCTACAAACTTTTACTTACTAGATTTCCATGCTTCCCTCCCACAATCAAATAATTTTCTTCTCTCACGCACTTGTAAGAATGAAACATTTCTCTCCCTCTTCAGTCAACCAAACATATAGATATTCTTGTGTTTGCATTATAGATCGAGGTTGAAATAATTAGCATTCCTTGTTGTCTGCTTGTCCGTGAACCACAAATCCATTCTTGCCGACCTTTCTATGGACTATACCTAAGACTTATTCGAAAAATTTCTAATGAAAATAACAGCTGAATCGTACCAACTGGGCTGGAGTGCATTTGACGTCTAGTGCACAGTACTGAAAAGCATCCGACAGGGAACATGATAGCTAGCCAAGAAAAAACAACTTTAATCCTTATCCCACTACTTATTTTCTCAATATTTTAAACATTTTCTGAAGGAAATAGGTGTGTAATGCGTGTGTACATCCCTCCCATATGTGTAATGTATTTCAGTGATTCAGTCGTAAAATTTACATGTATATAGTACATAATAAGTTTTGTAGTTTTCTAACTTCTCGAAATTTAAAATTTTTGTTGTTTTACTATTATAACCTTATGTTTTATTATTCTGTTGGAATATTGTAAGAATAATTATGGTAGGGGGCATTTTAGCAAGTAGAATTTATGAAGCTGAGTACATGTCACTACCAAAAAAAAGACTTTAGGCCGCGTTTGAAAAACACGGCCTAAGGTCCTAAAAACGCGGCCTAAAGCTATGGCCGCGCTTTTTTAGGCCGCGTATTTAAACGTGGCCTAAACCCCGCGACTATAGGCATCCGGGGTCTATGGCCGCACTTTTAAAAATGCGGCCTAAGACCAAGGTCTATGGCCGCGTTTAAAACGCGGCCTAAGACTAAGGTCAATGGCCGCGTTCTAAACGTGGCCTAAGACCAGTCTACCTTAGGCCACGTTTAAAACGCGGCTATTGCCAAAAATATTAAAAAAAAATAATTCTGAAAAAGCAATAAATATATTTATATTTATTGCTTTCTCAGAATTATTTTTGTTGAAAAATAATTCTGAATTTTTTTTGTTTTCTGGAAAAAAAACTAATAACACAGCAAATTTAAAAAAAAATTGAAATCAATTTGAAACAAACAAACACATAACCCAGCAAAAAATTAAAACACAGCAAATTTAATCATGAACAAGAACAAGAAAATTAAAACACAGCAAATTAAAACATAGCAAACAATTTGAACACAAACACATTACATATTTAAACAAACACAAACCCAGCAAAAAATTAAAACACAGCAAATTTAAACATGAACAAGAACAAGAAAATTAAAACACAGCAAATTAAAACACAGCAAACAATTTGAACACAAATACATTACATACTTAAACAAACACAAACCCAGCAAAAAATTTGAACACAAACAGCAGCACATGATTCAAAATTGAAACACTGAAAATCCTAAACAACTAAATCCAATCAACTAAATCCAACAATAATATAACTAATACACAACCAAATTATCACAACCCACAAAAACTCAAAACTCAAATTCAAAGAATACCCAGAAAAAACAGAAATGGGAAACAAGCATGGAGTAGCTGCTGTGGCCGGAGATGGAGATCGGAGATGGATATCGGAGATCCTCGATCTCTGATCTGATCGGAGATGGAGGCCCAAGGCTCGATCTCCGATCGCGCTCCAAGGCTCGATCTCCGATCGCGCTCCAAGGCTCGATCGGAGATCGCGCTCCAAGGCTCGATCGGAGATCGCGCTCCAAGGCTCGATCGAAGATGGAGGCTTGGGCCTCCATCTCCGATCGGATCGGAGATCGAGGCTCCAAGCCTCCAAGCCTCCATCTCCGATCGGAGATTGAGATGTGTGTGCATGGGAGACTCGGAGATGGAGATGAGGGTGATGAGGACTTGGAGCTCTGGAGGGTGATGTGTGAGGGTGATGAAATCACTTGGGATCAGATTGATATAGGGTTAATGGGATCAGAGGGATTCAAAGCCTAAAGCCGCGTGTCTAACACGCGGCTATAGGCAAAATTGGGGCCGCGTTTTAATAAACGCAGCCCCAAAGAATAACTGAAGCCACGTTTTGCGAACGCGGCTTCAGTTATTCTTTGGGGCTGCGATCGGAGATCGAGGCTCCAAGCCTCGATCTCTGATCGGATCAGAGATCGCGCTCCAAGGCTCGATCTCCGATCCGATCGGCGATCGCGCTCCAAGGCTCGATCTTCGATCCGATCGGAGATCGCGCTCCAAGGCTCGATCTCCGATCGCGCTCCAAGGCTCGATCTCCGATCGCGCTCCAAGGCTCGATCGGAGATCGCGCTCCAAGGCTCGATCTCCGATCCGATCGGAGATCGAGGCTCCAAGCCTCCAAGCCTCCATCTCCGATCAGAGATTGAGATGTGTGTGCATGGGAGACTCGGAGATGGAGATGAGGGTGATGAGGACTTGGAGCTCTGAAGGGTGATGTGTGAGGGTGATGAAATCACTTGGGATCAGATTGATATAGGGTTAATGGGATCAGAGGGATTCAAAGCCTAAAGCCGCGTGTCTAACACGCGGCTATAGGCAAAATTGGGGCCGCGTTTTAATAAACGCAGCCCCAAAGAATAACTGAAGCCGCGTTCGCAAAACGCGGCTTCAGTTATTCTTTGGGGCTGCGATCGGAGATCGAGGCTCCAAGCCTCGATCTCCGATCGGATCGAAGATCGAGCTCTAAGGCTCGATCTCCGATCCGATCAGAGATCGCGCTCCAAGGCTCGATCTCCGATCCGATCGGCGATCGCGCTCCAAGGCTCGATCTCCGATCGCGCTCCAAGGCTCGATCGGAGATCGCGCTCCAAGGCTCGATCTCCGATCGGATCGGAGATCGAGGCTCCAAGCCTCCAAGCCTCCATCTCCGATCGGAGATTGAGATGTGTGTGCATGGGAGACTCGGAGATGGAGATGAGGGTGATGAGGACTTGGAGCTCTGGAGGGTGATGTGTGAGGGTGATGAAATCACTTGGGATCAGATTGATATAGGGTTAATGGGATCAGAGGGATTCAAAGCCTAAAGCCGCGTGTCTAACACGCGGCTATAGGCAAAATTGGGGCCGCGTTTTAATAAACGCAGCCCCAAAGAATAACTGAAGCCGCGTTTTGCGAACGCGGCTTCAGAAAATTGCTTGAGGCCGCGTTTTTAAACGCGGCCTCAGGCTTCTTTTTTTGGGCCGCGTTTGAAAAACGCGGCCTCAAGCATGTTTTTGGGCCGCATTCGCAAAAACGCGGCCCATGGAAAGGACTGAAGCCGCGTTTTTAAAAACGCGGCTTCAGCCCGTTTTGGGCCGCGTTTTTGCAAACGCGGCCCAAAAAAACGGGGCCTAAAGGCCCCGTTTTTTGTAGTCAAGATGTAGGGCTGTACAACAGATTTGGAGACCCGACCCACCCAAAAAATCCGACTAGACTAGAGCCAACTACCACCTGACCCGACCACTCCAGCAGTTGGCGGTGGGTTTCTTCCTTCAAAACAGACAGCAGTGGGTCAAATAGTGGGTCTCCTCCTCCAAAACCCAAACCACCCAAACCAACTGACGAACCAAGTGTTTTCTAGCAAGATTTGCTAGATCCCATGAGGACTCAGCTATATTCAAAAAGATCTCAATTAGATCCAGTGAAATTTTATAGAATCTGGCAAATCTCATTAGATTTGGTGAAATCTCTGCCAAATTTGGCAAGACCTTAGCCATATCCGGCAATATTTTAACTAGATTTTGCCAGATTTTCATTGGATTTGGCAAGATCTCATTAAATTTGGTGAGAACTTTGACAGATCTAATGAGATCTCACTGGATTTTTGTCATTTTGATCTTGTCCGTCTCTATTTCTAGTGCTGATTGAACCGTCTACCATCCAATAAGAGATTGAACCACCCAATCTGAACCTCACTCTCGATGGATGGTAGGTTGAATTTTCTTTGAACCGATGAGATCAGGTCTGTTGCAAGTTAAGCACAAACTCGACTCATGGACACCCCTAAATATATGGGTCCATAGTTGTCATTTGCCAATATGATAAGATACGCGATATGTATTGTATCATTGACAACAAGATCCACAACATAAAGATGTAATATAAGTGCTCATGAATCATACAATACAGAAATGCGTATTATATGAATTGTATCATAAAATCGTATGTATTGTACAATATTTAGACATGTAGGTAACTAGTTTTTTGTTAAAATTTGTGTTTTTATTTGAGTCTAACAAGTTGTTAGATTGATTTTCAAAAAAAAATAAGTTGTTAGAATACAAAATCATTAGGCTACTTAATTGAGTCCAATAAAATAACATGTCCAAGATGTGTATATATATATATATATATATATATATATGAAAACTTTAATTTATTTTTATTCTTCTTTTTCTCCTACAAAATTTTGGTTACACACTTAACACTTCACTTTTATATTTGCAATTTTTTTTTCTATACTATGAATAAGGTATTAAATGACAATATAATTTTTTTTTGTTATAACTCTATAAGTAGCTAGAATGCCAAGAAGAAATATATATATAAAAAAAATTATTAAAATAAAAGAACAAGAAGGTAGTAATTTAATGTTAATGATAATGAAGAAAATGACAGTGGGGAAATATATTTGCGTGATGGTAACATTAACTTAGATGGAGTTAATTTGACAAGATGATAAATATGATGGAAAGAAATTATAATTTTGGCTTATATGTTATGTATTTTGACTTTTGGATTTAATCAATTTATTAAATATTATTACATAAATTAGTTATTAGTTAAATAAATTTCAAAGTTGTAGTGAATATACCTTTTATATATGTATTTTTTTTTTTCAATTATTAGGTGTTTATGTCTATTACAGTATACAATACAAAAAATAAAAATAAAAAACTGACCATATGGTGCAAGTTTTGACATATATAATAGAAAATGTTGTTAATTTTTTTTTTTTAACCTTTAACCTTTGTTGTTCAATTTTTTGTTTTGAAAGAATAAGTCAATATTCAAGAGTATTGTAATTCTACTGATATCTGTTGAATTACAATAATAAAACGTTTAGCGCTTAAATCATTTATCTCTCAAATATTGAATTATAAATTAAAAGGAAAAAAAAGAAAGATGTGGGAGGGTTTATTTTTGACAAGTTAAAATATGAGAAAATTTTGGCTACTACTACTTTTCGTTTAAAAATATAATTTGGCTAGTTTCTTTTTAGTAATAAGTACAGATTTCTCATAAGAAAAATATATTTACTAATCTTTCTATGAAATTAATGAAGAAAACAAAAGTTTAGAAAATCATGTTTGCCAAAATTTTGGCGATATCATTGCAAAAGAGGAACAAAACTGAAAACTAAATTTCTTTCGCAAGTCATGTTAACACAAACTAAAAATTGCGTGCAAATGGGTAATCATATTATTTGCAAATCAAGAAAGCAAAACTCAAAGCTTCTAAATGAGTAATCATATTATTTGCAAATGCAAGAAAGCAAAACTCAATTGCTTCTAAATGATTGATCAGTAATCATATTATTGGCAAATCAAGAAAGCAAAAGTGCAAAACTCAAAAAAATTAAGAATAAAAAAGAACCTTTAATTAGAACTTCAATATATAATTCAAGTTGAGAAATTGATCATAAATAGAATCAAATTTGAGCAACTTGTACCTGCCCCATGATTGAGCAAAAATTTAGCCAGGTCAATGTCGGTACGCAGTTATTTTTCCTGTGGGCATTTTGAATACCCCAGGCGATTCTCCTGTTTATTATTTATTTTCCAAAATTGTGATGTGGTCAAAAAACTCATACATATTCTGCTCTTTTCTTCTTTCTTTTTTTTTTTTTTTTTTTTTTTTTTTTCCCTCATTTTCGTTGTGGAGATGAGTGGCAAACTGTCATGCTAACACGGCAAAAGGAAGAACTACTGTTGCAGACAAAAAGCACAGCTCTTTTCTTTTTCAGAAACAAAAAGTTGTACCTTTGATTTCTTTTTTGAAATTGCTAGTTGGAATCTAGTACGTGTGTACCCAATTGCATTCAACAGGAAAGAGGAAAGAATACTTAAAAAAAGAAAGATATTGAAAAGTTGGCAAAATCGGAATCATGTATGTTTGACAGCATGAGAAACATTCTTAGCCCATGTAATGTAATCAATCAAGATCGAAAAGAAAAGAAAAGGATAAAGCATGGAACTTTTATAACCTTTCTTTTTTGTTTGTTTGATAGACAAAGATTTTATATCAATTGTTTATATGGCATGAAATATATTGCATGTTGGATTGCAACAAGTTACAGATTGTGGGCGGCCGAGTTTATGTGATTTTTACGTGGGTATATTTGGTTGGCTAAAAGGATATTACTATTATGAGAGAGCATCAACTTTTGTAACCCTTAAATAATATCGTACTAAATTGCAAGGCCGGTGGTACCTTATGACAATGAGAGCTAGAACCCAATTTTGTACCATGGTGCCTTTGATGGTTTGGGGAATTAGGGATTAGGGTTTTGAAGATTGTCGTTTATAGTACAAAGTATTATACAAGTATTAGTTTAGGGGAGTGATCATACATATTTTTATAGTTTAAAAGGGGTATAGTTTAAAGAGGTATATAGTGTAATTTCTCTAAAAATAAATAAATACAAATAAAACCATAATCAAGTTTTATGCTCTCGGATAATTCATCTCTCTTCTTTCATAAAGAACATATAACAAAATCTTTATCTCATGGCCTTAAAAACCACTTCAACTTTGACACTTTAGAGTGTCTTCTACATATTTCCCTTAACATGAGTCTTATGTTTATTGATGCTTGAAAATGCTTGAATTCACAAGGGGTTCATTAAACATAATATTAGAATTTTGTAATGCACCATAAAGAAAGGAGAAAATTCTCTAAATTTTTTTTTTTTATTAAATTCTATCTGTCTTGGAGGCTACAATGCATATAAATAGGAAAAAAAAAAAAAAAACTTAGAGCTTCAAGCCAACCATTGAAAAATGCTAAAGTACTTCTAGGACTATTCTTTTTTGATAATTGCTTCTACAACAATTAGGAGATGCTTAAACACCCTAATTCGTGTAAAACACCTATAAAATAGGAAAAATCATTTAAAAAAAAAAAGGTAAAAATAGAAAAATTATAAAATCAAATCATATGGTCTCTAGGAAATGTCCCAAAAAAAGACAAGATTTTATTATAACTTTTAAATCAAAAGTAATAATATATATAAAAATTTATGTAAAATTTAAAAGTTTGGAGGGTTTCAGTGCAACTTTTTGGGATTTGGGGCTTTTGTAAATTTATAGAAATTTAGGCCTATTTGTGTAATATTAAGAAGATTAAGGGCATTGGAGGAATTTTTTTGGAGAGTTTTGAGCATTAGTGCATTTTTCAAAAGACTGGGGTTGTAATTTTTTCTGAAATGTAGGGAACATAAGCGTAATTATGGAAAACATAGGGAAAAAATGTCTTTGTGTGAAGTGCTTGGCCTAAATTGGTTTTTACTAAAGTTTTAGGGGTTTAAGAGTAATTATTCTAACATCTATGTGTTGGGGGTTTTAACTTTGAAGTGTTATTTAAAGAAAGTTAATGTGCTAGTGGGCCTTTGAGTTTTTAAACAAAAGTTTCTCTTGATGGACTATTCGGCCTTTAAGAATAGTGATGGGCTTCATTAAGAGAAAAAAATTTTGGGCTTTGTTTATTTGGGTTTCCACTTGGGCTTTGAAGGAAAAATGGTGTTAGGCTAAGGTAGTTAATTGAATGGTTTAATGTGAATGTGGATGGCTTAAGTATCTGTATATCCATGTGGGGTTTATAGATTGGACTTGGGCTGGGTTTCGACTGAACCGAACTGTGGGGGTGACAAACTGGGTTGAACGGGTCTGATCTAGATGGGTATTTGTGGATCAAACGGGTTGGACCCGATTAATACTTATTTGAATAAAGTTCTGCCTGTATCAATTCTCCACATCAGTCTCACCATTCATGCATTTCTTTTCCTTCTTTTTTATTTCCCTCTTTTTAGTCTTTAATTTTCAAGAGTAATGTAAGTCTAAGGCCTCACTCCAACATGGAACATGGAAGTAGTATCACAACCATTAAAAACTGCATATTTCCAATAGTTTATTTACATACTGTGAGACAAAAAAACTAAAAGTTGGCTTTTTTTTTTTTTGGAACCGTTTCTCGAATTATGTGTGTTATCCTTGTGCAGGGGCTTCCAATTTTATTGGATGATTTGAAATAAACCTGAAATAAAAAGTATGGTAAGACCTATAAATAGTACATAAAAGAAGGAAAAAGCTAACTTAATTCATTTCTCCATGCAACCTAGTATGCGTTTGGATACCGTTTATTTTGCTGAAAACTGAAAACTGAAAATATATATATATATATATATATATTTACTGTTTGTTACAGTGTTTGACACTGTTCATTAGCCTAAAATTACTGTTCATGGCCAATGAATAGTGACATACACAGAGCCGGAAAAAAAAAAAAACACTGGAAACGTATCCAAACAGAGCTCTAGTATGACGTTATATAAATGAATTAGTAATGCAATTTATTTAAATTTACGGGAAAAAAAAATACAAAATTAGTAGTAGAGTTATCATTTCACTGTCTGCACGTTATATAGCTGTCATTTGAGATAGTTATAGATTATATAATTGTTGTAAATTAGCTTAGTTTTAGTTTGTAACTAACTTCACTTCAACAAAGAGAATCTTGATGATCTTCACGTAAAGTTGCTATTTTAAGCTATTGTTGACTTCTACAAAATTATTGAAATCCTTTTTTCATATCGCAGCAAATTACAATACTGATATCTCAGTTTATTATATTTATACGAAACAAATTACTATAGGATAATTCTACGGTACCCCCAAAAAAGGGATACGGTACCCACTAATAAGTAACCTACTATATCAAGTTACTTTTTTCTCATATTTGATAGTTCTATCCTCACATTGTGCAGTTTCAACATTACATGTGATAGTTCTTTTCTCACATTTGGTAGTTCTCTTACTTTTTTTCTCACAATTGATGGTTTTATCCTCACATTGTGCAGTTCTAACATCACATATGACAGTTCTTTTGTCACATTCAGTGGTTTTCTTATTTTTTTTTTTCTCACATTTGACGGTTAGTGACGCCACAAAACGCCACTATTGTACCTTAATTATAGACCTATAATGAAATTTTAAAAAATGCTACTATAGGTCCAAACCCTATAGTGGCATTTTTAAAATGCTGTTACAATAAAAAATAATAATAATAATAATAATAAATTGTCTATAGTGGCACTTCTAAAACATTGCTATAGGCCAAATTTTTTTTTTTAATTGGCTATAGCAGTGTTTCAACCACCAACTAAAAATTTATTTAAAAAAAAGAACCAGCAAAAAAAAATACTAGCAACCACACCTCACCATTGTCTCTTTCTATTCAGCCACCCAAACCCAATACATCCAACCACCCAAACAGCAATCACAACCATCACATCTAGCAGCAACCATCATAACCCATAGCCACCCAAACACCAACCTACAAAAACCAATCCAAAAATCAAATCTATAAACACCAATCTACAAACACCAACCCACAACCACCCAAACACCAAACCACCACCAATCTAACCACCTAACACCGATCCAAAGCCACCCACCAACAATCCAGCCACCTAACACCAATCCGACCACACAAGATGAAGTGAGCCTATCAAAAAAAAAAAGATGAAGTGAGCACAAAGATTGGAAAAAAAAAAAAAAAACAAACAAACAAAAAAACCAAATGATTCACACCATGTGAGAGAAAAAAAAATGAAGGAAAGAGAGAGAAGAAGGGGAATACACTTACCAAAGAGTTTACCGGCGTGGGTCTGTTGATGGTGGATCGGCAATAATGAAAGAGTGAGAGTGAGAGATTGAGAGAGCTTAGAGAGTGAGAGAGAATATATGGGTATATGCCACTATTTGAATTATCTTTTTCCTTTTCTTCTGTTTTTTTTTTTTTTTTTTTGGTTGGACCTATGGTGACGTTTTAAAAACGCCACTATAGGTCCCTCATTTTTGGGGGGAGGGGGGGACTTATGGTGGCGCTTTTCCAAACGTTGCTATAAGCTTTCCAAGATCAGAACTTATAATGGCATTTGGAAACTGCTATAAGTCCTTCAAAAAAAAATTTTTGGGGTTGGCCTATAGTGGCACTTTCCTAGGCTCTTGTAAGACTAAAACCTAGAGTAGCGTTTGAAAAATGCCACTATAGGCCCTGCAATTTTTTTTTTTTTTTTTTTTTTTTTTTTTTTTTTTGGGTTGGGCTATATTGGCACTTTCCAAATGCCACTATAAGTCCCACAATTTTTTTTTTTTTGGGGGCTGGACCTAAACACCGCAATAGACCCTTTATAGACCCTTTCAAACACTGCTATAAGCTATAAGTTCAATATTTCAAAATGCCACTATAAGGTACTTATAGCAGCATTTTTCAAAAACACCACTATAAGGTAACTATAGCAGCGTTTTTTATAAACGCCACTATAGACCTTTTTTTTTGCCGTATTGTAATTCATCAGTAAAAGCAATAAACAAGGTTCTATTGGTGATAATTTGTTTTGCGACTCATGAAGACTACAGTGAATTACAGCACGTAGTGTTGGTGAGAATTTTTATTGCTCTATTATTTATTTGTTTGAATTGGTTGAAAATTTCTGATTATGAATTAAATTTACTTTATAGTTTGTAATAACATATGTTAATGTCTAAGATGCTATGATCCTTAGAAAGAATTGTTATTACGCTATAAGTTGATATTAAGAAGCCAAGTTCCTTGGGCGTGGGTCCTGGCCGTTAGTTGATATTAAGTAGTGGTTAAGATTTTTTTTTTTTTTTCAATGCCATGCCAGTGCTGTGGAGCCTCTTGATAGTTCAGTTACCGTAGTCGATTTGTTATTGAACTGTTAGTTTAGGGCTATTTGTTATTAGACTGCAACGAAGACCAAGGTACCAGCAAGAGGAAACGTACGTTTAGGTTCTCTTTCCTGTCTTTTTTTTTTTTCTTTTTTTTTTAATGCTTCACAAAGTTTGGGATTATTACCATTTAGACTTTTTTTTATCTAACTGCTCGTGAATTTCACAATGGGCCCAATGTCTAACTGCTCGTAGAATATCGTCCCTTGTATAGTCGTGGGATAGCGAATGGATGAGGGCACGGTTCCATTGTCCGGTGCCAGCATTGAAGAGAGCACTGACTTTAAAGGCTCAGTCTGCGCCAAGTTTAAAGTTTAGGTGGGTGGGGTAGCCATTTGTGGCTGTCTATGCCCACAGTCAGAAAATTGAAAAGTCAGGAACTTTCCACAGAGAGAGAGAGAGAGAGAGAGAGAGAGAGAGTATCTGATGACAATGCCTGCATAATTAGCCTAACGAAGTCTGTGAGAGTAAGGCCTACCCTAATGGGCGCGCATCATTAGCCTAACTAAGTCTCTGAGAGTTAAGCTGTAGTTTAAGGCCTGGCCTAAATGCCTAATGGGTCACCATATACAAAGAATATAATAACTCATATGTTTTATCTATCACATAGTAACCATTGACAACAATTCCCAAATAATAAAAATGGAACAGTATGGAAGTCTTTAGGATTACAAAGTACATTTTCTTCTTGATTTTATTTGTAAAAATCCCTTTATTAATCACGTACTCAAATAATGCAATATTTAGTTCCAATACAAAATCCAATAAAAAAACAAAACAACAACACAATGAGGGAAAGCCGTAACTCAAAATGAATATAACGCCTATCCGGCTATACCTCTTCTTCCCTAAAAAAGAAAAGCAATAGCAATGGAAATTAAAGAGACAAAGAAACTAGCAAAGACCCCAATTGATGAAGAACTAGGTGGAGGTGGTGAAGCCATAGTGGATGGACCTTCAACCTTACGAGGAGATGGCGTAGGAGATGGGCTGCAATCAGCAGGAGTAGTTGATGTGGGAGTAGGGGTGGTAGGAGTAGTAGGAGTGTTGGTGGAGGGTGGAGTGGCGCCCGGAGAGCTCGAGACAGTGATGGCTAGCTTCTGACCTGCTAGGCAGTGCCTGCCGACGGTGCATATGTAGTAGTGACTGCCAGCAGCCTCGAGAGTCACATTAGCAGGGCCAGTTGTGATGGTGTTGCCAATAGGGTTGGCACTGCTGCAAGCGTCGTAGGATTCTTTTGGTACTTTAAGGACATCGTGCTCGTTGGTGGTGAAGTTGAACGCTGCAACACATGATAATTAATATGATGGAAAATGCATTAGATATATTGATATAATACTTAGATTAATAATTGAGTTACTGATCGGAGGGTGATGCACATTGATTTGTTATCTTTTAGTGTATATAATATTATTAGAGAAATAAAATTCGATTATCTACATTCTGTAGTTGTTTTTTCAAATTAATTGTATACAAACACGTTTATAGCTACTTGATTTTCAATTAATCACTTTTTTCTTTTTGTGGGACAGTTTCCAAGGCTCATATCATAGGGCACCTAATCAATCTCTTGGGTATCTGATTAATCACCCATTTGTTGGTGACATTGTTTCAGATAAACATAGCAAAGAGCATATGTAATATGGTTGGAAGTTTGGACTAGGTTCCAACACAAAAGTACGTCTTAAGTAGAAGACATTAATGTAATTTGAAGAATAAATGTCCCTAAGCAATTGGTAGCGATGATGAAAAAGAATAGATAAAAAATTAAAAGTAAAAAAAAATGAAAAAGTGTGAGAGAAGAGATAGAAAATCATACTTAAAATATCACCAACCACGAACTGCTTGCTAGCAGCCCAAGTCTGATATGCCTGGGCACCACCTTGTGGAATGGCCCAACCAATGTTATCTCCCACAACATGCACTGTTTGTGCTGTCGTGCATTGTAAAAGCACTGCAGCAGCAACACCAAGAACAACCACAACACTCATAAGCTTTTCCATTCTCTCTTTCTCTATCTCTCTAAACAATGTCAATATGTATATGCTCTTGTATGCCTTTGATACAATCTAAGTTCTCAATGTATTATTGTATATGTCTTCGATGACAATGTGAAGTTGCATGTAGGCTATATATAGGGACGCAAAAATGATGAGGAAGAGCTCATCTAGGACTTACACACGGCCTTGACGGGGAAGCAGCACTCGACCAAGCGCCGATTAATTAGACTTTAGACTCTAAGCTAATTCATAATTTAAATGCCGGTCCCTTTTGTTCATTTTATTAATTACTTGGTCAAAGGTCCATTATGTACGTACATTTATGAATCCATCTGTTGACCTCAAACACAAGTGGAAAGTTTGCAGATTTGATTTGAAAAGTTTTACATTTCTTTGGACCGTACAGACATTCAATAAGGATAGACTTTCTCTTAGTTGGACACTTGGACCACGTCCTACCAAATCACGCGCAAGTTCATAATATTCATTCAAACTAGCTCACATCATAATATAGCATTAATAACATTGAAAGACTTTTATTTTATTTTTTATTTTTTTTGGGTATAAACATTGAAAGACTTAATAGGCTATATTATAGCCTATTAATATTTAGTCTTTCAATGTTGATTCTCCAAAAAAATAAAAAATAAAAAGGTCTTTTAATGTTATTCTCACCAAAAAAAAAAAAAAAGTCTTTCAAAATTAAATTCTCAATATATATATATATATATAATAAATCAATCTTTTCAATATTGCATACAATAGAAGGATCTAATTGACAATAGATTAAGTCTCTGATTAAAGTGTACGTGACAAAATTCAAGATTTCAACAATTAAAACCAATATATATATATATATATATATATCTTAATTGGTTTACTTTTCTTTTTTCTAAAATAGTTACAATATATTATTAACTTTGCAATTGAAAGTCGGAACTCTTTTCCTCTTAAACTCTCGAACAAGTTGTGCATAATAAAAATTATGCTACAAGGCGCTTGAAAGTTGGTTTACTTAATTTATAGTATTATAGTCGTTATTACTTACATTTATAAAGACTTACATTTAATCAACTCCTTCCTCACGGATATGGAAAAACACAGTTCTTTCGCCTTAAATTACCATTTGCCAAAAAAAAACTTTAATAGGAAAGAAATAAATAATTTAATTATTATTTCAATATTTTCCTCATGTGTGGACTCATTACATTAGGACTTATCCTAAAAATTTAACCAGTTAGGAAGTAAAGAATTCATTTATTTAACTATTATTTTGTAGGTTCCAGTTAACTCAACTTGTAAAGTCTATGATGATTATATAAGAGATCATAGATTCATTACAAAAAACGGGGCCTTTAGGCCCCGTTTTTTTGAGCCGCGTTTGCAAAAACGCGGCCCAAAAGGGCCTGGAGCCGCGTTTTCTTAAACGCGGCTTCAGTCCTTACAATGGGCCGCGCTTTTGTGAACGCGGCCCAGAATGGAGGATGAGGCCGCGTTTTTTTAAAACGCGGCCCAAAAAATAAGCCTGAGGCCGCGTTTTTAGACGCGGCCTCACGCTTTTACTGAAGCCGCGTTGATAAAACGCGGCTTCATGTTCAATGGGGCCGCGTTTTGTTAAACGCGGCCCGTGTTTTGCCTATAGCCGCGTGTTAGACACGCGGCTTTAGGCAAAACACAAATGTTTTAGACCGGGTTTAAAAAAAAACCCTAGCCGCATCTCTCAAAAAAAAACCCGTGCCTCATCTCTCAAAAAAAAAAAAAAACCCTAGCCTTCTCTCAAAAAAAAACCCTTGTTCTTGTGTTCATCGGATCGGAGATGCTTCCATCTCCGATCCGATCGGAGATCGAGGATCGGAGATCGAATCCTCGATCTCCGATCGGATCGGAGATCGAGGAGATCGGAGATCGAATCCTCGCTCTCCGATCGGATCGGAGATGGAAGCCTCCATCTCCGATCCGATCGGAGAGCGAGGAGATCGGAGATCGAATCCTCGCTCTCCGATCGGAGCGGAGATGGAAGCCTCCATCTCCGATCCGATCGGAGAGCGAGGAGATCGCGAGAGAGTGGGCCGGTGTGAGGTCGCGAGAGAGTGGGCCGGTGTGAGGTGAGAGAGAGAAGGGGATGGGAGGTGAGAGACCGGAGATCGAGAGAGAGTGGGCCGGTGTGGGGGTTAGAGAGAGAGAGGAGAGCGGTGGCGTGGATGGAGGAAGGGAAGTCGAGGTAGAGAGATCGGAGATGTGGGTGGTCACTGGGTGGGTCGAGTCAGATCTGCTGTGTTTGTGTTTGTGTTTTCTTGTTCTTTGTGTTTTAATTTTCTTGTTCTTGTGTATAGATTAATTTTCTTGTTCTTGTTATTGTGTTCATGCTTAAATTTGCTGCATGTGTTTTAATTTGCTTGTTCTTGTGTTCATGCTTAAAATATTTGCTGTGTTCATGCTTAAATTTGCTGTGTGTTCATGCTTAAATTTGCTGCATGTGTTTTAATTTGCTTGCTCTTGTTCTTGTTCTTGTTCTTGTTCTTGTGTTCATGCTTAAATTTGCTGTGTTTTAAATTTCTTGTTCTAGCTTGTTCATGTTTAAATTTGCTGAGTTTTAATTTCTTGCTGGGTTATGTGTTTGTTTCAAATTTATTTCAAATTTTTTTTTAAATTTGCTGTTATTAGTTTTTTTTCCAGAAAAAAAAATAATTCAGAATTATTTTTCAAAAAAATAATTCTGAAAAAGCAATAAATATATTTATATTTATTGCTTTTTCAGAATTATTTTTTTTTAAATATTTTTGGCAGTAGCCGCGTTTTAAACGTGGCCTAAGGTAGAATGGTCTTAGGCCACGTTCAAAACGCGGCCATTGACCTTAGGCTTAGGCCGCGTTTTAAACGCGGCCATAGACCTTAGTCTTAAGCCGCGTTTGGAAAAGTGCGGCCATAGCCCCCGGGTGCCTATAGTCGCGGGGCTTGGGCCACGTTTGAAAACGCGGCCTAAAAAAGCGCGGCCATAGCGTATAGCCGCGTTTTTAGGACCTTAGGCCGCGTTTTTTAAACGCGGCCTAAAGTCTTTTTTTTAGTAGTGATTGAAACTCTAAAAAAAAAACTATTATTTTTAAAACTTGGGTTAATCACCTATTTGATCACTAACTTTTGCATCGTATATCAATTTGGTCTTTAACATTTCAAATCTACTAGTTTAATCTTTAACATTTTAATATTGTGTTGAAATAGTTCATATTATTAAGTGGTGGATAAAAATTACGGATGGCTAATGCAATGGTATTATTATTATTATTATTATTATTATTATTATTATCAATTGAAGTTGCCACATCAACCACCACAAGTCCTTAATTAAAAAAAAAATAAAAGACTTTGGCTTTTCTTCCCCAAATCTGAAACCTTGCTCTGCAAAACCCGAAATTGGAAGGCACTGGGCAGGAGAGGATGAAGTTGATGTCCAGCGAAAGAGACTGGGATGGAGAGGTTTTAAATTTGGTGAAGAAAAGTCAGTCTTTTTTTAAAATAAATAAATAAGGACACATTGCTGATGTGACAGCTCAATTGAAAAGAGAAAATAATATTCTAATATCATAATTAATCACATAATCCTTTTTATTCGGTAAAAACTTTTTTTACACAGTACTAAAAAATTAAGAATTAAACTAATACATTTAAAACGTGACATATAATGCAAGTTTTAAAAACCAAATAAATAATTTACCCTAAAAACTGTAATTAGATTACTAGCACCCTTTGATTAGGCAAGGTTACGCTTGCATTCTTTCATTATTTTTAGTTCAAAGTTCAAACTAATGGAATCAGGTTTTTTTTCCTTTTTCTTTTGGCTTTTTTTTTAAAAATTTAAAACTAGTTTCTCTTTACTTTTCTTAGAACAATTGATCGTAGGTTTTAGTTTACATTGAAGAAACCAAGAAGCCCGCAAGAAAGATTCTATTTCCCATTAATTGACTCTTTGGTATATTTAGATGCGTGTATTCAAAGGTGAAAAGAGGCGTTAAATCCAAACCAAGACTTGGACAAATATCATGCCTCCTTGACATTAATGAATTTAAAGTTTAAACTTCAAGAACTCCCAAAATTCTTGGAGTTTGAAGCTTTCCTCTGCCTCCGAGGACTCTTTCTCTTCTCCTCTCCCGTGAAAGACCTCAATGCCCCAACATTAATCTTGCTTCTTTGACATTTCTTGTTTGATTTAACATATGTGATATTACCTGTTTTCTTACTGTAAATGAGTTCCTCTCGGACCTCTAAGGGAGTAATTTAGATCACTTGAGCAATAAATAACAAGTACAGACAATGTACAAATTATGTTTAGAGCAACATGTGTTTGGGCTTTTGAAATTTCCAAAAATGAAACATGCTGTCTTTATTCAAATGTAAAATACATATTGTTGGAGGTATTGAACACAACCATAGTCTAGACTCAAGCTCAATTTTTGGTTTGATGCTTATCTTGTTTTTTCATTACGTTGTGTATGATGTACACAACGTAGTACAAGTAGTATGATGTGCAAACCAAAAATACTACTTGTAGTACAAGTAGTATTTTTGGTTTGATGCTTATCTTGTTTTTTCATTACGTTGTGTATGATGTACATGAGATGTGCATGATTTTCCTACAACTATAGTATCAATTCCTACTTCTTTATCTTTCTTTTTTCACATGTTGTTTGAGTTTAATAATCAAAGAAAGATGTTTTCTTGATGTTTAAATTATGCAATAAAATTTTGTGCATAATCTTGAATTTAAGCATTTTATATATAGAAACATATTAAGGTTTATGATCAACGCATGATTTGATGTGGTAACATGTTTTATATGTTTTCTTTAATATTCAAACATAAAACATGTAAAGAAGTTGATATTTTGAATACTTGTTTGATAACATTGTTTTTTTTAATCTTGAAAACATGACTTGTTTGATGTTTAAACTTTTGATTGATTGTTTTCATAAAAAAGAAAATAACAAAAATCAAATAAAATTTTAAGTTTTTATAAAACCCTAATTGAAATCCATCAAAAGAAAAACCCGCCTAATGAGGTTAGGGTTTTGTTCACAGGGTTTCTAGTAAAATAGTATTTTGATTTTGATTTTGTAATTCTAATTAAATTAGTGTACTTACACATTCAAAATAATTTAATTTGAGTGTTCAAAGTGTTTTTTATAATATATTATTAAGATTTTCAAGTATTAGGGTTCCTAATGAGGTAGCAAACCCCAGTTGCGTTGAACAATTGCTGAAACTCGGAGTCCCTGGAACCAAGTGTCAATAGGAACTTGGTGGAATGCTTCTGTATAAAACTTTTAGTCCTGAATAGTTTAGGAGTTTCTTTCAATTAACTATTATAATGAGTTCTGCAGTAAGATTTCTTAAGATTTCTAGTCAAATCAGATGAGGATAAACTTCTGCAGCAACTAAATCTTTTGATTCATTAGAATAAGTAATCCTAAGACTTTCCATTTAGTTTTTTTTTTTTTTTTTTTTTAGAATTTCAACCTATGGAGTCTGCTTCTGATTATTGTCTTCTTTATCATCTGGATCAAGACACCAATAGGTTTTTTATGTAGACAGGAATTGAACGCCAGCACTCTTATTCCACCGTTAGAAACTTTACCAATTGAGCTAACTAGAACTTACAACTTTTCATTTAGTTAGTAATTCTTATGAGATTAGAATTCTTAAATATTTAAAATCATAATTAAAGTGCAAGGGCAACATTGTCAATTGTGATAAGATCACAATAAATTTTAAGAAAACCATTTTTTTTTTTTTCAAAATAACAATTGGGAGCGTTGGATTTAAGAGTTGAAATTTTTCGTACAATTATTACAATTTTTTTTTTTAATGAAACCTGTATAAACAAATATGCTTGAAATTACAACTAATTATATCATATCAAATCTAACTAATTTTTAGAAAGAACTGAATAATACTATGCAAGTGTTTAACATGAAAATTCGCAACAAAAAAAAATATTAACATCCATGCATTTAAATAAGCAAGTCTTGATTTGTTTGTTTAAACTTTAAATAGTAGGGATTTAAAGTATGAAAAATTTATAATTATAGTCTCTATCAATGTTAGGCGAGGTGGGGATAGTAAAGAAAGGGACTAAAATGTCTATACTCATCATCCCCCTGTCACGTGGCGGGGGTTAAAATCTCGTCACATCCCACCCCACCACCTATGCAGGATGGAGAAAACTCACATGGGTATAATGGAGAGAGGTGGGTCAAGTTGAGATGGAGCAAAATTGTCATCTCTAGTGGCTTTCATTGTCAAGTTTATAGTAAGGTGAGTAGATACCTTGCCTTCGTCATGGGCCTTGCTCCTTGTGGAGGGTATTTACTTTGCAAGTTACATGACAAAACTTTTTTGTGATTAAATTGAGTTTGATCGTACTGTCGTGACATGACTTAGTAGATCACATGGATTCTAGAAAATGGAACACATATGGATATGGTGTATAAGGTTCAAATTGTGATGAAATCATAATGATTATAAAACGAACCAACTGTTTAAAGGATTTTACTAGCGTGTGCCCTAAGGGCACAAAATAGTATACAATTTTTGAAAAAAGTTTTATTGAGAATTGAAAAAATTTTGACAATTTTTTCAATTCTCAATAAAATTTTTTCAAAAATAAATTATTAATATATGTCCTAACAGATCCTTGTTTAAAACATTTAGTGAGAGAGACTCAAAAGAGTGGAGTTCCATATCCTATAGAGTCCGTTTAAAGTACTAGTAGTGTGGGCTTGCCTGATCTGGGCTAGTAAAAGAGAACTAGTCGCTTTCGAAGAAAAGCAGGCCTGATTCGATTGGCAAAGCAGGACGTGGGGGGCATGACACCTGCCATAAGAAATCCTCTTCAGTTACAATTTGTGCTTTTCACTTTTCAGGTTCTTCTTCCCTACAAGTCCTTTCCGATCTTCTCTCTTTCATTCTTTTTGTTTCTTTTTCCTTGCTTTGGTACTTGTAGTTGTAGAGTATATATGTTTTATTTTGCCTTCTCCACTTTTGTTCAGAGAATCATACAGTCCTAAAGGACATTGGCATTAGGCACATTCTCCAATCAGGGGCGCTTCACATAGAACTGGTCAAAAGACACTTGACCTGAAAAAAAATAAAATAAAAAACCTATAATATATAAATTTTAAAAAATTTATGATTTTAATCCTTAAAAAGAATTTTGTGGCCACCTTGAAATTTTTTTACAAATTTTTTTATGGCAAACATAATTAAACTTTGGACAAAATTTTGGTAACAAAATTGGTTGTAAACTAAAATTACAACTCAATTTAATATTTTTTTTTATTGGATATAAATTTTGACAATTTCACATTTGGAATAAATCTTCTTCTATATCCTCCGAACTTACAAAATTTCAAGAAGATTAAAAAATCAATTGTTATGTCATCAATCAAATATTTGAATTTCAAGTTTTTGTTGTCTAAAATTATACATAAAAAATAAATTTATAGATCGAATAGTGTTGATACTCATTTTTGATAATATGGACTCGAAGGCCCAACGGCAGAAAAAGAAAACCCAAAATAACCCAAAAAATGGACTAAGAAGTGGAAAAAGTAAGGCAATTAGATTATGCCCCAAAGGCCCAGAAAGTAAATAAGCACAGCCTAAGCAAGAGCTCGAATAGAGAAAATACCCAAAAGGGACAAGAGATAGAACCCATTAGCCCACCTTAGGGTATGGGCAATGTAGGGTAGTTGGCCACGGTGGGATGACCCTCTTCAAAGAATGAGAATGAGCCTTGGAAAGGGCCAAGAAAGAAAGAATAGGGCAAGAGCCCAATAGACCCACCCAGTAGAAGCTAATTGGAAATGAGAAAGAATGAGGTAAAGAACCAATGGGCCCAGCCTAGCAAAATGAAACGTGGCCCATGTTGCTCCTATACTAGGAACACGAATGAGAAGCACCAGATGCCAAGAGAATGAAAAATAATGAGACAAAACCACGTAGCAGGGACCGAAAACACATGGACAAAGAAAAGACAAAGCATGAAGAAGAAGACAACAATGTAATGGCCGGAGTACCACCAACCTATATCCCAGCTAATGCAAGGAAGGTGGGACCACGGCTAAATGGATTACAGAATGTGTGGTTTGGTGAAAAGGTAAAAAGAGCCTAGTTCTGGTATCTTGCTATGACCTCTTTTGGAGGATACACTGCTAAGAAGGCATCTTTACCCAAAATAGGTAGTAGACTGGCTGAGACCACTTGATGCGTGCTAGAGGGAAAAGATAGAAGGAGACTCAAGGTTTTACCATTTAGAGGGAGAAATGGAGATAGAAAGGCATACAAGGTAGAACGTGTAGAAGAGAGTTTGTTGTGAAGTGGGTAGTGGAAGAAAGAAAAAGTCCTGTCCACGGTCAAGGATTAGTGAAGGTTAAGCCCATCTGGCCAAAGGGCATTGGGCACTCTTGAAGAGTGTGAGCAACATACAAAATGGTTGGTGAACAATAATGGTAAAAAGGAAAAATTACATGAGTTTGATTTGGCACATAAATAGGAACGGTACCCATAAAGGGGTCAACAACAATGACCTAGGCAATCTGAATAGGAAATTGAAAGTAAAAGAAGAGAAAAAAGGAAAAGGTGAAGTGAGACTTAGAAAAGAGAGAAGAGTGATTATAGTAGAAACAATATACATCACTAGGAAAATCTTTTCCCTCCCTCGCGTAACAAACCCACTCCTTGTGATCTCATTGGGCAGAGTAGCTATTCTGACCTATCCTCCAAAGTGTATAACTCTATGGTCTGATAGGGCAATAAGGTTGTATAATGAGACTATTATACAAAATAAGAATAAAGTCTAAGGTTGTATAATTCTATGCCTAACTGCTGACAAATTATTTGGATTGACATTCATTTTTGTTGTTCCCTATATATATATATATATATATATATATATATATATATATATTTTGCTTGTTTCCCTTTTCTTGGAGTGTCTTGTCTTGTACACAAACAGGTTCTGGACAAATTCTGCGGAAAAAGAGTCAGGCCGAACTCCCTTACCCTCAACAAATAGTCTCGGCCTAAAAGTGTAAAAGATCCCTACAAATAATAAATAACATCTGATTAGCATGAAATTTGACATGTGTTTTAATAACATAAAGAACATGCAATTTAATTGTTAAATTTTCAAAATATGTAATGTCACTATTGTTTAGTGAAATTTGAAACTAAACTTTATCCTTAAATTTGAAACCAAACTTTATCCTTAATTTGATAAATTTTGGTTTCAAATTTGAGAATCACAAAATAAGATGGAAATTGTAAGACTTTTATGTATTTACACATTTTTATTTTATTTTATTTTATTTTTTGTTGTCAATATATGAAATTCTTTTTTTATTAGATTTTGTATAATTTAAGTTTTGTAATGACCACCCTAGAAAAAATTTCTGAAATCGCCACTGTCTCTGGAATGGATTCCATGCTCCTAACTTGGAATAATAAAACATTGGATGTCTTTTAAATTCTATTCAAAGCCTCAACCTTCATTTAACCCTTAAATGGGGCAGTCATATTTATTGTTTTGCCAACATTAAGAACCTCATAAACCCACCTTAATTCACCCGTGTCATTTATCTTTATTTTGCATGGTTGCATTTTAATTGGGTATTAAAATGTCAAATGAAAATTCAATAAAGCAGTTTGCTTTGAAGCCCATAGGATGAAAGAATTTCAACAAGGATAATTTTTTTTTTTTTAATCGAAGAATGAATAGGGAAAAAGAAAGAACGACTATTGTACTTTGCTGAAATATGAAAATGGCCAATGGCAATATTGGAGTCGTCAACTATTTCAAGAATGTGTGTTAATATAAGAATAAATTGAATTGGCTATACAAGGAATGTTACAACAATTATGAATCCAAGACCTTGAATTTCTTCCCTGAGCTGGCTGACCATCTCGAAGAACATAGTGAGGCCCTGACCTTTTGACTAATTACAATGTTAATATCAGTAGCAGCAGTGTAGCACTAGTAAAAATCAGCGAGTTTGATAATCCAATCCCCTGTAAGCCAAAACATTAGAAAATGAAATAATATAAGCTTAATTACAACAAGTATAAATGGTACAACTCTGATTCAATTTTAATGCAAGAGATTATAGAAACGTGACAATGAATTGTATTCTTATTGCTTAGCCCTTGAATACATAGAAAATTAAGTTAATTAGCTAACAATCTACTTCTAGAGGATAACATCTTCTAGACATGAAAACAGGGCAGGGTCTTAGCACAAGTAATGAGGTGGGAGGGAGGGATTAAGGTTGGTCTTTGGTTCTATTTTCTTTGAAAGAATCTAGCTACATAAGAACTTCCCCTAAATAAAACACCAATTAAAAAGGCTACTCATTAAGAATTCCTAAATTTTCTTATGGAATATCCATATCAATATAATGCTGCCCAAATGTTTCAGCCAAGCACCAGACAAAGATTCTTAACTACATCGGAGATTCAGACTGTCCATTGTGTAGCAGAATTTGGTTAAATTAGATCATTGTCATTATGATGGAAGAGGTTTCATATTGCTGAAGTTGTAATGTAATTGTGAATTGAACTTGTCGTATCACAAATTGTCAAACAAAGAATTTCAGTGGACCTAGCAAAGCAACTAGAAAAATAACAATATCATGAAGAGGAGATAATAGCAGAAGAAATTGCCCCCAAGATCTTTGGTTACTTGCCAAAAACAAATTTTGCATAGTATTCCCTTTCAAGATAGATCATTGATGTTATGATATCCGTATTTCCTTCGCCTAAACGAGAACTTGATTTATTGGCTTTTTCCATATGATGTGAATGCGAGTTATATTTAGTGGCTCTAATCTAAGATAGACAGGATGCTCTACTCTCTCAACAAAGCTAAGGTTTACTCCTGACAATAGCATAGATTTTTCATCAAGAAAGCAATAGACAGTACTTCCACAGCCAATCATAAAATTAAAATGAACCAAGTGATTTGGAATCCCATACCTTGAAAGAGATCAGAGATGAGGTTGCTGAAGAAGGGACAAGTCCTGTGAATCCAATGTCATATGAAATGCTCCCATCAGCTTTAAACAACCCAAAGTTCCTCTCGGAAGTTGGCCCAAATTTTAAGTTCTCATTGAACAAAGCAAAAATATAAGCCTTCACAGCTTTCTTTGGCTTGTAGGGGGTACCCTTCTTTTTGAGTAGCCGTTTTCGCAAATTTTTATTATATGTCCTTGCATTTGCCACTGTGGCGCCTGCTTCATTATCGTCTCCTTTAGAAGCCCAACCAGTTTCAGAAACAATGACCTCCATCTTACTAAACCCAACCTTTTCTAAAGCAGCATAAGCTGCATCAACCTGGGCATCAAACATGTTATAATAGTGTAATTTAGTCTTTGCATCATAAATTCCTTTATTTGATTTGAAGAGGGCATAGTTAATATCAATATGCTCAGGGTCACTCTTATAAGCCAGAAATGGATAAGCATTTATATAAAAAGGAGAACCAATCTGCGAGAAGAATTGCAGAAGTGGCTTCATGAATGGAAGAATGTCAGCTCTGAAAGTACATGAGGATGGCGGAAATGAATTGGCGAAAACAGCCTCTGAATGTGGGCTTGAGACCTGAACCACTTTCGTCAAGCCCAGCCGGTCAAGAGCAGTGTAAATGTTCTTTGATGCAGGCAACAAGGCCTCCCATATTTCAATTGGAGTAACACCCAAGATCTCATTCCCGATTGAAATTCCACGTATAGATGTCCCAGGAAGGTATGGCTGCACATTTTCTTTTATCCAATCCATGGCACGTTCCTCGCCGACACTGACCTCGATCAGAAGTTCATTTGGCAAACAGACCATTATTTCAATTCCAGATCCTTTGAAGGCAGTGAGAACATCAGGATTTGCGTCATAGATTCTAATGTTTTTGATCTTTGCTGCCTTTAGAAGGGTCACCACACTACCTGGTGGAGGTAGATTGTCAGCTATCCTGCCATAGTTTACCCCATAAGTTCCTGTGAATGCTTGTCCTGTCAAAACTGCAGTAGCCAATGACAGGAACAAAAAAGATTTATTAGATCAAAAATTCAGACTAATGAACTTTTTGCCTTCCAGTTTCAAGGTAAATTTCTATGTTATTCTGGGGGAATACTTTAGTTAACTTTTAAGCTAAGGCATGAAAATCAAATTTAATATGACATTGGAAGGGAGAAAGCATTTTTTTTTTTTAAGGTTCTTTCTCATTTCCAATGTAAATTAAATTTGATTTCCATGCCTTGGCTAAAAATTTAACTGAAGTATTCTCAAAAGCACATAAAGAACATTTCCCCCCCTAGAAGAACATAGAAATTTACCTTTTGTCATCTTTGATACTAACTGTAAACGTGATGGCCTTAATTACATAGGCCTCAAGATAGATTTTTATTGAAAATTATATGTACAGTGAAGGACAGGCTCAAGCATGCCCATCCAAATATTCAAAATAAGTTCTATCATGAATGTATAAATTTTGGCCAAAACAATTTAACTTTTGAAAATTAAATAATAAATAAATATCTTATACATATTTTTTTTTAATCTGATTCACAGATGCCCTTAGAGCATTTGTTAATGGACCATTTTAGGAAAATTATAATACCACTTACATTGAAAATATAAAAAATAATCAAAAGAGTTAGTTACTTTTTTTCTTTTCTTTTCCCATAAACAATTTTTTAAATTATTTCATAAATCCTTAGGGTATCCGTTAATTTTTTTTTTTTTTTTTGGGGTCAAATCCTGGCATTAGTATTGAACCTGGATGCTTTTAAGATAAACTTTTCAAAGCAATGTTACACATGCATCATGACTGGTTTGATCCTTGCTATTTTACATATTCGTCTAAATATATACAAATAGTAACTAATAATAAGATAGGAAACATTGAATAGAATAAAACAGAGATATCGTTAACATATATCCTTGATTCTTATTACTCCACAACTAAAGTACAACGGTTTGAATTGCTGGTTCATATATAATATTTAAACATGATTGAGCAGAAGGGCCAATGTATGCTATTACATATTTTGTAGTATTCAACATAAAGCTACAAGGAAAGAAACTATGATACATACCGTTGAGAGATACGAGAGAGAACACAAGCAGAAATCTGAGAAAGGAAGAAGAGGACCGCATGTGTTTTGTGGGCATGTTAACAACGCGAGAGCATTCCATTTGTAGAATCGATGTGGGTATGAACTTGTATTTTATAACTCGTAAAAGATAACACGTCAAAGGGTCAAGACAACATTAACCATCCTGTGATTTATGCAATGCTTTTCCTTCAGGCATGCGGCATGTCATAGACAAAATATTCCAAAGACAATGAAAGAAAATGAGAGAGGAAGATTCCTAGCCTTTGTCCAAAGATGAAGAAAAAATATTTAGATATTGGGTTTCTTGGAGGTTCTGCAAGTCTTTAAGTCTGAGAAGTCTTAGATACAGGTGATTTCTAAAAATCTCAACCATTGCATAACAAAGATGGTTATACAAGCTCATAGGGTATGACTTCGTGTTATAGAATACAAGAGTTGCACGCAGTGGAAGATGCTTTGTCAAGAATAAGAGCAAGTGAAAGAAAATGGAGGCACTCAAAGAAGAAGTGAATGCCAATCTCCATAATCTTAAGGAACTCATTCTATATATTTTACCAGGGAAAAAATTCTAGATTTCCTAGAACTCTCTTTTGATTAAGGAGATCATTCACCAATTTCATGGCAGCACACATGGAGGTTATCATAAGACGTTAAATCCAGGCAATCTTTTACTGAAGTCTGAAGAGGCATGAAGGAGCAGATTAAGGAATTCATATAGAATTGGCGCCACCAAGTGGAACAAATGACTCCTTCTTGCTTGCTTTGCCGATTCCGAACCAGGTATGGGAGGATAGTATATCAATGGATTTTACTGATGGTTTTGTCTTTATTAAAAGATAAATCAATCATATTAGTAGCGGTTGATCGCCTTTCAAAATATGCCCATTTTTGTTCCAATTCCTCACACCCATATATGGCTGCTGCTTGCATTGCAAAAGTTTTCGACCCCATATTTGCATGGCATGCCACTTAAAACTTGTTTGTAAAACTGATCCGACATTCAAAAGTGTTCGGTTCAACCACAACTTCCATTGGTGATTGCAGATCTGTTAGGTTCTGTATGTATTGTCATATTCCGTGTCAAAATTTTCTTGTAATTATCATGCAAATACTTCGTAATTTGTATTTTGTGGATCCTTATGTAATTGGGTTGAGGGTTCATGAGCTATATATAATTGAAGTTGTTCAAGATGGAGTTCCGGTCTAGTGAAACGAAGGAGGTGTCCGGCGAAGTGGCACGTGAAAAGCAATTTGAGAATAAGTTAGGTAGTGATCACGCAAGACACTCGGTTGACCGAAATGGTCAGAACCTGAGAGAATTCAGTTACGAACTCTCCTATCTGAAGGTTGAGAGAAACCCAATAAATATTGAGATCCAAACACCATGTATTTTCTCTACCTTCTCCTTCTCACTATTGCCAAATCCTTGATAGGATATCATCCCCATCACATCCATCACTAACTTCGAGCTGTGAGTGTTGATTGAAGCTTTTGGAAAGCATCACAGAATCGGCCATGGAGGCTTAAAGTTGCCATTGGAGTCGGTTGCGAGCAAAATTTTGGAGGGCTTGAGTACACATTTTGCTACATTACTTGGAGGGTTTTGTGAGAAAATTATACTACAACTATCTATTCTAATGGATAATTTTTAGTGGTGAGGTCGCAAAGAGGTTTTCCACCCAGTTCATAGATTTATCCATGCCTGCTAGTGTTTATTGGCTAATCGTGTACACAATTGGACTTTAAATTAGTAAATTAGCTTCAATTTTGCATTAGCCTTAATTGTAACTTGGGGTCTAAGTGACAATCTTAATCTTTATCAATGAATATGACTGTGTTTTCTTAAAAGATCACAACCTGGCGACCAGCATGGTGCCCAGGCCGCAAGTAGTTTTGGAATATGGTGTACGAAGGAAAAGAAAGGAGCTTCTGATACAATAACAGGGTCTGCCCCACACCAAAGCCACTTGGGAAGACTTCCAAACAAATGAAATGAAGATTCTGTTTTCTCATTCTGCCTTTTGGACAAGACTTTAGAGGTGGAGTACTGTTATTTGAGTTTGAAAAGCCAAGTATTAAATTATTTGTATCATTAAATTTAGCATTTTCCTAACCGTTTAAATATTATGAGCTAAAAAGTGACTTGTTTAGTGACTAAAAACAATTACTTGAGTTATTAAGGACTAAAAATTAACCGGACCCTCCATTTATATGCTTCGCTTTCAAGGTCTAGAGATGCACTTGCTTGCTTCTTTTAATGTTGCCATTAATAACAAAAGATAAACATTGGATATATTGCAAACCAATGAATTATTAACAAATGTATTTCTTTTTTTCAAAAAATATGTATTACAACTTATAATTGAGCATTTATTATTCTTTGAGGGCACCTATCATCAATACTCTATATTGAATTCTATTCAAAGCCTCTCTCTCTCTCTCTCCATTTTTTTTTTTTCAAGGAGCATGAATTTCATTCATTTAAGCTATCAAATGAAGCATATTTATTGTTTCAACTTCCAACATAGAGAACCTCCTAAACCCAACTCAATCCACCCCCTACCATTTAAAGTTTCAAGCCACACTCTCATATTCTAATGGGGTTAGGACATTTATTAATAGATCATTTAGAAAAGTTTTAATATCACTTTTATGAAAAATATAAAAATTTATCATTAAAAAAAAATAAAAAATAAACTTTACTTTTTTCTTTTCTCATAAAAGATTTCTAAACATATTTTTTTAAACCAAAGCTCTTACGGCAGTGGTTAACTTTTCAATTAAAGTCTCTAGGTAGCTATATGTAACAATAGTACTAATTTATCTCTATTTTGCATGATTGCATTTTAATTGGGTACTGAACTGTTGACTGAAAATTTTTATTAAAAAAAAAACAAAAAACAAACAAACAAACAAACAACAACAAACAAACAAACAAAACAAAACAAAAAACAAAAAACAAAAAACAAAAAATAAAAAAAAAAAGCAAAAAAAACAAAAAATGAAAAAATGAAACGGGGAAAAGAAAGAATGACTAATGTACTTCACAGAAATATGAAAAAGGCTATCAGCAATTTCGTAGTCATCAACTATTTCAAGAATGTGTGTTAATACAAGAATAAATTGAATTGGCTATAAAAGTAATGTTACAACAATTATGAATCCAAGACCCTGAATATCTTCCATGAGCTGGTTGAACATCCAGAAGAACTGAATGAAACCGTGACTTTTTCACTAATCATAATGTTAATATCAGTGGCAGCAGTGCAGCAATAGAAAAACCAGCGAGTTTGATAATCCAATCCCCTGTAAGCCAAAACATTAGAAAATTGAAATAATACAACCTTAATTAGAACAAAAACTATAATTGGTACAACTCTGATTCAATTTTAATGCAAGAGATTATAGACACATGGCAATGAATTGTAACTTCTATATATATACACTTATTGCTTAGTCCTTAAATTCCATGAAAACTAAGCTAATTAGCTAAGAATCTACTACTAAAAGATAACATATTCTAGGCATGAATTAGAACCTTGCTAATTATCCAGGGTCTTAGCTCAAGTAATGAGGTGGAAGGATGGGATTAAGATTGTTAATTGGTTCCAAAAGAACCTAGCTACATAGATATAACTTTCCCTTAGATAAAGAACCAATAGAAAAGGGCTCTAACATATATAGACAGGACAAAACTAAGGTTGACTCCCAACAACAGCTTAGATTTCCGTTAACAAAGAGAAAAAGAAAGTTCACAGCCAATTATAAAATTAAAATGAACCAAGTAATTAGGAATCCCATACCTTGAAAGAGAGAAGAGATGAGGTTGCTGAAGAAGGGACAAGTCCGGTGAATCCAATGTCATATGCAATGCTCCCATCAGCTTTAAACAATCCAAAGTTCCTCTCAGAGGTTGGCCCTGGCTTCAAGTTCTCATTGAACAAAGCAAAAACATAAGCCTTTGCCACCATCTTTGGCCTGTAGGGGGTACCCTTCTTTTTTAGTAGCCGTTTTCGCAAATTCTTATTGTAAGTCATTGCATTTTTCACCGAGGCACCTGCTTCATCTTCGTCACCTTTAGAAGCCCAACCAGTTTCTGAAACAATGACCTCTGTCTTCTCAAACCCAACTTTTTCTAAAGCCGCATAAGCTGCGTCAACCTGGGCCTCAAACATGTTGTCATAGTGTAATTTAGTCTTTGCATCATCAATTCCTTCGTTTGGTTGGAAGAGGGCATAATTAATATCAATATGCTCAGGGTTACTCTTATAAGCCAGAAATGGATATGCATTTATATAAAAAGGAGAACCAATCTGCGAGAAGAACTGCAAAAGTGGCTTCATGAATGGAAGAATATCATCCCTGAAAGTACAAGATGATGGTGGAAACGAATTGGCGAAAACAGCCTCTGAATGCGGGCTTGAGACCTGAACCACTTTTGCCAAGCCCAACCGATCAAGGGCATTGTAAACATTCTTTACTGCAGGCAACAACACCTCCCAAAGTTCCATATTTGTACCACCCAAGATCTCATTCCCAACTGCAATTCCACGTATGGAAGTTCCAGGCAGGAATGGCTGTACATTTTCTTTTATCCAATTCACGGCACGATCCTCAGCCACACTGATGTCTGTGAGAAATTCATTGCCTAGTCCAACCACAATTTCAATTCCAGATCCTTCGAAGGCTGTGAGAACTTCATGATCAGCATCATAGATTCTAATATTTTTTATCTTTGCAGCTTTTAGAAGGGTCACCACACTACCCGGTGGAGGTAGATTGTCAGCTATCCTCCCATAGTTTACTCCATAAGTTCCCGTGAATGCCTGTGCTGTCAAAACTGCAAAACAGGAGGAGGATAGATACTGCCATAAGCCAATACTTCACCATGATAACAGACCAAAAAAAATAGATTTAAGATTCGGACACATGAACTTTGCGGCATACAGTTTCAAGGTAAATTTCTATGTTATTCAAGGGAAGAAAGAAATAAAAATGTTTTTCTTTATGTGGATACATCAGTTAAAATACTGTAAAATTTGAGCCAAGGCATGGTAATCAAATTCAATATCTCACTAAATTCACTTATGTTTGTTGGTTACAAACTGCAACACTGGCCTTCATCTACGTATACATAGAAACAACTAATAATATACATAGGAAACATTAAACAGAGAAACAGAGCAATTGCTAACATTCCAACAATATATAATATCCTTATCATCAAATATATATACTTATTACTCTACAACCGAAAGTGAAATGCTCTTAATTACTGGTTTATATATATATATATATATATATATATTTGTGTGTGTGCACGCGCGCGCTTCATAAGATAAACCATTACATAAATACTATGCTATTACATAGTTTATAACATTCAAAATAAAGTTGCTAGTAATTGGAACATGACACATACCATTGAGAGAGACGAAATAGAACACAAGCAGAAACCTGAGAAAGAAAGAAGAGAACCGCATGTGTTTAGTGAGCATGTTAACAATGTATGAGCATTCCATTTGTAGAAAGGACGTGAGTATGGCCTTGTATTATGTAACTCATAAAAGGTGACATTAAAACATTAACAATTCTGAGGAAGATGCAAAGCTTTTCCTTCAGGCATGCCATAGAGCCAAGATTCCGAAGAAAATGAAAGAAAGTGAGAGGAAGATTCCTAGCCTTTGTTCAAAGATGATGAAAATAATATATGTAATGGGGTGTCTTGGATTGAAGGAGCTGAAAATAGATTCTTCCTTTACTCTCACTTTTATCCCCTCACAAAGTATTCCTTTTCCACTTTCTATTCTTGATCCCATCTGGTTATACTCTCTCTTTCATCTAAAAGGTTTTGTTGAGATAGTTAATATACCTTACGTGGTTAATGAGGAGCATGAATATTGTGAAGATGGGGGCAATAGAGGTGGCAGAATTAACCACCATCTTAAGCAGTTTGGCTTGGATTGGATCCCTTTGGGCAGTGGGCTTCCCTTTTTGGTGTACTGGTGCACACTGTTCCAACTCCAAAAGATATATTGGAGATTGAAAATTGAAAATGTATCTTTTGAACAATCTAGCAAGTCCAAGTTTTCTGTCCCAGACAAAAAAGGAAAGCACTTCCACATTCCTTTCACTTTTGCAACAAATAATAACAAAAGACAAGCTTTTAAAACAAAGGGAACAAAACTTTACAATCAGGGGACTAAACCAATTAGTATTGTTAACAAGGTTTTCGTTAATATATACAAGTTGAGTAATAGTTAATGTAACTCTTGTTTAATGTTATACTACTTAATAACATTTTGTTAAATTAATATTTTGAAAATTCACATCGTTAACGCATACACAAAACACAATATCAAACTTCATTTAACTAAGATGTAACATATTATTTGATTCATAAACTCATATTTTGTATATAATTTAGATTTAGAAAATATTAAATATTTTAACATTTTAAAAATAAGATGGCCATTAATCTTTGATGTCCTTGATATTTTTGCAAGCAAGTAACATATAAAAAGACGATGTAATCGGTGGATAGAATTGTAAAATATATAAACATAAATTAATTAATTAACAAAAAAATAATAAAATGTTATTGAATGGTATACTATTCACAAAAGCTATACTAAATATAACTTGAAAACCCAACCCATTTAGTAAGACAACGGAAATAATAAATTCAAAATAGGATTTTAATTAAACTATTATATATTTCCAATAAAATACTAGTTTTTAAGAAAATTCTTTCACAACAAAAGGAGCCTCCCTATCCTCACGAGTCATGATACCCTTATTTCTGGCATAGAACTAAGATTCGTGACACATACCAGAGTAAATGTTTTCATGTTTACAAAAACCAATTTTTTAGTTAGTCATAGTCTCACATAGTTGACAACATTCTAACCTAAGGGACGCTAGAAAATGTGATTCAAACAAGAATACATGAAATGGACAAAGTACCAATAACCTTGCATGATCCTTGGGTAGGTCTGGCCAACATCATTGCCATGTAACTCACAGCAGGACATAACCACAACTTTTTGCTAACCTAAGTATAGCTATTAAAATTTGTTCTCTTATACACAGCCTTTTGAGCATGCTTTCCTTCCAGTCATTCTTTCATTTTTAAAGTTCTGGTCATATTGATCAGACTAATGCGAACTGAATATCTCCCCAAACACAAGAATAATGGGGCCAGCCAAGATTGCTACCACACAAAAAAATGCACAGACCGAGAGAATATAAAATCTAACTAATCATAAAGTCAAGGAACATGATGTCTTACAGTCTAATATCTAAGTTCCTCCTGATTGTAACAAAAGGCTGCAGAATCTAAAACCCTATTCTACCATGGGTACAACTTGATTCCCCTACATACAATGAAATCTAGCATCAGCAGAACTAAAAATTACAGTCATCCACGGAATCCAAAAGCTCAAAAACAAAAGGTGGAAGGGGTGTTACAAAAGGACTAATTGCAATGGAAATATATTCAGCAGCTCACTTGATTAACCTTGCCATTTCCAATCACCTCCCCAACTTTCTCTTTCATTACTACCTCGGATGCAGATGTGATTCCGTTGGGATCATCTTGCTTTGCCCCCCCATTTGCTTCCACAGTCACAGTATCTGGCCCATCTTGTTTCTTGTCACTCGTTTTATTAGCTTCCTCAGTAGGCATTTCGTCTGCTGCTGCAGCTGCAACATCTTGCTGTTTGAGTTTCTCCTCAGCTTGGGTTTTAGCAGCTTCAGAAACTTTTGCAAAAGCATGAACATTCATGCTTTCCTCCTCATCAATCTCACTTTTCTCATCTTCACTTGCATTCCCCACTACAATTTCATTGGGAACATCGTTCTCCCCAGCTTCCTCTGCATATTGCATTTTAACTTCCCTTGGGCCTTCATTTTTTCCAGTGGCAGCTTCCGCTTCTTTGTTGTCCTTTGAACCCGAAGATCGGCCACGTTTCTTTGGGGGTTCACTCTCTGATGGTGGAGTTGCCTTGGCCTTCTCACTGATCCTTGCAGATCTCCTAGGGGTCTCACCAGTACCCCAATTAAACTCTGATATTGCAGGATTACCAGGGTGTGATTTTAGGTATTGCTCCAGTTGTTTCTTGCTATGGAATTCCTCCCCAGTAGGAGCAATGAAAACAATTTCATTCTTCTTCTGTGTACCTTCTTTCTTAGGAAAGAACTGCAGATGAACAGAAAGCAGAGATGTATGTTAAGAGTTATACAACACGATTTATGAGCTACAAACATGATTAATAGTACTTGTCCTGAATACTTCCCAGAAATGTGAATACAGTATTGTTATTAATTATGTTATGTCTCAGTTGTAATTCAGCATAAAGTAGAATAACATAAAAACATATACTAAACTGATAAGAGGGGGAAGAGGGGGCAGAAAGTATATTGAAACATGTTAAATGTGTTTTCAGCAATTCTTGTGTAATTTAATTCTTGTAAAGCTATCCGTATATAATTCTATTGCACTATCCTTAGTGTACCATTTTTATTTCTCTCTCTGTCACAAGATGAAATCACCTACAGGTTGCATCAAGAACGAAAACAATAAAATTATATCATAATATGGAACTGATCATCATAATATCTTAAGATACCAACATGCATTTCTGGATGGAATCTGATACGCAATGACATACTGTAGTCACGCAATGACATACTGTAGTCAGATTCAAACATGAATTAATATAAGAACAACAAACACATCAGAATTAAGTAATTCCATGCTTCTACTTCTAGTTGGCAAAGAAATTCACGTTGACACCAACAACTAAATTCGAACATCTTAATCAGCTCATGCAACATGATTCTCAATTCTAAACCAGAATAGTCAATTGATTGGATCTTACTACAATACATGCATATAACAATTCATTAAATAATCCGCTTATGTATAATGTTTGTCTATTTATATTTTATCATACACCCATCATTTTCTGTATTAATTTTTTATGTATATATCCCATGCTTCTACTTTTGGACATGTTTGACTGAATATATCGCATGCTAATTTTATCACATAAAATTTGAAAACAATAGAAGCCAAAAAAATTTTGACATGAGAATATTAACTAAAGACTCAATCTACTTAAACCCACTTTTACAAGCAAAACAGCCATGTCCCAATGTCATTAAAAGACAATAACTTATTGAAGCTTCAACTTACTAAATGAACCTAGAACACTTCTAACATAAAGATAAGGCAACATTCTCCTGGCTTAAAACCACAACCATTGTAAGATTATTATCATTTCGACAGGAAAATGAGCAAGTTATGAAACATGTTTAATCTAATTCACAAGAGAACATTAACCATTGGACCGACTTAAATTGGTTTGTTAGCCCACAAGTTTTCAGGGAATATTTGCCAATCTTAACCCTGGAGATTCTCCATTTACTCAAATTATATGTGTGTTGCAAGTTTGGGAAGGGTAAAAGACATCCACTCCACTATAATTGACATTTTAAGTTGGACAAAAAGGATTTTTATGGAATAGATTTATGCCCGAGTCTTTTCTCTATTGATCGCAACAAACTTTAACTCGACCATCTTAAACCAGGTAAACATACCATTCTACACATTGCAGATAAGCCGCCAACTTATTCTTTCATTAAGGCCCACCATCTCTATATTCTAAAGAGTCCACAAGTTATATCAGACAACTCTGTCCGCAATTACAACAAGAGTTCTAACACCAACTACTGGAGTGTCCTTAAAATTTTTAAAATCAACGGAACATTGAAAAAATGCAGAGCAAGCTAAAAAATGATGGTGAAGCAATTTGATAAAGAACTACTGTTCATACAGAATTGCCCTTTAATTTCTCAGAAATCAATAGAGCACATACACTAAGTCGATTGCTTTGACAAACCAAGGGGGCAAACATCATTGCAAAGGCCGAGTAGAATGAAAATGAGACATCAACAATCAGAACACCATCTAAAAAATTTTTGACTCTTAGAAGTAAAAAAACACAACAATAGCTAACAAATTCAGGGGATTTATGGCCTGATTGGAACAGTTTTTCTTTTCTAATTGTTTAAAAAAAATAAAAAATAAAAAAGCAAGAGCAGGAACAACAACAAGAACACACAAAAACAAAAAGCCCTACCTTTTGAGAATAAGAACGACAAACTGACTTCTATTGTTTCAGTCATTAAAATTTGTTTGGAAAGATCCGAACTTTTAAACTTTGTAAAAACAAAAAGTACAAACTTGGAAAAACAAGTGATATTAACCAACATTAAAATTTTTTTGAAAATAAATAGTAAAAAACTTGGAAAAACAAGTGAAATTAACAAACATTAATATTTACTGGTTGTATCCTTGTGCTAAAGCCAACATGCTTGAAAAACAAGTGCAATTAAGATAATTGCTACCAGAAAAATTGTGAGAAAGAAAATTATGAGCAGCGTCGTCAACCAATATTATAGCAGTACCACAGGGAACAACATCAACCTTCTTTAAACACTATCTACTGTGAACATTGCAAATGCCACAATTAAGTGGTCCTAGATGGCTCACACTTGAGAAACAAGAGCAATCAAAAGAAATTAAGAATGTTACCAAATATTCTAAGGTGAGCCAAAAAGAATATTTTCATTTAGTTTTATGTGCTCGGGTAAAAAGGAATTCATTGCCCCTCCTTGTACAGTCTCTCCATATCCTCAATATATGCAAAAATTGCACATGGTTACTAAAATTTATTTGGAATAAGTAAATCCATTAATCCAAAGAATCATGAGTAAAAAGTTGTACAAATTCCAGCTGAAGAAATATAAGAACCGGTGCAGCTGGAAGACATATAAATTCGCATCCATATATCACAGAGCATTCAAGGCATGCAGAATAAAGCATATTTTGGCCTAGAGGAAAACACAATTCTAGTGCTTTGATTTTAAATTATGACATCACCAAGCAGAAGAGCAAAGCTGGGCTTACGTTTTTCACTTCAAATCATGGTACTAGAGTCTAGAATGAATTTAATACTGGTCGACTAATCAGAAGCCAAGTCAAAATTTGAGGATCACAGCAAATCATACTGAGCAGCATACTACTATTTCTTCATACAAGATCGCCTTGCATAAATGTAGTACATCTTGATAACAATATCAACCAACAGTTACACAGACCTAAATTAATTTTTAACAGTGACCTCTAGCCAGTAATTTATTTTTTACTATATAGACAAGAAATTCTATAAATGCATATAATGTCATAAGCAGAAGCAATGAAACTTTCATCCTCCCTCTTTCAAGTTATGCATAGCAAGCAAATTTTCATGTTTGTACGATAATCGCAGCATTTTTTAAGTATATAATTGCACGTCCTTCCAAAAAAACTACTACTTACCCCAAATTAGATTTCTATTTCCGTCAATTAGGTTATATTTTCTTTCCTCATACCCCATAGCTTGATTACCACATAGAAACACACATATCATCACCCACAAAAGCAGCAGAGTTCACTAAGGATCTAGGGAATAAATCCCAACACCTACATTAGGGCAATGAAGACATTGCTTAAGCCAAAAGGAGACTCTCACAAAATCAAATCAGACAACATCATAGCTGATTTGATTTCTAAATGGAGGCAGATATTAAACAAACCAAGACTGCCCCTCTGTCAGGGGAACATGATGATTGAATAAAAACTTATGCACTTTTTTTTCCCTCTCAAGTCCCATTTTTATTGCAATGCAAAATCAGAAACCAAATAAATGTATTATTGTCCCCTTCTGTCAAGGTAATATAATAATTGAATAACAAAATACATTTACTAGTAAACCTGAGAAAGGAGCAAACTTTAATGCATCACTAAAAATTTATTTTAAAAAAAAGTACTTTACAAGAAAACCCTAAACATAAAATCACTCCCATAATACAAAATTCATCCACAAAACCTAACTTACCAAGAAAAAGAATAAAAATAGAAATGACTCATAGTAAGAACCAAATTCCAGCACATAACTTTACCAACAAGCAAAATCCCACCACATAAAAAAGAACACTAATTTCAGCCAAAAAAATAACACTGTTTCTTTTATATATATTAAAAAAAAAAAACTAATTTGAAACAAGCAAACCCAGATGCAAATATTTTACCAGCAGCCATAAAAGAACATATAATAAAAAAATAAAAAGCTCTTTTTAATAAATAAAAACAAAACACTATTTTGAAACAAGCAAAACCCAGATGCCAAAATTTGACCAACGACCATAAAAGAACATAGATTTCAAGAAAGCTCAAAACTTCAGTAACAAAAGTACAAATTTTTATATGTCGAGAGAGAGACCAGTTTCTTCCAAGCTGGAGGAGCCGAAAGCTCCACTGAAACAACCTCCTCTTGGGCTTCACTTTGTGCTTCCTTCAACATTGTTCACCTGCAAAACAAAATACTCTCTCAAACCAGACCAAACCCTTCACCTCTTTCTCTCTTCTCTTCCTTGTTTTTGTGTTTGTTTTTACCTTATAAGAATTCTTATAGATATATACCTCTCTCTTTCTCTCTCACAAACCGTCACGTACTATAACGTAGGAAGTGATAATTTTACCACGAAGATTATGGTAGATTTTTTCAATTTTCAAAGTTTCTCAACCCGTCTCAAACGTAGTTGGATGTTTGGATTTTTTGGCCTCGTAATTACCACTTTTGTATTTTTATTTCATAAAAATATAAATTTTTTTTTTTTTTTTGGGTTTGAACGGAATTTTCGTTTCCAAAATTTAATGTCAGCATGTGTCCTTAATATGGAATTTAAATTTTAAGATTTTAAAATAAATCCCTAGAACACATCAGGTCCACAAATGTGGGGATATTATTGCTCCCACGCTCTTTCCTGCCGAGTGAACAATACTTTTCTTGGAACATTCCCATCAAACATATAAATTTTAGCATTTTGGAGTGTTTGATACGTATTTTTAAATAATAATTTTTAATTTTTAAACAACAGTATACGTATTTTCATACAATATTTCACCCACATGTATTTCTAAAAAAATTAAAAAAATATTGTTTAAGTGCATGTATCAAACACCCCCTAATCTAAAACACCAATTTTATAACATATAATACATCACTTCACAATATCTCTTACATTAAAACTTCTATTTTTTTTAACACTTCATTTAAACATTCTTTTTTTATCATTTTTTATTTATTTTTTTACTCTTCCTCTCTCTGTCTCTCTCTCCTTTATCTCTCTCTTTCTTAACCCAGCACTGCCGACCACCACATCCACCCACCCATACCACAACCACCACATCCACCCACCATCGCCGCCACCAACCAGATCCACCACAACCACAAACAACAACAGAGGAAAAAAAAAAAAAAAAAACCTACACATCCAAAGCCACTGAATCAACCTAGACCTACAAATCAACTCAGCACCCAGACTTCTCGACCTTCAACCACTACCTCTCCCTCACACACCTTGTCGACAAGATCAACAGCTGCACCACCATAACCGTTTGCGCCGTCGACAACGCCACCATGTCCGACCTCCTCTCCACCCACCCTTCCATCTACACCATCAATAACATCCTCTCCCTCCACATCCTCCTCGACTACTTTGGCGCCAAAAAGCTCCACCAGATCACCAACGACACCTCCCTAGCTCCTCCAGCTTTGTCAATATCACCGACCTCAAGGGCAGAAAGGTTCGCTTTTCCCCTGAGAACAACAACAACCAGATCAACACCACGGAATCAACCTAGCAATGGAGAGAGGCATAGAGAAGGAGAAAGACAAAAAGAGGAAAGCAGTGGAGAGGCACGGCACATGAGAGAGTGAGAGAGAAAAAAAGAAAAAAAAAATCTAGCATATTGCCACAGTAGGGTGTCAAAGATGAGACTCCACTGTAGCTAAATACTAAAATATTTAGCATTTAACATCTTTATTGTGGGTTTATGATTTGAGGTGTTAAAAATGCTAAAAAAAATAAAATTTAGCATTTTTAGCACTTTTGATGAGAATGCGCTTATGCTGTGTTTAAAAACATTTCCTTTTTTTCCTTTTAAATCTTTTTTTGTGATATTTTGACTTTTGAAAATCGGGATTTTTTTATAGATATAAATATAATAGGATATTAGCTTACAATGTGAATTCCAAGATTATTATTGTAATTATCAAGTTACCATTTAATCAAAATTTTTTTTTTTTGAGTTCAACCCTAGTTGAGTTAACTGAAGTACTAAACTCGTTGTGATATTTTGAAAACTGATTGGTAGCTTGGAAAGGATGTCAATTACGCTATATTTGTTTCAATGAAAAACGTTATGTGAAGATAGTTTTCTGTGTTTTCAAGTGTTTGGTACTATCAAAAACTATTTTTAGTTAATAGAAAAAATATGGCTTATTTTTAAAAATTGTTTTTCATTAAATTTTTTTGGGAAATCAAGTCTATCTCACAGAAAAGTAAATAAGAAAAGTTTGGAAATTATTTTTCAACTCATTAAAGGTTGCTACCAAACATAGAAAAATAAGATAATTTTATGGAAAATACTTTTTGGAAAATTACTCATTTTCTAGAAACTATTAACGCCAAAACAAATAAAGCATTACTTTGATAAAAAAAAAATTACAAATTCAAATGAACTAATTAGATGGGTTAAAATCTTTGACCAAATATTAGGAAAATGTTTGTGCATAATAAAGAATGGCAACAAATTATTTTAGTTTTTTTTTAATTATCTATAGTTTGAAATTCAGGGATTTAAATTATAAGTGTTTTTTTTTTTTTTATGGAATCTAAGTGTTTCTATTGAGAACACAAAAAAAGTCAGTTGAGTTACAAGACTATTGGCACAAATTATTTTAGTTGAATTGTCTTAATAGGCTACCAAGGAAAACAAAATAAGGCAAATTACACTTTCCTCCCTTGAGGTTTGGAGGAATGATACTCATCCCGAAACCTAAAAGTACAAAACACTCTCTTTCAGTTAATATTAGTGACAAAATATTCCAAAATTTAAAATATTCTCTTTTTTAAAGTTTAACTATGGTTAGTAAAATAAAAATAAAAATGAAAAGAGCATATTATAAAACATGTTGATTGAGTGGATTTTTTAGTCACTTTTAATCACACCTTACCAATTGATACAATTTAAGTTTGAAGATTCATAAAATTTTTAATCGCAACTGTCACTAAAAGCTTTGGATAAAAATTTATGAGATGAAACATGTTGCTTAAAATTTTTAAGCTTTTATTATTAAAAAATGAGTTTGAAACTTTTAGAGTAACTTATCAAAATAAAAAAACTTTGAGAGTCAATTTGGTTGATTGGTGAACAAACTTATAAAAGCTTATTCTTCACTAACGTTAAATTAGAAAAGCAGTTAAAGGACAAGCATATCCTAAAGCCAATAAATTTGTGAAAAATTGCTACAACAAATTGACTTTAGATTAGAGCTGTCAACATTACACACACACACACACACACACAAACAAAAAAAAACAAAAAAAAACAAAAAAAAAACAAAAAACAAAAAACATTTTGGGTTTAGTAAAACCTTTATGTGAGAGACAGCACTTCTTAAGGAGTGCTCTCAAAAAAGATATTTGGGTGCTTATAAGGGCATCTCTCTTTTAGGTAGTGGTATGGAGTCACCATTTATTTTTTATACAAAAAAAATAAGAAAAAATAAATACAAATTACATGATCAAAATATTTCGAATGTCATTGATTGAATAAAGACAAGTACAATTTTGGTAAATTAAACCTTACATGGCTTTGAGTCATAGTGACAGTCTATGCAAAAGAATACAAAACTTTGGTCCTAGTTACAATCTACCAAAATTAAAAATACAAAACACTAATCTACCTATCTAAAAACCCTAAGCTCGGGGCTAGGTTACGAAATAGGAAGATGTTAGACACTCATTCCGCCCAGACAGAGTCTGGTCTTCTAAACTCTAATGACCATATACCCTTTTTACATAATATTGAATAATATATTGAACATACATGATAGACACTTGACAAAAATTAATTTAAATAAATCTGCCTTATGGATGTGCCATTTGTGAATTAAAAAAATTGATTTGGTTTGTAAAAAAATCAGATCTGTTTTTATGTAAAAAAAAAAAAAAAAGAATAAGATTTTGTTAAAAAGTATTAGATCTATTTTGGTGTAAAATTAAAAAAATGTGATTTTATCAAGAAAAATTAGATCTGTTTTTATGTAAAAGAAATAATAAGATTTTGTTAAAAAGAATCAGATCTGCTTTTATGTAAAGTTTAAAAAAAAAAAAAGAGTGGTTTTATCCAGAAAAAAAAAATCAGATCTGTTTTTAGAAACAAAAAAAATTAAAAAAAAAAACTTTTTGAAAGAGGATTCACATTCATCAAGTGAATTTATTAAGCATGCATCACATATTAAACAAAAACTACAACCTAACTTTCAATCCCTTCTTTTAAATTTCAAACTCTGCAATTTTGTAATAAATAAAACTTATTCTAAAAAAATCAGATCTGTATTTAATGAAAATACTGATCAATTTTGAGTTTTTTTTTTAAATTAGATCTGAAAAATACATATTAGTTTTTGTGTTTAGAGGAAATCAGATTTGAAAATACAGATTAACTTTTTGAATTTTGAAAAAAAAATAAGATCTGAAAAATACAAATCAGTTTTTTGTTTTCATAAAATAATTTTGTTAGTCATTGCAGATTTTGAAACTTAAGAAAAAGAATTACAATAAACAATCACCTAAGCACATGTTAAAGAAAATTTTAGCAAAGTTTTTAAGCATTATCAAGAACAAAACATAATAAAGACATGCTAAACATATTCATGCATCAAACAATAAAAATTAATGAAAGAAGAAAAAAAAAAGAAAAACAGAATACCTCTTGCATGAGTGTACTCTTCCAATGAAAAAATATTTTAGGATTCAAAAAAATTTGTTCACCTCTTTGAACCTCTTTGAAGCCTAAAATACTTTAATTACAAAAAAGAAGTTCCTAAAGCAAAAGCCTTCGAAACATCTTTAATGTAAGGGGAATTGAAAAGTTAGAAGAGAAGAGCCCCTAATTCTGATTTGTTTCCTCTATTTATAGAGGTTGGGATGCCTCAATGGGATCAGATACGAATTGGAACGCGTCCTTATCTCTAAAAAATGGAAAAAGATAGGCCTTATCTCAGTTATAGAGTCCCCGTGCCATGCCAACAATTTGGGCCAATCGGCACTTGGGGAGTGTCAAGCCCGAGTTTGAGTTTTGGTCTAATTTGGACTTATTTTTTGAGGACCTTTGAGCCAGGAATTGTGCTTAGGCATTTTTAATCCGCATTCTAAAAATTAATCCCTTTTTTCGGATATTTAGGTCTTTAAAGTGATAATTATCTTGTAGATAAACATTCGAAAAGGTCTTGATTATCCACAACTTCTTTATTATATGATTATACACTTTATTCCCATGCAAGCATGTCTATTTTTAACACTGACCAACAAAAATCACAAAATTATTTAATTAACTTTAATTGTTTAGCTAATCAGAATTAATTTAAATTAATCACGCGTGGTCAATTCCACTCAAACAAAATGCATGTAGACCGTGCAAACTTGATCATGTGATATTTTTCAATCCGATAATCTGATTTGGAAATCAAGCACCCTGTCATGATTGTTAGAACCTCAAGATCATTCTTATAATATGTAATTAATGAATTAATGCATGTAATGCAACTCTAAATTTTGGGTATGTGAATGATCGCTCTAGTCATCTTCCTTGATTAAATTATGGGAGCAAAATCAAGTATCTACAGAATGCCCTTAATTGACAGAGATTGCAAAGCGAATATCAATATAAAACAAAGACATTGATTTTAGCAACCATGATTTAATTGAGGTTGACTTTTCAAAGATTACCTAGCCCTAGATCCTAAAACCTTGGAACATAGAACTAGTGTTTCGCTGTTTTGAAAAGTGAAAATTGCGAATACTTGACCTACTTGATGACTGATAAACTTGAAATGAATCTTGAAATCTGGGGTGACTGAAAGGCTTCTCTATCTCAATCTGAATCTTGGGTAGATTGAGAGGTTTTTCTATCTCAATTCGCATATGGGGACGATCAATGGGCTTCTCTACCTCGATCTGAATGGAAAGTAACCAAGGGGCTTTTCTACCTTGGAACCTGGGATGATTGAGAGGTTTCTCTATCTCAATCTTGAATTATGATGATCAAGGAGGTTCTCTACCTCGATCTGAATGGAAGGTAACCAAGGGGCTTCTCTATCTCGGAACCTAGGGCAATTGAGAGACTTCTCTATCTCAATCTTGAATTGTGACGACCAAGGGGCTTCTCCATCTCGATCTGAATGGGAGGTAACCAAGGGGCTTCTCTACCTTGGAACCTAGGGTGATTCAGAGGCTTTTCTATCTCAATCTTGAAATGTGACGACCAAGGGGCTTCTCTACCTTGATTTGAATGGAAGGTAACCAAGGGGCTTCTTTACCTTGGAACTTGGGGTGATTGAGAGGCTTCTCTATCTCAATCTTGAATGGGAGGTAACCAAAGGGCTTTTAAACCTCGGCCTCTGGGATGATTGAGAGGCTTTTCTATCTCAATCTTGAACTGTGGCGACCAAGGGGCTTCCCTACCTCGATCTGAATGGAAGGTATCCAAGGGGCTTCCCTACCTTGGAGCCTGGGGCAATTGAGAGGCTTCTCTATCTCAATCTTGAATTGTGATGACCAAGGGGCTTCTTTACCTCGATCTGAATGGGAGGTAACCTAGGGGCTTCTCTACCTTGGAACCTAGGGTTTTGCTTGCAAAAGACCAAAATTTAGGATTAGATTTTAAATGATGGGTGCCCTGTTGTTTGACTATTTTTGAAATGTGTGATTTTCCTCTCTCTCTCTCTCTCTCTCTCTCTCTCTCTCTCTCTCTCTCTCTCTCTCTCTCTCTCTCTTTTTACTTGAATTTCCTCTTAGAAGGAATTCCATTGATTTTAATGAAGTCCTTTAAGAATTTTTCATTATTTATTTTTTGAAATTTGTTCATGGAGATTTGTCCCTTAAAGATTTGTTTAGGAGATTTTTCCTTTAAAGATTTATTCATGAGATTTTTCCTTTTATGAAGATCTGTTTATGGAGATTTGTCCTTTGAAGATTTGTTCAAGAGATTTTTCCTTTTGAATATTTGTTCAGGAGATTTTTCCTTTTTTGAAAATGTGTTCATGGAGATTTGTACTTTGAAGATTGAAGCGTAGGAGATTTATCCATTTTTGAAAATTTGATCATGGAGATTTGTCCTTTGAAGATTTATTCAGGAGATTTTTCCTTTTATGAAGATGAGTTCGTGGAGATTTATCCATTGAAGATTGAAGTGTAGGAGATTTATCCCTTTTTGAAGATTTTTCCTTTTTGAAAAATGTTTTAGGAGATTTTTCCTTTTAAAAATTTGTTTAGGAGATTTATCCTTTGAAAAGTTTGCTAGGAGATTTGTCTTTTGAAAATTGAAGTTCAGGAGATTTTTCCTCTTTTAATTTCCTACAAGAAAAACAAAAGTTGATTTCTAGTTAGTTAATTTGTATAACTCATAAATTACCACTCTTTGATCTTTGCATTTGATGACTTTGATATGTATGGACTTATTCTTGTAAGAGCTTGATTAAAAAAAGTTTAGAGTTTACCTGATGAAGCTTTATGGTGCAAAGGTTTGAATTTACCTAACAGTTTTTGACATCGGTAATCTTACCTAAATGAGGCATAGCTGAATGCCCCTAGTCTACAAATTGAAGCATGATTTTGAAAATCTTGACTTTTGAGGAAAAGATGATTTTTTTTTTTTTTCAAAATGGATGAGGCATGACCGAATGCTCCTAGTTTAGAAATGAATGCATGTTTTTTGGAAATCTTGATTTTTTTTTTTTTTGAAAAGATGATTATGATAATCTCTTTTTTTGAAAATAAATGAGGCATGGCCAAATTCACCTAGTTTGCAAATTGATGCATGACTTTTGAAAACCTTGATATTTGACGAAAAGATGATTTTTTTTTTTTTTTTCAAAATGGATGAGGTATGGCCAAATGCCCCTAGTTTAGAAAGGGATGCATGATTTTTGGAAATATTGATTTTTTTTTTTTTTTGAAAAGATGATGATGTTGATCTTGATGGGCCAATGGGCTCTGTTAGAGAGCCAATTGGCACATCTTGAGCCTTCTCTAGTTGTTGCGTTTTCAACCTTTTTTCTAGGACATATGGTAGCATCTAAACTGAAGATTAATGGTGAACGTTGAGTATTTAAAAGATCCATGTCCACCTCACGCAAAAGATTCTTTCCATGAGCTTGTCAGTAATCAGTTATTACAAAAATGTTTTGGGCTAATGCCCCTAGTTTAGACATGCTTGCACAGTATATTGATGATATGCTTAGTACAAAACAGATGCTCATAGCTTAAATTCACACAAAGAAATGTTTTGATTTTGAGCTTTTGAAAAAAAATGTTTTTTTGAGTGATTGTGACCAGGCCTTTAGAAAGACTGTTTACGTACCTCTCTCATAGAAGATCAAGTCTAAACGTAGTTCGAAAAAAAAAAAGTTTTGAAAAATCTTCTTTTTTGAAAAAATCTTTCTTCTTTTTTTTTTTTTTTTTGAAAAAAATGAAATTTTTTTTTTTTTTTGGAAATGAGTCTATCTTTTTTTTTTTTTTTTGAAAAAAACAATTCACTTAGAATGAGATTTTTTGAAATTTTGTCTTTTTCAAATGAACAAAAGGTGATACTTTGAACAACCTCTTTGACCAATCATAAGGTTCAATTGTTAACTCGGTCTCATTGGCTAGAAAGGATTTGAAGTCATTAAAAATATGTAATCAAATTTGCTTCTTCATTTTGAAAATTTTTAGATTAAGTCTTCAAAGACAATCAAAGAAATGAAAGACATGAGAATCACATATGTTGGGAACAAGCAAGAAAGGAAAAAAATCCTAAGTTTGAAGATTTGAAAATTTTTGAGAATTTGGAAATTTGTTCTCTTGAGAGTTATTTTCTGTTGGAAGCAAACAAAATGAGTGTTTGGAGCTTAGAACAAAAAAATTCAGTCACTTGAGAATTTGTGAATTTTTGTCTTTTAAAGATATCAGCCAGTGAGGCTTAATAATCTTGACCAATTTTCCTTTTTAATCCAAGAGAAAATATTATCAGAGTTAAATGAGTGCTTTCAATCAGTAGGACTTCAAGGAGGTCTTTATTCAAAGGTTGTAACGTAGGCCGGGTTCAAGTTATTGAAATGAAGGATTTAAAAGGCTCAAAACCCTTATGATATTTCCCCAAGTATGCAACACTTTAAATTCAAGCATTGGAAGAGTTTTCGAAATCTTTCTTCATTGACTCTTTTGCTAAAATCCTTGTCATGTTCATCATCTTCTCATTGGTCTTCATTGATTCCTTTCATTTGGTCTTGATTTTTTTAGCTTGACAACTTCCTCTTTTTGGTCTTCTTAACATCTTATCTTGTGGTCAGATCACTCTATCTCATTTTTGTTTTTCTCATTTTTTTGAAAGATTTTTTTTTTAATTTTTTTTTGTTTTTTTCTTGCCCTAATTTTTGCCTATACCACCCTTTCGGATTTTCAGCCTAGTAGGCTTTTTTTTTTTGCTCTAATTTTTGCCTAGACCACCCTTTCGAGTTTTCTACCAAGCGAGCTTTTCTTCTTCTTTTTTCTTTTTATTTTTTTATTTTTTTGGAATTTTATTGGCTTTCACTCAACTACATTTTTTTTTTTTGTTCTTTCAATTTGATAGACTTCCATCTTTCTCGGATGAATTTGCATTTCTCTTTGATACCCTCTTATCCTTTCTAATGCACTTTCATTTTTCTTAACTTGACTGAACACACTTTTTTTATTATTAAATGTATCTTACTTTTTCTTTTCCTCATCTTCCTCAATTTGATTAAATTTCTTCTCTTGATGAATCTTCATTTTTGCTCATCCTTCTCAACTTGAATAATCTTTCATGGAATCTCATATCTCTTATGTCTTTTGATGAATCAGTATTCTCTCACAGCTTGATGAAAATTCTTGCATTCACTTCTTTCTCTTGTTTTTTTTGTTAAAGTCTTTTCTAGCTCGATGGCCTTTTCTTTTTTCTCACAGTTTGATACTTTCTTAAAATCTTATCTCTTCTTGATGGATTTCCTTCCTTTCTAGCTTGATGGAGTGAATTATCCCTTTCTTTGATGAACTCTCTCTATTCTGAACTTGATGAACTCTTCATCGATCTCATTGTCTTTATTGAGGACCTTACCGAGTGGTGCTGAATTCATAAGGTCACCTCATCTTGAGATTTAAGCATGCATACTTAATTTTTCCACTCAAGGTTTAAGTTTTTAGTGGATTCATTGAAAACAGGCTAACTGTTTAAAGGCCTAAGTTGGCTAGCAATGGATAATTATTATAATAGGTGTCAAGGAATAATGTGGTTACCGAAGGTGGCCTCCTATCCCCAATGTTGCTTTCTTGTAAACACAGTAACTTAAACTCTTTTAATAAATTATTCTTGGAATAGAAGTATAAATGCTCCAACAATATGAAAATTTTTGTAGAGATTGGGATTGAGTGTATGTGGTCTGAGAAATTTGGATAAATAGATGAATTTCTTTAATTGCCTTTTAGGAAATTTTCTTCTCATATTCAAAATGTTTAGCAAAAGCCCTTACATAGATTGAATGAAGTTAAATCCCTCTTTGGAACAAATTGATTGGTAGAATAATTAATCATTATGATTTGGAAAAAGTTTTATCAAATGGATCTTCTTGTATTCTCTTGAAAAGAAGGCTTTTGAAAAAAATTTGGAGTCTTTGAAAGGGAGGCTTTGGGAAAATCTTGGAGTTTTTGAAAGAACAAAAAGGGTTTTTAGAAAAAAGTTACTAAAAAAGCCTAATGATCCCAGTCTAATGAATTGAAATGATTTGAAGGCCCAATGCCCCTAGTTCAAAAGATTTTTTTAAATTTTTTTTTTTTTTGGAAAACCCCTTCTTTTCTTTTTTTTTGAAAAAAAAAAACTCCCTTTTTTTTTTTTTTGTTTTTTGAATTTTTAATGTACATATGAACAGCATGATGAATTAAATGCATCTAATACAACATGGATTTTATTGAGTAAATGACCAACTAGAAAGCAAATGCTAAATATGTTGGAAAAATACATGTTTGTATTGCATACAAAACATACGCAGCAAAAAATTAACGAATCTACTTCATTCGCAATTGATAACATGTACTATGTAAGTTTCAGAATTTAAGAACAAGAAAGCGTACCTTAGTACGATGAAATTCAAAACAAAATATTATAAGTACTTGAGAACACTTTTAATCTTCACTCCAATTCCACTTAATGCCCAAGAAGTGTGGTCTCTCAATCAGTTTCCAAGAAGAAAATAAGAGTGTGTCCCACACTCACATGCAAACCATTTTATGTTCTTATGTGATCTTAATCAAAACCTTATAAAAAGCCTTATAAAATTATATATGTTTCTCTCCTTATATATAACTGATTATCTAATTGGGTTAGCCTTTTGGGCCATTCCAATTGAGCTCTAGTATGTGGTTTGGAGTGGGACCAAAAGGGAAAAAATAAAACTCTTACTCCAATGGGCCTTGGGCTTTTTTGTTAACTCTTGACAAGTTCAAAGTTACCATTAATTATATTCAATACCACTACACAAATATAATTATACTCTAGGCCTTATTAATAAATTATATCTCAAGACTTTATTATACATGCAACCCCTTCATTAAAATATTTGTAATAACACAAAGTCATAAATATAGACTGCCACTTTTAAGATTACTATATCTTAATCCTTGAGTACCCGGTTTAATCCTTTATGTTATTCATCATATATTTATGAAATCCAATTCCATAAATATATACTTTAGTAACTCCTTGCTAAAGTGGTTGAGTCCAACACTCTGAATAACAAAACCCATTAAACCTTTCTCGAGGGAATATTTTATATCTCCGTAAAGAGATTATAAATTTCATCTTGAGAATATATGTTCCATTAACACTAAATGCGACTGCCCAACATACTAAGGTTTTGATCATGACTTATAAATCTCACTCCTGATATATCAAAGCAACCTACACCTCATGATCAAGTCCATTATTCTCTCAGGATTTAAAGTTGATGCAAATAGAAGTCGTGAGATTTATTATTCACTTGACAGTTGTTAGGAGAATAATAAATCTCATAGCGATCCAGTTTAATATGTCTTAACTCTTAAAACATATCAACCTATCAACTAGAAGTCTCCACTTCCATGATCAAGAAAAATCATCTTAGTTGATATGTTATAGTCTTCGCAGATGAAATGCCCAATTTCATCACCGGCTACGAACTAAAATTCTGAATTTACAAAGAACTTGTGATTTATATTTTCTGTGACTTTTCACATAAATCACATATTATGCATCTTATAGACTAAGATAATGTCTCATTAGTTCATTTATAGATAATCTCATATAATTAAGCAATTTAATCATTTATGACATGCCAATAAATTAGATTTTAGGGCATAAACCCCAACAATATAACAATAAAACCAAAGAGCCAATCTAAAAACTTGTAAGATGAAATGCAAGCAAAGTCTGGATGGCTGGCCAATGATGGCGAAGTAATGACTTGTTTGTCAATTAGATTTTGAATGGCATGTCACAGATTGATGCATTTGTCTATCTAATGTCCAAGTTCTTGATGATATTTGCAGAACTCATGTGACTTGTAACCTTTAGGAAGTAGGCTTGGAAGAGGTTGAGGTTCAAGTAGGTAGAGATGCCCTTCAAGTTTGAGCTTTCAAACAATTGGCTCATAGGCATGTGGAGTTCATTGAACTTCCTTTAAGGCCTAGAATTGACAATTGATGATGTTTTGGGAATCACAACATTGATTGCCTCCTCATTGGTGGTGTGGGTTGCAGTTTTCTCAAAAATGAAGCCTTCTTCATTCTTTAACATGCCATTATTGTTAGCACTTTCCACTTGAGTACCAGCCATAACCAAGGCTTTGAAGTTCGGAAAGTACTGGGCAAAAAGATGCTTGTGGAATATGGGTAACAAATTCTTCACCACCACTTGGATTTGCTCTTCCTCACTAGGTCTTGTGATCATCTGGGCTGACTTGGCTCTCCATTTAGTTATGAAGGCAGAAAAGGACTCCTTCGGCTATTGTCTAGTGGTCTCCAAGTCTCTCCTTGTCACATTCACTTCTATGTTGTACTTGTACAGATTATGAAACTCGCAGCAAATGTCCTCCCAACTACTTGCTCTAGCATCTTCTAAGTTGAGGAACCACCTAAGAGCGGCTCTCGTCAAAGTATTTTGAAACATTTGAGCAAGTAGTTCTTCAGTTGCTCCTAGGGGCTGCATGGCCCTTATGTACTTCTTTAAATGGGACTTTGGGTAGCCAATCCCATCAAACTTATCCAAAGTCGGCATCATGAATTTAAGAGGCAATCTCACATTTGGGAAAAGCGAGAGTGATTGGTAATCCATGAGGCCTTCTATCTTGTGGGCCTTTTTGATCATCTCTTCCACCTTATTTATCCTTTCATTAATCTACTTCTCACCCTCCAAGATAGTGGGATTTCGATTGGTCTTATTCTCTTCTTAGTCACTCTTCAAGTTCTGAAACTGCTGTATGATAAGGTCCATGTCTTCCCTTAACTGGATTTGACTTGCTACCAAAGTGTTCAGTAGCTCTTGAGTGTTCATTGGCTCTTCAATGTTTGGATGTTCTTCCCCTTTTGCCATGGTGATAGAGTCTTTGGACTTCTTATGGCTTGGGCTATTTTGTAAGTCAAACACAGAATTATGATGTTGCCACTGTGGAGTGCCTTCTATGCTGACAGGCCTCAATACTGTGATGGGCTTGGAATTGGAACTGCTAACTTGAGTGTCATCCTTGGATTCTCTTTGGAGTCTTCCCTTTAACCAAATTATCCTCTAAGAACATGCTTGGTTGGGTAAAACAAAGTTAGGTCCCCATCTACATCAATCTATCAACCAAACAAACACATGCAAAATGCAATGCAATTTTAACATGGACCGGCCTAAGGGTAGGTTCTAAGTCATTACACTGTACGGATGAGTTTGTTGTTTTATTGTTTCCCATAGCTAGGACGTTACACCTCCCAACTTGTAATGTAATGAACATTACATTGGTCTAAACAGCATGATCTATCCTTTATATTCAACAAGAAATGATCCAATGACTTTCGGCTATGAGTTGGTGAGTTCACCACTAGGTACCCGAATCTAATGAAGACCGATGATCCACGGTTACTACCACCATATGTTGAGATGGGTGCTTACATATTTGTTGTTTTGATGGCACACAATATGACAGTTAGGGAAAGCTCTTAACAACCAACATGTCAAAACAAACAAAAAAATATCATACAAACATTTCAAGATATAAAAAAACAAAAAAAAAACAACAATACCATGCAAAATCATGCAAAATACAAGGGTATATAGTTGGTCACTTAAAGTCTAACACGAAGTTTAGCCTTCGACATTCTCAGTAGAGTCGCTATTGTGAGAGACCGCACTTCTTAAGGGGGTGCTCTCAAAAAAGAGATTTGGATGCTTGTAAGGGTACCTCTCTTTTGGGTAGTGGTGTGGAGTCGCCACTTATTTTTTGTACAAAAAAATAAGAAAAAATAAATACAAATTACATGATGAAAATATTTTGAATGTCATTGATTGAATAAAGATAAGTACAATTTTGGTAAATTAAACCTTACATGGCTTTGGGTCCTAGTTACAATCTATGTAAAAGAATACAAAGTTTCGGTCCTAGTTACAATCTACCAAAATTAAAAAGACAAAACACTAAGCTACCTATCCAAAAACCCTAAACTCGGGGTCTAGGTTATGGAATGAGAAGGTGTTAGACATCCATTCCGCCTAGACAGAGTTTGTTCTTCTAGACTCTAATGACCAATATACCTTTTTTACATGATATTGAATGATATGTTAAACATACATGACAGACGCTTGACAAAAATTAATTTAAATAAATTTGCCTTGTTGATGTGCCCTCTTTCTAAAGAATATTCAGATCTGTTTTGTGAATTAAAAAAATTGATTTGGTTTGTAAAAAAATCAAATCTATTTTTATATAAAAGAAAGAATAAGATTTTGTTAAAAAGTATCAGATCTATTTTGGTGTAAAATTAAAAAATGTGATTTTATCAAGAAAAATCAATTTTTTTTATGTAAAAGAAATAATAAGATTTTGTTAAAAAGAATCATATCTACTGTTATGTAAAGTTAAAAAGGAGTGGTTTTTTTTTTTTAAAAAAAAAAATCAGATTTGTTTTTAGAAAAAAAAAAAGACTTTTTGAAAGAGGATTCACATTCATGAGGTAAATTTATTATGCATGCTTCACACATTAAAAAAACTATAACCTAACTTCCAATCCCTTCTTTTAAATTTCAAACTCTGCAATTTTGTAACAAAGAAAACTTTTTCTAAAAAAATCAGATCTGTATTTAATGAAAATACGGATCAATTTTTGAGTTTTTTTTTTTAAATCAGATTTGAAAAATACATATCATTTTTGGAATAAAAAAATTAAATCTGAAAAATACAGATCATTTTTTGTGTTTAGAGGAAATCAGATTTGAAAATACAGATCAGTTTTTTGAATTTTGAAAAAAAAAAAATCAAATTTGTTAATACAAATCAGTTTTTGAATCTTTAAAGAAATCAGATCTAAAAAATACAGATCGGTTTTTAGTTTTCATAAAAGAATTTTGTTAGTCATTGCAGATTTGGAAACTTAAGAAAAAGAATTACAATAAACAATCACCTAAGCACATGTTAAAGAAAATTCTAGCAACGTATTTAAGCATGGTAATTATATATCAAGAACAAAACATAATAAAGACATGCTAAACATATTCATGCATCAAACAATAAAAATTAATGCAAGAAGAAAAGAAAGAAAAACAATATACCTCTTGCATAAGCGTGCTTTTCCAATGAAAGAATATTTTAGGATTCAAAGAAATTTGTTCACCTCTTTGAAGCCTAAAATACTTTACTTGCAAAAAAGTTCCTAAAGCAAAAGCCTCCGGAACATCTTTAGTGTAAGGGGAATTTAAAAGTCAGAAAAGAAGAGCCCCTAATTCTGATTTGTTTCCTCTATTTTTAGAGGTTGGGATGCTTCAATGAGATTAGATACGAATTGGGACGCGTCCTTATACCTAAAAAATCGAAAAAGATAGGCCTTACCTCAATTAGGGAGTCCCCGGGCCGTGCCAACAATTTGGACCAATCGGCACTTTTCATGTGCCAATCGGCACTCCAAGAGTGCCAAATGGGCCTCTTGGGTGCCGAGCCTGCGTTTGAGTTTTGGTCCAATTTGGACTTCTTTTTTGAGGATTTTTGAGCCGGGAATTGTACTTAGATGCATTTTTAATCCGTATACTAAAAATTAATCCATTTTTCCGAATATTCAAGTCTTTAAAGTAATAATTATCTTGTAGATAAACATTTCAAAAAGTATTGATTATCCACAACTTCTTTGTTATCTGATTATCCACTTTATCCCCATGCAAGCAAGTCTATTTTTGACACTGACCAACAACCGATCACAAAATTATTTAATTAATTTTAATTTTTTAGCCAATCAGAATTAATTTAAATTAATCATGCGTAGTCGTTTCCACCCAAACAAAATGCATGCAAACTTGATCATGTGATATCTTTCAATCCGACGGCCCGATTTGGAAATCGGACACATCGGCGTGGCAGTTAGAACCTTAAGATCATTCTTATGATATATAATGAATGAATTAATGCATGTAATGCAACTGTAAATTTTGGGTATGTGAATGGTCACTCTAATAATCTTCCTTAATTAAATTATGGGTGCAAAATCGAGTGTCTACACTTTAACTTTTTAATGATAAATGGAAGGTAATTTTGGAAATCTACCCTTAATCAAAATGCAAGTTAATTCACAGCATTTTTAACATTAATTTAATAGAGTTTAATCAAATGCATATCAAGGGGGAAAGGTGTTTTTCCCCATTAGGTTTGGGGGGGAGTGTCATCTCTTGAAATTTGAAGGAAGGGGGTGTAATTAACCCAATAAAATTAGGTCATTAGTAATAATAAATAATCCTTTTTAAAAATCAAAATATCAAGAGTTTTGTAGCTCAATGACATATCCAAGTGTTTCCCATGGAAATGACAAGGGTTCAAATCCTTCCACCCCATTGTTGTAAAATTATAATAAAAAATCAAATCTTTGTTTTTAATTAATAAAATCTTATATAAGTATTTTGTAAACAAGCTTGACAATTGTGGATATTTTAATTTTTTAATAATGAAATTAAATTGATAAAATGCTTTATGCCCAAAAAAAAAAATATTGGGTAATTCTTATCTACATGTTTAGTAATTATATTTGGTGTTCTTTTATTTTAACAATTAAGGATGTAAGCTGTCATGTTCACATTCACATCAATTTTTTTTAATAAGAATAATTATGAACTAAGCATTTTACAAGTGCTATATGTCGATCTTTTCTAAAAATTATAAGTAATGATAACTACTTCTACACATTTATACTCTATTAAACAATATAACATCTAATAATTTTTATTTTTATAAAAAATATATATAGTAATTATAAGTCGTTAATCTAATTAGGACTGTGCGGAGTTGGATTGGATGGGTTGAGGGAAAAGAATTTCAATTAATTCGCCCTTGGTTGGTAGAAAAAACTTCAAATGTCTATCAACCCACCAATCATAAAAAATGATGGGTCGGATGAAATTTTGGGTAGTTTTTTTAACTTAGGGGATTAGGTAGGTTAATTTTAGTTATGTATCTTATACTAAACTTTAAAATTTCTTTTATCATCTATGGATAAATTTAAGAAGTTGTATTTCCTCAAAATCTTATAAACTAGTGAAGGAAACTATAGGAAGTGATCCATTTTCCCATTGATCAAAGTACACGCATCCTAAATATTTAAATTATGTGTATTTTTTTAACATTTTCTAAAAAAAATTAAAAATAAAAATAAACTTATGAGTACCATAATCATGTCACTGTATATGCTTACAAATATTTTAGAAAGTATCATTCATTTTTCATATTAACATGTGTAAATCATGGAGCAAACAATATTGAAATAAGTTTTATTTTATATATAAGCAGGTTAGGTCAAGTCTAGACATTTTTTTTAATAATAATAAAATTAAATTAAAAAACTCAACTCGCTGTCCAGCCTAACCCATACGGCAATCAATTCATATTCGTATGAGACAGTACAGAGCGGAGCAAATTGAATAGTTTAGGTGGATTGAATAGATTGTCACACAGACTTAAATCTAATTTTAAAAAATTAATAGAGAATGCAAGGATTTTAAAACTGTGGGGGTCTCATCTGTTTTTCTTTTAATTTTTAAACGTGTACTTTTTCTTCTGTTTTTTTTTTTTTTTTTGACCAAAACGTGTACTAAAATTTAGGCGTTTGAAGTATACTATGACTACTGTTAATTTTCCTTATTATTTGGATTTATTATTTAAAAAAAAAATATTTTATATGACATTTGGTACGGAGTAATGTTTTAAAATTTTCAGGAATGTTTAAAGATTTTCATGTTTGGTTGCAAATCACGCAAGGAAATCAGATGCCAATGGAATCTGAATTCCCTCCTTAAACCCCTCTTAGTAGGAATGTGAATTCCCTTTAACATTGGTGGAAATCCAGATTCCCAAGCTTATAGGAAATTATATTTTTTATAAATTGACAATTTTAACCATTTTTCCTTATCATTTAAGCAATTAAGATAAAATATAAAACAAATCATCAATATCTTTTCCCTTGTCTTTATCTTTTCTCGTAAAAATAACATAAACAAGATAGACAACTCTGTTGATATATTATTTAACAAAGTTTTATTTATGTTTCACGTGTAGGAAAAAAAAAAAGTTTGAAGGGGACTCTTTATTATTGCTGAGTATTCACTTTTGCTGTTGTGTTTGCGTGTTGCTCTATATTTAAAGAGTTATTTTTGTATTATACTTGTCATTTTGAATTGTTAGACTACAATTTTAATGAATTTGTCATAATTAATAGTTTATATTTGGTTTTTCATTATTTATTTAAGATGAAAATTTGTTTTTTAAAGAACTTGGTAGTTCACATTCAAATCTAAGGATAGAATGGAAAAAATAAATAATTCATTTAAGATTTTTGGGAATAAATCAAATATTATCATCTTACATTCCTAAGAATCTTAAGAGATTTTCAATAAAATCAAATATAGGAATAATTACATTCTTAAAAATGTGATTTCTAAAAATAAATAATGAGTAGAATAATGTGAATTTTTTCGTATCAAACGTCACGTTATTGTGACTAATAAGTGGAGAATATTTTGAACCATGACACAAATATTGAGAAAAAAAAAAGAAAAGAAAAAAAAAGAGGAGAGTTTAATATGCGCGCACGCGCCTCCGTGAGAGTGAGGAAGGTGGACCACCATTGGTAAAGGACAGCCATCTGACACGTGCACGCGAAAAAGGTTAAGGTATATCGGTTTGGGATAACGTTTTCCATTCCATCAACTAAATTAAAAAGGTGGGGTTCATGTCCGAATATGACGGTTCTTTTTTGCTTTTGAACGCCTGTATCAATAACACCTCCTCCTACTAATTTTGTATTACTTTTACTTTTAAAATTTTTTTAAAATTTTAAATTTTAAACCCAAGAGAAGAGATCTTGATTGATACGACCGTGGACGTGGAGGTGAGGTGATGTTGAGTGTGGGTGACGAAATGCACACGTGTCAATTTTTCAAACCTTTATAGGGAGATCTATAATTGTTGATGTGTACGGATTATGGGATTGTGTTGTAGTTTTTTTGTTGCATTGGATTCCAACACGTGTTAAACTTGTACACATGTCATCCGGTTATCTGGGTGTGTCCAATGCATACACTAGACCGTAGGAGTGGTAAAGATGCGGAATAATGAATCACACGGGTGTGGCTTGATGATAAGAGTTTTTATTTTACAACTAAAGAGGATCGGTTTGAGCAATAGCCCTAGTAAGGCCCATTCCAACACGTGTTAAACTTGTACGCATGTCTGCATCCGAGTGTCGAGGTGTGTCGAATGCATACATTAGATGGTAGGAGTGGTAAAGAAAATGTGTAATCAATGAATTATACGGGTGTGAGTTGATGATAGGAGTTCTTGTTCTACACCTAGAGAGGATCGATTCGAGCGATAATCCTAGTAAGGCCCGTGAAATACATGTGGTATTATCCATTGTCGTCACATGGCGTGAAGTCGATGAGCCCATACTGGAGACCCCATTTTTACATTCAGCAAAAAAAAAAAAAAAAAGTGTAGGCAATGAAGTGGTATAAGATATGTCCATGGTTTTTACTTTTTAAACCATTGACACGAAATAAAAATAAACCCCAAAAAATACAAAAAAATAAAATAAAATAAAACTAGAGATCTTAGGTTCAATCTATTATGGTCTATGGGATTTTTGAGGTGTCTTATGAGTAAAGAATGAGATAGTTTAGATAAAGGCACCATTTTCTTATATTCAGGAATGAAGCTAGGATTTCGAGTGAGGGGATGCGAGATACACTCAAACCCAAATGTTTAAAAAATTTGTTATAACCTAAACTTTCATATTGTAGCTCTAGATTAATCCAAAGACAACCATGTTTTTATTAAAGCTACTTGTAATATATATATATATATATGTGTGTGTGTGTGTGTGTGTGTGTGTGTGCGCGTGTGTGTGTGTTTTATCATAAGCTTCTTTGGGAACTTCATCAAACACTTAGTTGCAATTATCTTATGCTAATGCTTTGAGATACATTTCATAAATCATTTAGAATCTAGATAGAAACCCATAAAAAGAATCATACTTTAATAAAAATTTGAATAAAGAAAGTGTACTTTTTTATAAAAGTATGGAAGTATTGAACAAAAATAAATGTATGAATGTATGTGATTGAATCTTCTAAACCTCAAATTTACTAAGAAAAAGATGAGAAAGGAAAACCAAATACATTGTAATATTACATACTATTTGTAATTTCCTTAATCATCATATTGAACTCTATGGTTTGTTTTTGTTGTTGTTGTTGTTGTTGTTGTTACCACCGGAGCAACAATGGTGCTCTGTCTCTCTTCAACTTAGACATAGAACATTTAAAAAAAAAAAAATTTTCAAAGCTTTGGGCTGAATTTGTGCTGTTATTTGAGCTATTTTTTTGGTTTTAAGTAAATTATATGGGGCCCAAGTTTAAATTTTTTAGGACTCAAATTCAAAACCAAGCTTTATACATATTATGTTTTGCCTTTTCTCATTGGGTCAGGGGGGTCATTGCCCCCCTCCTCCCTAGTCCTAATTTATATTTATATATATATATATATATATATATATATAATTAGGATTTAGGTTTTTTAATTTTGTCACAAAAAACTTGCTTATGAAACTATTTTGATTTCAACCTTTTGTCTCGATTATTCATTTTCATTATTCTTCTAGAGGGGGAAAAAGTGTGTTGATGCTCATTTTGAAAAACCCAATAGTAGGAAGAAGCCCAACAATATGGACAAAAAAGAGTTAGTGAACTGATAGAAAACACCATTAAGCCCGAATGGCAGGAATAATGGATCATAAGCCCATAAAGTAAATAAATGGGTCTTGAGGAAAGCAAATGGGCCTAGAAGAGCTTAGAGAAAGAAGTAGTAAACTTATGGGCATTATGTGATGTAGAAAAGTAAAAATGGGCCACAGTAGACCCAAAATAATGAAGTAAGAAAGTAAGGGGTCAACGGAAAGTTTATGAGCCCTAAGGATGAAGGATAAAGTAATTAGACCAAGAAAGCTCAAAAGAGTTAGTAAAAACTCATAGGAATGCAGAATTAAAAAATGGGCCGAGGATGCCCAAGGAAAGCAAATGGGCAAAGGATGCCCAAGGAAAAAGAAATAGGCTAAAGAAGCCTACAAGCAATGTAATGGGTCAGGAAAGCCCAAAAGCAGCATGAGTATAAGCCCAATGGCTTAAATGAGGCATTGTAACTAATGGAGGGAAGAATACATAGCAGGCCCGAGAGAGGCCTAGTAAGCACAGGTCAAATAACACCACGGCAGGAATAGCAAAGTGGTATGATAGTGTTGAGCCTCATTTTTATAAAACCCAGAAAGAGGAGAGAGCCCACAATTAAGGAACAAGCCCAATTAAATCTGAGCAGCAGGAATAGGTCCGTAAAGCAAGCAAACGGGTCTTGAGGAAGTAAAAGGGCCTGAAAAGGCCCGGAAAGATAAGAACCATGGGCCATGGATGTAGGAAAGTAAGTATGGGCCTTGCCCATTGTGGCAAGCCCAAAGTAAAGCAAGAATACAGACCCATAGTTTATGGGCTCTAGAGAAAATGGAATGGTTGGGTCGCGGAAGCCCAACAAGGTAATGAAGGCCCATGGGAAATGTGAAATTGTAAAGGGGCCAAGGATACCCCAAAGAAGGATGAATGGGCCGCAAAAGTCCGCAGACTTGAGAAACAAATAAAAGCCCAGTGGGCCAATCAAGCCATTGAGAAGGGAATCGGTGAACCCAAAAGGGTAAAACCATTTCAGTACAGCAGGGAGCAAATGGAAAGCCCAAAGTCACGAATAAAGAATTGATGATATGTGCAGAGGCGGGAAAGCAAACACCCAAGCCGTGGCGGGCGACCAACTGACGAAGAAATTTTGGACAGACATAGGCACACGCAAGGCCCAGGCCTGCCAGCCTGTACCCAGCCAATATAGGCGAAGGTGGGCCATGGGTCAGAGGTAAGGAGGGTGTGGTCTGGCAGAGGGGAGAGGGGAGATGATCTATTTCGGGGCTTCCACTCAGGCCACTTTCGGGTGAGTGTCCTGCTGGGATGACATAGCACCCGAAAATGGCAAAAAACTGATTTGGGACCTCCTGGTGCATGTCATGAGAGAGAAAGAGTGCTCTGCCGCGGTAAGAGAGAAAGACACGGTGAGCTAACCAACAAATTACCCTTATTTTTTGTCTGGAAGCGTAAGTGCGCCGCGGCCAGCGCAGAAACGTGGCGCTGGCCGGGTACCTGACTGACCAGCAATGGTCGGGTGGTGCGCACATCGAACAAAGACGGTTACAGGGGTAAAAAAAGGTAAATAAAATGCATCACAACACACTATATAAGGTGTTACCGGTGCACAAGAAAAAAGAGGGGGACGGAACTAAGGAAAGAGGAACAGAAAAAAAGAAAGAAAAACAGAGTAGGTAAAAGATAGAAAAACAAAGCAAACAAGGAAAAGAAAAACAAAGTGTAAAAATGGAAAAATGGGCATGCACCAGAGTGGATCATTGATCCCTCTCTCCCTCTCAAGAAACCACATTCTCATACCCGGAACGAAGGTCATCTAGGGCCATTCCTTCAAAGTCACTAATTGCCCTTCAGGGAAATTAGTCGCATTGAGGGAGTGTTGTCTCTTTTTTGATTCATCTTTCTTTAACATATTACCGCAGGAAGAAAGCCCGACTGACTAACCGAAGTGTTTATTTTCTTTCTTCCTTGTGACTATCCTCTTTAAGTCCATTTTTATCAATTTTATGTTTTACCCAAGTATTTGTTTATTCAAAACTCAGCAAACAGGTTTTATACACATTGATGGCATACTCGTCTGCGGCAGCTGATTGTAAAGGATCTGCCTGCCACAATTCCAAAACGTGGTCGTGCTGGACTAAGGTATAGCTTGTGCACAAGCCGGGCCAGGGTGAAGAGCAACTGGGCCGGTCCCGACTCTCCAATCCAGAATACACTTGGGTTTAGTACGGCAGGAGAGAACAATCCAGCCCAATACAAAGTTGACCCAAGACACAGCAACAGATAGAAATGGCAATAAGACCATGGAATGAACAAAGTCTGGGCTCAGGAAGGGAAAACCCATGATTAGGTAAGGCCCAGCCCTTGAAAAGAGCAAGCCAATAAAGAATGGAAAATCAGAAGACGGTTCACGTCATAAGAAGTCAAGAATGGACAGCAGAATGCACAGATAAGCCTTCAAACCATGGCAAATGCATAAGTAGCGGACAAGCTTTTGGCGTACACAGGAAGTGGAGCACGCGTAAGGCCTAGGCATTACCAACCTGTACCCAGTCAATACAGGAGTGGTGGGTCATAGGTCAGAGGTAAAAGGGGGTATGGTTTGGCAGTGGGGAGAAGGGAAATCCTATTCTTGGGCTCCCACTCAAATTCTTTAGGGGAAATGTCCTGCTGGGATGACATACCACCCAAAAGAAGGAAGATGAGTTGGAACCACTAGGTACATGCCATGAGGGATAGCGCGAGAGAATGCCACAGTGAGCAGGCAAACAAAATAGTATTCTTTGTCTAGTAATAGGAGTGGCACAACCAGCACAGGTAAGTGGTGGTGGCTGGAGAATGCCACAGTGAGCAGGCAAACAAAATAGTATTCTTTGTCTAGTAATAGGAGTGGCACAACCAGCACAGGTAAGTGGTGGTGGCTGGATAGCTGAAAAAACCAGCAAGCGATCGAAAAGAACACCCTAAACCAGACAAAAGTAGTTAAAGGCTAATACGGTAAAACCAGTCACAACAGATAGTATATAAAGGGTCCTCGCCGTGCACAGTAGCATGACTACACAGTAGCAACCTCTAGGGAAATCATGCACCATCACCGTAGCACCACACGAGTAAGCATTAAGGAAGAAAGAAGAGAGTGGGAAAGAATCCAAGTAACAAAACGGAGAGAAAAGAAAAAAAAAAAAAAAAAAGGAAATAGAGTGTTGAATGGCAGGCATGCACCAATAGGCTAATCTCTTCTCTCCCTTTAAAAGCCTACCCTTTGTGGAGGATAAAGAACTCGTTTGGGCACAAGCCATTCAGGCTCGTCTCCTCAGAGTAGATAATTTCTACGGCAGGATTATCCTGTGAGGATATCCACGTTGAGGAGGTGGTTCCCTCCTTGGCTTTAGCCCCGTAATACAATTGAACACGGCAAACCGATTTTTCTCTTCTTTGATTTTTACCACTTATTACTATTGTTTCTCCTCTTGTCTTTGCAATTTCACCTATAATGTGCTCTTTTTCTCTGCTTTAATTAAGGATCTCTTGCTTATTTTTCCTAACAGTAACGTTTTGCTTTTATCATTGTTTTATTGCATTTATCTGCCATAATTTTTTCTATAGCAATTTCATCAGCCATGGACATGTGAGTAAAGTCTCAGTAAACGGGGCATAGTCTGTGCACAAGTTAAACCAATGTGAGTTGCAATTGGACCGAAGTGAGTTGCAATTGGACCGGTTCTAACTCTCTTATCCAGAACACTTAGGCCCAGCACGGCAAGAGGCAGTCCAATCCAAAATCACAATAGGCCCACCACAAAGTATTAATAAAACTTTGCATTACATTTAGGTAATTATTTTTGACTTTTTGACAATCATTTTCTCATTTTAAGCAAAACTTTTTCTCTCAAAACAAAGCTTTAATAAAGGATCAGGAAGAGGAGTGAAGCAATGAGCCGAATATAGACGTCAAAAAGTAGCTCAAACGAAATCCTACCCCTATATATATATCCTATTTGTTTAATGATGACCAAATTCATTTATAAATAAGAGATAGGTAAAATGTAAAATTTAATCAATGATTTCCCACTTTTCTCAACTTTCATTATTGTCTAGAATAAAATAAATGAATAATGGAGATGGACATAGGTTTCTGATAATAAATTCTGAACTTTAATTGATAAAATTAAAATCCTGTAACCTAATTTGAAATATGGTATAAAGGAAAGATTGATATGATATTTACATCCAACATGTGATTGCATTAACTTTTTTGTTTAGTCTGTTTGTTTACATAGTTTTTAAGAAATTACTTTTTTTTAGGTGCAAATACTCTTTTACTCACTTTCAGCAAATCAAAATATTAGTTTTTATTTATTTTTTTGTTCATTTAAAAAACACTAATCTAAAGTCTATACACACTTAAAATGCATCAACTAAGTTAGGGTTCAAAGTTAGTATGACGGTATTTATACTTGACACACATTACACATATGGAGCGTGGACTAGCATGGTATTTGAGACCTATTTGGACTTTAAAAATAATAATAAAAAAACTTGAGAAATGTTAACAAGCACTAATCGGTGCTTGTTAAGGTGCAAAAAAGACAAAAAAGAATATCAGAAAAAAGTCAAAAAAGACACCAAACAGTACTTATAAAGATGAAAAAATGAGATAAAACTATAAAAAAGACAAAAAAATTGTTAGAAAAATTTCAAAAAATTTGTTGTTAACGGGCACTGTTAACACAATCCAAAAAATTAAAAACTAATAATGTCATGCTAAGATCTTTTCCATTTTCTTCTTCAAAAAATAATCATCTTCATTTGCCTCTTTAAAGCTATAGCTAAATTTAAACTAGAAAAGAACTTTCCCATTATGGTTTATCATTTTTTAACTTACACCTCTCAACAAACTTTTTATCTTTTCTTTATTTCCATTTTAATATTGTTTCTATAAATGGAATGGTTTTTAAAAAACAATTTGAGTCAAAACAGGTCAATTTTATTTTATTTTCCCTCCTCATCTCTTCTCTCCCACACTCTCACTCTTTGGCTGTTATTGCTTTCCCACTCTTCACTTTATTTCATTGTTCATAGAATTTATACCAACAAAAATAGTCCTCAACCTTTCATTGCCCAAGTGATCTCACCCCCCCCCCCCCCCCCCCCCCCGCCCTCCCCTCTTTAATCAATCTCATATCAACCAAAAGATCTTCATAGGAAAGACCTCATAATTAATTAATCAACCAATCACCCTTTCGCTCAATCACCCAATTACCTAGTGTCTTAATCACACAGTTGCTTAATCACCTAGTCGCTCAGTAGTCTTAGTCACCTAGTGTCTTTAGTTACCCAGTTACCCAATCACTCATCAATTTCTCAGTTACCCACTCACGCAGCTACTTAGTACTTAGTTTTTTTCAACTACACTTGAACCTGATCCTCTTCGTAGAGGTATGTAAGTAGCCTGTTTAAGGCTCGGTCTAGACCAATCACTTACCCAATTACTTAGTACTTAGTTTTTTTTAAACTACACTTGGACATAATCCTTTTAGCAAAGGTACGTAGACAATATGTTTTAAGCTTCGTCCACACTAATGAACTACTCAATTACTTAGTTGCTCAGTACCCTGTTTTTTCTAACTATGCCTAGACCTAACTCTCTTGTTAGAGGTATGTAGGCAGCTTGTCTAGGTCCAGACCAATCAACTACACATTCTCTTTGTAACTCATAGTACTTAGTTTTCTTAAACTAACACCTTGAATGGTCACCGTTCATCTTTTTCTCACATAAATAGTAGATTCCTAATGAATCCAATCAATTGGATGCACTATCATGTGAGAGGAAGGAGTACCACAACATTATACTACTTGAGTACTGAATAATTACTTCTCTTGTAATACCACATTGATTCTCTTACAAATCACATTTGATCTTCTTCACTTTCTACAAGAGAAAATAAAGAGGAAAAAAGAAGGAAGCAAATATTAGGCAGTTATATTCTTTTGGCTTATTTGATTATATGGATAAAGTAAAAGGGGGAAAAAAATTATTTTGGTAGTTTTTGATTTGTTATCGCCACAGTTTTTCTCTAATTTGGATGGGGTCTCTAAGGAAAATTATAAATTATAAATGATTTATTTTCTATTTTCTATTTTATTTCCCTTCTCATTTACTGACCAGATAATGGATTTTTTTTTTTCAAAATAACAATAAAACCCCAACTATATAGTTAGTAAACTAAGGTTTGAAATAATTTTGGTTTATAGCAATTCGAGTCCGTAGGACTCGATTTTACAGTAGCAAATCGAGTTCAAGACACTCAATTTTGTATTTTAGTAGAACTAATGTGGAGAAATAATCCACGTGGAAATTGAGTCTTTAAGACTCGATTTTCACTGTTCATCATCTTCTACCTCGATTTTTTTTCCCCTGTTCATCATCTTCTTCAAGTCCACAATCTGCACCTTGTTGCGCTTTTCCAAGAGAGCTTCACCAACAAAGCGATGGCATTGACTTGTATGGCGGTGTATTGAATCAACGATCGGACGGCGAAGAGTAGCCGAGGAGTACAGAGCGAAACCCTAAGGTCTTCTCTGGTCCTCTTCGGGCGCTTTTCAACTTCGCGATGAACTGGTCCTCCCTGCCACGATAACCACTGACTCATTGGAGGAGCTCGAGTGGAAGTGATTGACTCGGTGAACTAACTCAGTTGCCGCGTGCGACAAAATCAACGGCGGGTTCTCCGCCACGCCTTTCAGAAGCTCCCGCTCCGAAATCCTAATCTCCGAACCTGCCTCCGCCTTCATTGCAGACCGTACCATCCAAATGCTCAAAGCTTTGTGCAAAATCAAACCCTCATCAGATGGAGAAAAAAAAAAAAAAAAGAGAAGGAAGAAGATGATGACCAGGGAAATCGAGCCTTAAAGACTCGATTTTCATGTGGATCATTTCTCTACATCAGCTCTACTAAAATATAAAAATCGAGTGTCTTGAACTCGATTTGCTACAGTGAAATCGAGTCCAAAGGACTCCAATTGTTATAAACCAAAATTATTTTAAACCTTAGTTTACTAATTATATAGTTGGAGTTTTATTGTTATTTTGAAAAAAATTCTCAAGATAATGAAGAGAATCAAAGAAGAGATATTTTATCTTTTTTTTTTTTTGTGTCCTTTTATAGTAAACCAAACAAAATGTTAAAGTCAAGTTTGGGCCTCAGTACCTAGCCCATGATGAAGGAGAAGTACGAACAATAATGGATCTAAATTTAGGGTGTCGGTGAAGTCCGACACGACCCAAGATGGATTCTGCTTTTCCAGTTTCCGCAGCCGAAATTGTAAAAAGGTGATTCAAAGTAATCAGTAGTAGCAACTAGTGAGTTTCAAGTTTCAACCCGTCAGCAATCAATTATCATCGACCAATTGAACTGCAAAGTTGTATGGAATTGACTACCGAGTGAGTGGTAATGTCAATTAATAATATGATACTATTGGAAAAGTACACTTGCAAGTTAAATACTTTTTGGATGCATGACTACATCATGATGAATTTATGACAACTACACATTTATTATTCATTTCGAGCAATGCAAATCAAATTATTTCTTGGAGTTCACTCAAAATTAGTTGAGACAAATCATTTTACGCTACAGAGCTGTATATAAATCCGTACTGACATCATCAAATGACCATTTTTTGGTTCCACTGGTTGGTTCAAAATTGTGACATCCCCAAAGAAAGAGAGAAATATATGGAAAATAAAGATGGAAAAGAAAAAGGGTAAAATAATTTCTCTGGTTATTTTTCCCTTCTGCTTGCAAGTGATGACTTATGACAACAAGTGAGAGGGTGGAAAATTCAAGCCCATGTTTTTCTTATTTTGAAGTAATAGTGTAATACTTACTACTAAATCAACTTTAATAATTTTGAGTTAAAAAGAATAAATAAAATGTTGAATTTATTTTACTGTTCTAAATAGGTTTAAATTAACTCAACTGGTAAAATTTCTTATGGTTGAATAGATTGAATTAAAATTTTCTTCATTTTTCCTATTTACTTAACACACACCATCATCTCAAAAAAAAAAAAAAAAAAAAAAAAAAGGTTAAAACACACCATGTTTGATAAGACAAGTATATCCTACGTTTTCAAATTTCAACAATTTAGCGAATTTTCACAACCAAAGAGGCAACCAAAAAAAGAAAAAAAATCAAAAGATAATAACAAGATGTTAGCACAAGTCTTGTCTTGCTCATAAAGCATTTGATTTTTCAACTGAAGAATTTTGAAATCAATCTATATGTTGGACTCACGGTAATTTAGTGATCACCGAACACAAATTCACAATCTCATAATCAAGTCAAACAATTGAGGAGATTCCACCCATTCTAGAAGGGTGTCATTTTGACATATATAGTTTTGGGGTTTTGCCATACAGATCACAAAGGCTATTGGTCCTTATTAGTGGCCCCAGATGAGATAACTATAGTTTTTCCTTATTATGGTACTAATCATTAGTAATACATTTTTTATTATTATTATTAGTAATCATGTATAGTAATGCATGACATGTAAAATGCATTAAAAAAAAAAATTATGCACTCTCTTACGATTATACCACTTTTAAATCAGTGATAAATTCAAACATCACCCACGTCATTTACTCAATTCAACTAGTACTCCAGATCTTGTCCAACTCAAACATGGTTAGCATGATCAAGCAAGACCTCAATTCGACGAGATCCGATCAAGAATTTAAGATAATAACAACCCATAACATTCGTCAAGCCTCGATGGAAAAGGTTTGGCTCAACTACTAATAAAAACATCACAAATGCACTATTATGTGTAATACACATTGTAGAGATAAGAATCCAAAATTATGCATTGGGTCTTAAGCTTTATCCAAGGGCGATATATAGTCGGAGGAGAGATAAATAAGCACGAAGAACCCCAAAGTGGAGCTTGACAAATATGAGAAGGGCGGAGACGATCTGAGAAGGTAAGCCCCAAAAATATCTAAAAAAAAGCTGCTACCACTGCATTAAATACGTTGCAACTACTCTTCTGGCTACATTATGTGAAGAAGACCTCTGAATAGTGTAGCCTTGGCTACCACGACTCACAGAAGATCAAAAAGGGTGTCTGATGGGACGGGCACTCCAGTGAGGACTCAGATGATCAACAAGTGTAGGATCAAGATGATCTGGAAAGAACTATATAATGTGAAAAAATCCTTCATAGGGGTGGTGGAGGAAGAAAAAAGATCAAGGAAGAAAACACTGTACACACTAAAAACCAAACGTGTAACTTAGAACAATCTATAACATAATTGACCTCCTCGGACGTTAGCTGAGGACAGTTTCCTGAAGTAAAACTTATTTATTCCATTCTCCTTATCAACTGAATCCATCTTATTGATTGTCTCATTTGGGCTAGCCCAGTTTTTCTTTACCTACTCTCTACAAATTTATTGTTTTAGGCCTTTTGAGCTGATCCATCCACTATTTGGGCTGGAGAGTCAAATCTGTGTCCATACACACATGATAAATACAAATATTATCTTTCTTTTGGTGTTTAAAGCTAAATCCTGTCCAGCCTCAAATTAACCTAAGTCAATGCGAAGTAACATATTAATTATAAGATAAATATGAACTTTTTTTCCCCCGAAAAGGAGAAAAACAATAACTTAAATTTTAATTTCATGTGGCTGACACGACAACAATGTCTTTCTAACTTCTCTTTTTGTAGTTATCCTGTCCATTATCCACTTTAGTTATACAATCAACTAGTTGAGTTACTTAAATATCAAAATTTTGTAGTTTATACCCTTAGCTTTAGAATATTGTCATGTGACCCTTCTATCAAGATCTTTTTTTTAAGGCCACTATCAAGATCTATTAAGGTGTGAATAGTTGAGTTTGTCAAAATGGTGTTGTAGGAAAATGATTAAAAGTATCATATAAAAATACAACATTAGTAAAAATAAAATATGAAAAAAAAAAAGTCCCTATGCTCGCTAGTATTAGTAGAGGGTCACTCAACACTGCAACATACCAACCAATCTAGTCACCTCAAACTAACACGCAATCACAAGACTGCATAAGGCAAGAAAGTATCTCATGCATCCATCATATGCAATATCTCTCTTATGCAACAAGTGAATTCCACACAACTATAAAACCCACATGATATAAAAGAGATGCTTCATATATCAAATGCATAAAATAATTAGTAGCATAAGGTCTTCTTGATTACATTTATAATCATAATCACAACTATTGTGCCCAAGCATAAAAGCCCTCTAAGCCTCAACAACCATAGTTGAAACCCCCATGATCACTCCACGACAAAACATTTTCTTTTATATAGACAACCATTTTATATAAACAAAAGTTGAGAGAAAGTTTAACAAGAAATCAATTTATATTCTAATTGCATTTCAATTTTGTGTCAAGTTAAGTATCATTCTAACTATCCTATTATTTGATGTCAATTAGTCTTTATATTTGTAATGTTCTCTAATTTCATGCCAAGTGTCCTTCCAATTGTACTTTAATTGTATGTCAATTATGTTTACATGCGGATTCGTGTATAACTTAAAAAATATAACAAGACTCAATTTGAATTATTATGCTTCTATATAATACTATAAATGTGTCCAATCTATTTCTTATTAGGTAGGAATATTACACACACTCTGCACCCTTGCTTCATAAGCTAGTATATGAAATATTTTCAGACATTCATTTTCAAAGCTCAATGAGTATTTGATATTATTGTTATTTCTTAAGCAATACTGTAATTCTTAGTTCCGATCGAATTTAAATTATTGTTTCCAAGCCTACAAAATTTGTCTCTTAACATTTTTTTTTTCTTTTTATATTTGTTTATTAGCTTTTTAAAATTTTTAAAATTTTAATAAGCTTGATCCATTTAGTTAGGCCAACTAGTCACCTATTGAGTTGTTGAACGCACTTTTTTTTTTTTTTTTTCCAAAAAAAAAAAAAAAAAAATCCAATTGTGAGGATTAGTAAGTAGAATGGAATCTCGTTGGAATAGATAGCAAGAAGAATTAAGGATTGTAATTTTAAGTGTTAGACACTTAGCAACTCTTGGAATTATTGTAATTTGTGGATTTCCTTTTCAATTGTAAAATGATTTATTTGTTAAGCAATAGTGTAATTCTTAGTTCTGATTGAATTTAAATTATTGTTTCCAAGCCTATAAAATTTGTTTCTTTTTTATATTTTTTTATTAACTTTTTTTTTTTAAAATTTTAATATGCTTGATCCATTTAGTTAGGGCAACTAGTTACCTGTAAGGACACAATTTTTAAGGTGAGGCCCACAAGCTGGATGGACTCAAGCCCAAAAAGCCCTAGCAATGAATTTCTAGAGTGTGGATTAGAAAAACTGGATTTAAGTGAGTTCAAGAATTATCCAGGCGAATCTAATAAACAGGAAGACAGAAATAGAGTAGTGATGTTATAGAAAACCGTCCTCGGCTTGGTCCAAGGAGGATAGTTATATAATTTCTTGTATCTTTACAACTTAGTGTCTTTCTTTCTTTCTTTACAACTACTGATTTTCTCCCAAGATTCTTCGATCCTTTTTCTCATTGTCTCACTCTCCCTTTATACTCCTTTCTCCCACGTGCTAGTCAAATGACTTCCTTTTGATACTTGTCCCATCAACCTCGCTTTGAAGTCTTCAGATGATAGTTGTAAAGGTTGAAAATCACTGTTTAGACATCTTTTCATCATTAATGCGGCCAGAGGGTTAGCTGCAGGGTAATTAATGCAGTGGTAGCAGCTTTCTCTATACTATCCTTCTGCTTCTACTTGTCCTATGTGCTTACAAGATGCTCCTTTACCAGAAGAATCCCCTAAAATATCATAATAAATGCCAGAATGCATACCTTGGCTTTCTCTTTGGCTATCCGATGATGTAATCCCTCATCGGACAACTCTTCTCAGTTTACACACTTGCCAAATACTTGCAAGGCTTGCAACTATGCATTTTGTATCGTTATTTACTGTACTCGAATAGTTGTACCTCCTCGAACAAGCCCACGGCCCAACATTTATATTTGAGCCTTTGGTCCCTACATTACCTATTGAGTTGTTGAGCTGAGCTCACCTTTTTTTTTTTTTTTAGAAAAATATATGAATAAGTTAGACATGTAAAAAATATCTATAAAAAATTTTTCAAAAAAAAAAAAAAAGTAGGAAAAATACCTTGAAGAAGAAGTAGAATGGGATTTTTTTGGTGGGGGCTAGAGAAGAGATTTTTTTTTCTATTTCATTTAAAAAAAAAAGATTTTCTATTTCATGAATAAATTACTTAAAATGAAAATAAAACATGAACACGTTGGATCCAAGGTTAAAGTAAAACCAAATTACAACCAACATTCATTACTTTTCTATTGCAAAGTAACTATAATGTCTAAAATTAAAGAAGACTTTACATTCAACTTCCTCGTACCACTAAAATTATGAGGAAAAACCTTAAAATTACATTAAAAAAGAATTGTAGTCTCGATATATAAAAGAATCCAAATTATTCGCTGCAACCATGCTTGAATTATTATTGTGGGAGGACTTTCGTCTCGGCTCCCAATCAGGTATTGTTCTCTTCGAAAATGGCTTTGAACCTTAGTACTCAAGGTTTTGTTCAATTCCATATTGAGGAGAGACGCTATGTAGTAGTGGTACACCCTTCTTTAGGCCAAGTGCTTATAAGGCAAGGGTGAGAGGCGTCTTTTTGTAGAGGTATATAAGTAGTCTGTTTAAGGCTCAGTCCAGACCAATCAGTTATCCAATTACTTAGTACTTAGTTTTTTTAAACTACACTTGGACATAATCCTTTTAGCAAAGGTACGTAGACAATATGTTTTAGGCTTCGTCCACTCTAATGAACTACTCAATTACTTAGTTGCTTAGTACCCTGTTTTTTCTACCGATGCCTGGACCTAACTCTCTTGTTAGAGGTATGTAGGCAGCTTGTCTAGGTCCAGACCAATCAACGACACATTCTCCCTGTAACTCATAGTACTTAGTTTTCTTAAACTAACACCTTGAATGGTTACCATTCGTCTTAATCTCATATAAATAATAAATTTCTAATGAATTCAATCAATTGGATGCACTATCATGTGAGAGGAAGGAGTAACACAACATTATACTTTTCCAATTTTCGCAGCCGAAATTGTAAAAAGGTGATTCAAAGTAATCAGTAGTAGCGACTAGTGAGTTTCAAGTTTCAACCCGTCAGCAATCAATTATCATCTACCATTTGAACCGCAAAGTTGTATGGAATTGACTACCGAGTGAGTGGTAATGTCAATTAATAATATGATACTATTGGAAAAGTACACTTGCAAGTTAAATAGTTTTTGGATGCATGACTACATCATGATGAATTTATGACAACTACACATTTATTATTCATTTCGAGCAAAGCAAATCAAATTATTTCTTGGAGTTCACTCAAAATTAGTTGAGACAAATCATTTTACGCTACAGAGCTGTATATAAATCCGTACTGACGTCATCAAATGACCATTTTTTGGTTCCACTGGTTGGTTCAAAATTGTGACATCCCCAAAGAGAGAGAGAAATATATGAAAATAAAGATGGAAAAAAAAAGAGGTTAAAATAATTTCTCTGGTCATTTTTCCCTTCTGCTTGCAAGTTCTGACTTATGACAACAAGTGAGAGGGTGGAAAATTCAAGCCCATGTTTTTCTTATTTTGAAGTAATTGTGTAATACTTACTACTAAATCAACTTTAATAATTTTGAGTTAAAAAGAATAAATAAAATGTTGAATCTATTTTACTGTTTTAAATGGATTTTAATTAACTTAATTGGTAAAATTTCTTACGGTTGAATAAAAAATCTGAAGTTCACTTCAATAGAATGAATAAATTGAATTAAAATTTTCTCCATTTTTCCTATTTACTTAACACACACCATCAACTCAAAAAAAAAAAAAAAAAAAAGAAACTTAAAACACACCATGTTTGATAAGACAAGTATATCCTACATTTTCAAGTTTCAACAATTTAGCGAATTTTCACAACCAAAGAGGCAAAAAAAAAAAAAAAAAAAAAAAGAGACAAAAAAAAAAAAAAAATCAAAAGATAATAACAAGATGTTAGCACAAGTCTTGTCTTGCTCATAAAGCATTTGATTTTTCAACTGAAGAATTTTGAAATCTATCTATATATTGGACTCACGGTAATTTAGTGATCACCGAACACAAATTTACAATCTCATAATCAAGTCAAACAATTGAGGAGATTCCACCCATTCTAGAAGGGTGTCATTTTGACATATATAGTTTTGGGGTTTTGCCATACAGATCACAAAGGCTATTGGTCCTTATTAGTGGCCCCAGATGAGATAACTATAGTTTTTCCTTATTATGGTACTAATCATTAGTAATACATTTTATTATTATTATTATTAGCAATCATATATAGTAATGCATGACATGTAAAATGCATTAAAAAAAAAAACCTTTATGCACTCTCTTACTATTATATCACTTTTAAATCAGTGATATATTCAGACATCATCCACGTCATTTACTCAGTTCAACCAGTACTCCAGATCTAGTCCAACTCAAACATGGTTAGCATGATCAAGCATGACCTCAATTCGACTAGATCTGATCGAGAATTTAAGATAATAACAACCCATAACATTCGTCAAGCCTCGATAGACAATACCTGATTGGGGGCCGAGACGAAAGCCCTCCCACAAAAAGGCTCATTTTTAAGGAGAAACTCCCACCTTCTCCCTGTTTAGACATGAGTGCACTACCACAGCATGCAGTTTTTTAGACTTGCTCATGTGTAGTAGTGGTACATCCTTCCTTAGGTCAAGTGCTTATAAGATAAGGATGGGAGGTGTCTCTCCCCGACGTGGGATTGAACAAAACCTTGAGGACTAAGACTCAAAATCATTTCCGAAGAGGACAATACCTGATTGGGGCCTAAGACGAAAGTCCTCCCACAATTATTATTTTTTAAATGAAAACAGAAAGGCTGAAACACACTATTCGTCGATGAATTTCATACATTTCAATCAATTACATATCATTTACTACTATTTAATCCATAAATTTAAATTTTGATCTATTAAAAATTTTGAATAATTTATAAATATACTGTCTTATGATTTCCCATCTTAATAAATCTTTGTCTTTTTATTTGTTGTATGACTTGTATCATACCCTTTGTGGAATGCCATAACATTTTTTTTTTAATTTATAATTTGATAGATTCAATGGGGAAAAAGATTTAAACTTTGAATATTTTAAAAATAAAAAAACTTTCTATTTAAATTTTCAAGCATAATAATAAGAGGAGCTAATATAATAATAATAAGGAGGAGGGAAAGCAGTTTTCCTCCTTAAAAGTTTCAAAAAGAATCAATTTTTTTTTTTTTTGGTAGAGAAAAGAATCAATTTTGTCATGTTATGATTGTTATCTATCTAGTATTAAAGAAATTGTATACGTGACAAAAAAGCCTGACTTGGCCCATTAAAGCCTGACTTGGCCTAATTTAAGGCACCTTAAAAAGTTAAGGTGGCCTAAAATAAATTTAATGGTGTATGAGTAGAACGATGAAATTGATGCATTTAAAATTGTCAAAGACAAAATTATTATTAACGTTTCTCAAAAAAAAAAAAAAAAAAAGAAAATTATTATTATTTTTAAAATTTGAGAGATGAAATCAAATTTGGATAAAATTTCAAGAATGAAAAGCATAATTTAAAAATACAACATAAGAATTTAATATACAAACATTGTTAAGATGGAAAAGAAGACTTTTATTCTATTTTTCATTTGCGATGTTTTAGAATATTTTCAGTGCTCTTTCTCACAAATTTTCCCTATTTTCATGTTTTTGTTCTCTTTTTTATTTTAAAGAGATTAGTCATGCAAGTACCTTTCTTGCCATTCCCTATATAGTTAAGATTATTTTATTTTTTTGAATCTAATAGAATTTAAATAACTTGACATTATATATACTTTTACATTTGTTATATCTAATTTGAACATGAAATAGATAGAGGATCCTCTTTCTTTAAGTATGAAATGATTTTTTTTTTTAAATCTAATAAATATGAAGTTGCTGGCTAAGAATTTGATGTGTGGTTTGAAAATAAGATGCAATTTGGTGATGACACAAGATAGGTTTGAAATACTAGTTGCAATTTAATGATATTAGGCAAAATGGCCAATTAATCAACTCATCTTGATTTGAAAATTTTAATCTTGACTCAAATAAATATGTTGTCGTTTTATGCAGACTCAAATTTCCAACTACTCCCCCATTATTTTCAAAATATTACCTCACCCCAGGACTAGAACAAAGTACAAACTACAAATCATGGCAATTTTTTTTATATATTTATATTTTATTATTGAGCCTATTAATATTCATGAATTTGATCTCAGATTGTGCCCAGTCCACTTTAACTATTAAAATTGCCCAAAAGGTTCGTTTGGTTGGACACATATCAATCAAACTGTAAAGCTAATGCGAATAATTACCTTTGTTTGTGGACTTATGGGCGCACGTGTTCGATCCTTCCAAAATCAAAGTGGAAGCAGTTGGAGACCTGGAGAGGTCTTTATCAAAATTTAATTTTAAAGGGCCAAAAACAAAGTTAAGGAGGGAAGACTTAAGTCAACAAAAGCTAGCAAAAGCGTCTTTTAGACGTGTGTTTGACTTGGCTTATCATCGTGTATATTCTTTAGTTGATTAGCTGATTTATTTTTAGTGGGAACATTCTTATCTTTGCTTTCGTGAAGTGGGAACATAGGTTCCTGGTGTTTCAATCATGCTCTGACCCGTTCTGATAAATAATTTCCAGATTTTCCTTTACATTTACATATATGAGTCCTGATTCATAAAAGCCCTTGTTTTTTATGATTTCCATGTTTTAGATTCACACTATGAAAGATTCTAAAAGCTAGACGTCAAACTCATGCATTGAATCATCTGGACCAATACCATAATGAATATTTTTCCTCTTATTCACACTATGAATAAGATTTATGGGATGCGTGTTGTTATCATGTTATAATAACTTTTTAATTATAAAATTAGTGATTTAAAAAAAAAATGAGTAAAGTTAATAATTGTTCGAGTATTCGATTGGTTAAGTAGATACTTAGTATATTATTTATGTAGAGTGTAGCTATGTAGGAGAATAATTTTTTTTTTAAAATACTAAGTACGTATTTTTAACACACACACTGAAAGAAGGGAGAAGGTTTTTTAAAGAAATTTACAGTGGTGTATATCTAAAAAGCAGAAGAAGAAAATGAAAGGTTTTTTTTTTTAACACCTAAGGTTTTTATTTTTTTACACCATGCATGGTTACAGGTATAAAGTAGTAGTTTCATGGTACTGAATTAGAATCAGCAAGAGCTGGCATGCGCGATGTTGATCTCTAATAGAATGGGCTATCCTCTTCCAATGAGAAGAAGATAAGCTACATAATTTAAAAAAAATAAAATAATAATAATTAAATAAATAAAAGAAGAAGAAGAAAACGAAAGGCAATTATGTTGCATAAATTCTGATGATGGCTTGTATCTTAGGTAACGGGCTCACCAGGGAAATTCACACGAAAGATGATGGGGACATAAAATCTAAACTTAAAGTGCCACATGATTGAAGAAAATACCTAGTCACCTACAAATACTCCTTTCATTGGTTGGCCAAAATTGACCCTTTACCTCCACTCTCTCTCTCTCGTTTTTATTTTTAAGGAAACAAACGCTCGTCGGCCAGCTTTTTACTGCCTGGACCCTAACAAGTGTCCATGTACAAGAGACAAAAACATGTTGGTTACTTTTTTCATTTATACACCTATAATTTGAATATTTTGCACCAATGTTTTTTCTTTTTTCTTTTGTCACATGGTTACCCACTGTTATTATTTTATTAAGACAAAATTTGTCTCTCTCTAAAGCTGTTTACAACTTACAACAAATAGTGCTTTAAGGTGGTTTTTTTTTTTTTTTCTATGGAACATGGCAGAGCATAATTAGAAATTTAACTTACATGCGCACATGGCATTAACTTGTAATGAGCTGTTAAGATGACACTGCCATTAACATTATTGTAAAGTACTAAATTCTCAAAGGATAGTAGTGCTAAATAGTTGGGTATTAAATTTCCAAAGTATAGCCTCTGACAAGAATAATGTGTTATGAAATAGATCTCATTAGTCTGAATCTCCCTAATTTCTTTCTACTTTCTTATGACACAAAAATTACACAAAAATAACCCATAAATCTAATTACACGAATTTTCACAACATATTTCATAACTATTGATGTGACTAATAGTAATTGGTATATAATAAAAATAATATTAGTGGTGACCCCATGTAAAAATTATGCTATATTAATTGCAATCGACCATCTAAATAAACTATGAACTTTATTGTGTTTGTAGCATTTAGGGCAGTCCTACATCCAATTGGACTCAATAAACCCACTTGACATGAAGCCATCTAACCCAAAATTTGTCTGATCCGAGCAGTGGTTCGGTTGATGGTGGATGCATGGTTTCCAATCCAATCAACATTGGGTTAAGCAATGGTTCTTTCTTCCCAGATATTCGACTTCTATCGACCAACCATATAATGTCGTCATTTGTCTATATTTGGTGATTTTCGACTCTTCATAGTGATGAAATCCACAGTTTTAGCAAAATCTCACTTGATCTAACAAGATCTCCATTGATCTAAGAAGATCTTTACTATCTTTGGTGAGATTTGCTCTAGATTTAATGGATCTTCGCCATGCACCATGATCTTGAGGAGGATGGCAACTTCGACCAATTTGATTGTTGCAAACCCAAAGCTTCATTGGTTGGCAACCCATAATCCAAATAGTTAATGGCAGCTTTGAGATCCTAAAACTTGATGTAGTTGGGTTGGGTGCAGTTTGATGGGCAATCCAACCAAACTTGACCCGTGAACACCCTGAGTAGCATTGTCTTTATAACAATGGTTGGGTAATCAAAACTTGTAAACTTAAAAAAAAAAAAAATTAGAGCCCATAATTCAATTTTAAATGTCATTAAATAAAAGTAAGGAAGGAGAGAAAAGTATTTAATCTATTTCATAAATTTAAATAGATAAGTTTAGATGTTTTTTAGTTGGTTTTGGAGGTACTAGATGGGGTGTTTGGTAGGAGTATTTAAATAATAATTTTTGTTATTTAAACAACACAAAACATATTTTTACAACATTTTTTCATCACACGTATTTCCAAAAGTATAAAAGATGTGCAGCTTTGTTGTGCCAATTTTTATTTTTTAATTTTAATTTTATTTTTATTGTGAGAGTACCTTTGTCTATATTAAAGATTTGGGATTGTTTGAAATTTTAAGGTGATGGTGGATTTTGGTTAATATTGTTGGTAGATATTAAATTTGTAAGAGTAGTGCATTGAAATATAAAAGAAATATAAAAGAAAAAAACTATAATTTGCTCAAACAAAAAGAAAGAGCAGGTGCACAAATGCAATTGATTTAATAACAGGGGCACATGAACACAACTGCCCTTTTCAAAAGTAAACAATGGGATGCAAAGTGCAAACTGCAAAGACAAATCCTCAAAAAAAAAAAAAAAAATAAAAATAAAAAGGTACCTGAATGCGTTAGAGTTTCAGTGTAATAAGTGGACAACTTGGAACCACATTTTTCATTACTTGCCTAGTCCAACTGTCGAAGGCATCCAAAGCAAAGTTCTAACTTCTCTCTCTCTCTCTCTCTGTCTCTCTCACTCTCTCTCGCTGTGTAGATCATCAAGTACCATCTACTATCAAAATAAGGAAAAAGCCAAGACCCCATCTCTGTGAATCCATTTGTCTCTGTAACAACATCAAGAAATGAGGTCAATCATGTCTCTATACTCATTCTCTGGGTCTTTTTCTTTTCTTTTTTCGTTGATAGCCATGCAAGACTTGTGTGTTTAACTTGGTAATATTTATATATAGATTGATATAGCGTTAAGCAAAGAAACCCATCAATTATCAATTAATAGCCAAGTTTTTCTTCATTTCCAGTATATATGTATTGCAGTTTCGTGTTCAGTTTGCTTTGCTTAGCTCACATAAAACAGAGGTGGTAGTATTTGAATTTTCTTTTCTTAATTCTTTCTTCACTTTAAATGCTTAAACATTGGAACTTGTAATTAGACTATCTTCGTGTGCAAAACAATTCAATATCACCTTTAACTATCTTAATTTCTAGAAGTTTATTCCTAGTTTCTTGTTTCTCATTTAAGATCTCTCTCTTTATTTTTTTATTTTTTGTATTTGTTTTTGGCTTTTTTCTATGTTTGTTTTGCTTCACCTGGATTAAAGAGTACATAGAGTATGCAAAATCATTTTTTTTTTCATACTTGAAACTCTCCCATGAATTCCAGAAATGGAACTTGCAATTGGACTATTATTGTGTGTAAATTATTTTGTTGACAATTTCCTCCTCAAGTTTATCTTTATCTTTCAGTTCTCTTCAATGTAGAATTCTACTCCTGTAACTGTGTATAAAAGTTTATTCTTTTGCAATAGAATTTCATTGGGGCATGTATAAGCAAGCTTTGCGTGTATCATTTTATTTTCCCTAGCATTGAACCTTTTTTTTTCCTACACTAATTAGCCAAAATCCCTGAAATTTTTTATAGGTATGAAACTTTGAACAGATATTTGGGGCCTACTTAGCCAAAATTGGGATTGGTGCAGTTTCAGAATTGATGGGTTTGTTCCAATTCAGAACTTTGTGTCTTTGTCTCCTCCTTGTCTTTGAGATATGCTGCGCCAGCAATGAATCTGTTGGCAAGATATATCCTGGATTTCAAACATCTCATAGTGAACGGGCTGATAATGATGGGCTATTCTTGCTTTCCAACAACTCAGCATTCGCTTTGTCCTTTTACACTGCCCTGGATGTCAAATTGTTTCTGCTAGTAGTCATTCACCTGGGTAGTTCCAAAGTGGTTTGGACTGCTAACAGAGGCTTGCTGATCCACAATTCTGATAAATTTGTCTTCGACAACCAGGGGAATGTGTTTTTGGAAAGAGGGGATGGTGTAGTTTGGTCTACAAACACAACAGGGCAAAGTGCTAAATTCATGGAGTTGCAGGACTCAGGAAACTTGGTCTTGTTTGCTGAGAATAAACGTATTCTTTGGCAGAGTTTTAGCCATCCCACCGATACCCTTTTACCTGGCCAGGTGTTTCAGGAAGGAATGAGACTTAAAAGCTTTCCAAACCACAACAATTTGTCTCATTATCTTGCATTCAATTCAGGTGATGTGGTCTTGTACGCAGGTTATGCAACTCCACAAATTTATTGGTCCATTTCAAATGATAGCAGGAAAACCAATAACAGTGTCAGTGGCAGTGTTAATTCTCTCTCTCTTATGTCCAATACATGGAATTTCTATGATCGAGTTGGATCTTTACTTTGGCAATTGGTTTTCTCTGACTATAATGATACGGATGCCTTGTGGGCTGCTGTTTTAGGCTCTGATGGGCCAATATCATTCTATAATCTTCAAAAGGGAAAGGGTGTCACTCCTGAGGCAACTAAGATACCACAAGAGTCCTGCAGTATTCCTGAGCCTTGTGATCCATATTTTGTGTGCTATTTTGACAACTGGTGCCAATGCCCTACACCTCTCAACTCTGAAAATAATTGCAAACCTGAGACTGTCTCAACCTGTAATAGCTCCCAAAGTTCGGTAGAGCTTTTATATGTTGGTGAGAAGCTTACTTATTTTGCACTTGGATTTGTTCAACCCCTTCTGAAGTCTAATCTAAGTGCATGCCAAGAAGCTTGCCTTGCAACTTGCTCCTGCCTTGTGCTGTTCTATGAAAAAAGTTCTGGGAAATGCTTTCTATTTGATGAGATAGGGAGCCTGCAACGCTCCAGTGAAGGTTCTCCTGGTTATTTTTCATACATGAAGGTCCCAGTTAGCAGTGATGGTAGACCAAGTAATGCAAGAAGAATGGAAAAGAAGCATATTTTATCAATTGTATTCATAGCTATTGCAACCATTGTGGTTGTTCTTGGCCTACTTTATGTGGGATTCTGGTATTACCGCAGAAGGAAGGGATTCCTGGAATATTCTGAAGAAATATCAGAAGATGATAATTTCTTGAATAGTCTATCTGGGATGCCTGCTCGTTTCAGTTATAGTGATCTCTGTCAAGCAACTAGAAATTTCACTTCAAAGGTTGGTCAGGGAGGGTTTGGATCAGTCTACCTAGGTGTTCTACCAGATGGTACCCGCTTGGCTGTGAAAAAATTGGAAGGCATTGGGCAGGGGAAAAAAGAATTTAGAGCTGAAGTTACGATTATTGGCAGTATCCATCATGTCCATCTAGTCAAGCTCAAAGGCTTCTGTGCTGAGGGTTCTCACCGGCTTCTTGTCTATGAGTTCATGGGTAAACAGTCTTTGGATAAATGGATCTTTAAGAACAAAAAAGAGGGTCACTTGTTAGATTGGGATACAAGATTCAACATTGCGGTGGGTACTGCAAAGGGATTAGCTTATCTTCATGAGGAGTGTGAAGTTAAAATTATTCACTGCGATATAAAACCTGAAAATGTTCTTCTTGATGATAATTATGTAGCTAAAGTATCAGATTTTGGTTTGGCCAAGCTAATGAATCGAGAACAAAGCCTTGTGTATACGACATTAAGGGGTACAAGAGGTTACCTTGCACCTGAATGGATCACCAACTATGCCATATCAGAGAAGAGTGATGTATTCAGCTATGGCATGGTCTTGCTTGAGATCATTGGAGGAAGGAAGAATTATGATCCAGAAGAGAATTTGGAGAAAGCCTATTTTCCTGTTTATGCCTCAAAATTGTTAGAAGCAGGAAAACTGACAGAAATCTTTGATTCTACGCTAGAGATTGATGAGAACGACGAAAGGGTTTCCACTGCAATCAAAGTAGCATTGTGGTGTATACAGGACGAAATGCATTTAAGGCCGTCGATGACTAAAGTAGTCCAAATGCTTGAAGGTCTTTCCGCCGTACCTTCACCACCAACCTTCTCTCAGCTTAGTTCTCACTCAAGTTTCTACAAATGGAGCAGTGAAGAGGCATCTTCTTCAGGAGTGCTTGATTTTAGTGATGTACTCATGTCAGACGTTCGGCTATCAGGCCCAAGATAGGAAGCAATTTTTACTTTACTTTCTTTCCAAGTGTGGAAAGTTCTATCTTAGGCTTTCATCTTGTATACTGAATAGATATCAAAATGAATGGCCAATGCCATTCAAAGCATTTGTTTCCTTAGGAAATGGATATCCATTAATACCAGTGAATAGCCATTCCCATACCTGAGCAAATGCTTCGAGGAGTTGTTACATTAGTCCTTGTAGTAAAGGGTTTGAATGCTTGTTTTGCTAGCACCCCAGGTAGGTAACCTATGATACCCATCAGGCTTACTATCTGGAGGGACTATTTTAATGTACACATCATGAACTAGTAAAGACACTAATTTTCCATAAATAGTTATTGCCTCATCTGAGTAACTTTTGGCGAAGGCCGATGCCCTCATTATCCTAAACATCATATCTATCAAAAATCAGTTAGCTAAAGATTGACTTGAATAACTATAAACTATTTGTATTGCTGGAAAAAAATTTCAGCCTGAAATATGGTCAAAGTTAAATCAATAAAGAATTTGAAGATTAGGACGCAGGAAGTAATCAAATATATAAATATATATATATATATATATATATTATATTATATTAATAAGCAAAGTTGAGAAAAAATTCAATTAGGTTCTAAATTGGTTTCTAATAATTATATATATATATATATATATAGTTATTTCCTCAAAATTAGAATCCAATTTAGAACCATGTGTCCAATTAAGTTTTTTATTTTTTGAAATTTTTGTTCTAGGTGAGTTAATAAGGTGTAAAAGACGAAGAGTTTAATATAAAGATATCATAAAAAACTCAATTAAAAAAAAAGTAAACTCATGTGTATATTTAAAAAAAATTTAAAAAAAAAATATAAGAGAGAGAGTATAATTTAAGTTCAACTAAAATATGGATAAATGATGGGAAATTGCACGTTGAATTTGTTAATACGAGGCCATTAATTGAGTGTTTTGCAGTCTAATGCAAATTCTGTAAAAGAGCAGACCGATAACTTTGGGCTGTAATGCAAACTATGGGCTCTCAATAGTATGCAAGAATAGTTCCTTGTTGAGCACGTTGACCGTTTGGCCCAAAATTTCAATGCAAAGGTCAAATTTCACTTTACAATATACCGGAGAAATTCAAAAATATTGGTCGCCGACCAATAATTTCCTCATATCATGAATTGCATAACATAATCATTCTTAACACTTAAACATATGTCCTGACTGTTCCTCTGTTAGACCCCAACTTTTCCATTAATTGTTTTCATGTTTCTGGCTAGCAGAACGAGCTATTTTCTGCTAGTGCTTTTATACTTTTCATTTTATGACACAAACATGTTGCACATGAAGCCACTCAAATTCTAGAGTGAACTTTGACTCTTTTTTCTTTTTGGTAGGTTCTTTCATTCTAAAATTCTTTCCCGATTCGATTCTAGGTCCTATAATGATGATAAAAACTTTATCAATTAAATCGACCGACAATCACAACTAAGTGGTCTTTCTTTGTTGGCCAGTGAACATGAACATCACAATTAACTTTATGGCCAATTCTCACATTCTGGCAATAGGAATTTATATTTCTTTATTGTCTTTTTTAAATTTGAGTAAAATATGTTATATTAGGTTTTTACGTTAAATTTAAACACATATTTGTATTACATTTAATTATTCTTATAAAAGACAATAATATTTGTTTGATATTGATCAATACAACCTTACATTAAAATTTAGAAATTTAGTGTATTATACCCATGGAAATGTACTTAAGTTTTGTTATTTAATCTTTAGACACTTCAATAAAAATGGCGCGGTTAGGGTTTCCATAAGTCACTTTTTAAAGAAAACACTCCTTTCTCGGACTCAAATCTCAATGTTAGAAAAATAAAAAAAAGAAAGGTGGGTAAACTTGATAAAGGGTTTCGAATTCAAACCCCTATTTAATTTTAGTGTAAAAATCAGTTTCATTCTCTAGTACAGTAATTTTTAGGTTCTTCCTATATAGTCTTTGTTTGTACGAAAAGTAGTGGGCAAGTCTTTGATCTTTATAAGACACGTTGAATGGTTGGAAACGAAGGTACAAAATGGCAGGGGCCAAAGGAATTCACTAAAGTGATGACTGATCCTCGAAACTTCAAATACAAGCGAAAAAAAAGGTGTGTTGCGGATTTTGAACACCTTAAAAGACGTGAGAGTTTGCATTTGAATTGAACTTTGAAGGCCTAGATAAAAAAAAAGGTGTTCGTAATATTGCTTATATTTCTCTTCCTGCCAACTTTTTGCACAAAAAAGAAAAAAAAGAAAAAGAAAAAAAAAAAGAAGATCTAGCTGCTATAGCATCCTTGCGACTTGAATATTATATAAGGATACAAATGCAAAAGACAACTAAGCTTTGAAAATGGAAAATGGAAATAGCAAAATTCGAATTCTCTACTTGGAGAGTGGTACTAGATTCCATGAGAAAAGAAATCCAATGATAATAGTCTTTTGGTGAATAATGATAACCCATATTTCCATGTTATTGTCACTTATCAATGCAACTTTGCAAGCACAATTTCGTCAAATTTGGCAAAGAATGGTATTTTGTTTGTGTGTGTGTGTGTGTGTGTGAGAGAGAGAGAGAGAGAGAGAGAGAGAGATGGGTGTGTTTGTTTATATTTTAAAGGGTGAGTGTATGGCTGTACCTTGAATAGGATAATGTCGCAAACTTAAGGTGAAGAGAGATCTAAGTTCAAACAATTGACATATACATTGAGTATATTGACACTAAATTAAATTTTGGGTTATATTCAATGAATTAAAAATTAGCATGGTATGCTGGGACCAAGAAGGTGATGGGTTGGTAGTGGCAAATTCCAATTTGCACGTTGTTTACATGATTAGCACACCTTATAAGGGGCACTTGGACAAGAATGTCAATAATTGTGTGCACTAGTTATCCAATCAAGAACTGCTCTACAATTAGGTGAGATAAGATGTTTTCTCTAGAAATTTTGGGTTACTAACTGCTGAATTGATGCGAAGGGGTGTTTGGTAAGTGTTTTTAAATAGTAATTTTCAGTTTTTAAATAGCAATTTTCAGTTTTTAAACAACATTTCACGTATTTTCACACACTATTTCACGTATTTTCACACACTTTTTCACCCACACGTATTTCAAAAAACAATAAACAATAATTTTTAAACTACTTCACCAAACACCTGTAATCCAAAATACTCTTTTCAATGATATCCAAGGAAAGGGTATTTTAAATAAAATTCATGAAATTAGAGCAACTCCTACTCTTGGATGAAATGATAAAAGAAATACATTTAGAAAAGCTTTGTATATGATTCTACAGCAAAACTATTCAATTGATCAAGATATACACCGAAGATTGTATTCACTATTCATACGATTTTCCGCTTCTCGGCAAATGTAATTTGGTTTGTTATTCTAAGTGTTATTATATATTAGATAATTTTTTTTTGGATGACCATATACTAGATAGAGAAGAACTTGAAAATCTCTTTTATCTTTTAATAAAAAAGAAAAATAAAATCCTTTTGACTTTAAGATGCATCTAGTATTTGTTATTTAATCTTGGTGCTCTTTTCTTAGATTACCCTCTCAACAAAATGCTAGTCCTTATGCTATGGTTGAGGGTCTTACATATCTCTTCTACTTAAGTTTGATAGTTGATGATGCACAAAATATTGTCAGTAAGTTACAAGGTTCTCTTGTCTGCACTCGAACCAACTTGCAAGGCACAAAACAAGGAATACCTCAAAAGGGTACCGGTGTGGTACCGGCCAAGGACCTTTCGAAGGTTAAATTAGAAAATGCTCACAACCCTAGAGTGTTAGACTTGGGGAATAGTATGCGTAACTTTACTTGTGAGGGCCTTAGGGGGGTTTTTATAGTGGTCTAGAACCGACCTTCTTTACTTGTATAAGAAGTCTTTTCCTTATTGGTCTTTCTTTTTATTGGGCGATTATTGCGGAATTCCCTTTATATTTGGATTCTATTTCCATTGGGATTCTATATATCCTAGCAATGCGTGAGGCGCAAGTTGTTTCCATTTATAAAGTGATGGCAAGCATACCCGTCTACTTAAGTTTGATGGTTGAGGGTCTTACATATCCCTTCTACTTAAGTTTGATAGTTGATGATGCACAAAATATTGTCAGTAAGTTACAAGGTTTTCTTGTCCGCACTCGAACCAACTTGCAAGGCACAAAACAAGGAATACCTCAAAAGGGTACCGGTGTGGTACCAGCCAAGGACCCTTCGAAGGTTAAATTAGAAGATGCTCACAACCCTAGAGTGCTAGACTTGGGGAATAGTATGCGTAACTTTACTTGTGAGGGCCTTGGGGGTTTTTATAGTGGTCTAGAACCGACCTTCTTTACTTGTATAAGAAGTCTTTTCCTTATTGGTCTTTCTTTTTATTGGGCGATTATTGCGGAATTCCCTTTATATTTGGATTCTATTTCTATTGGGATTCTACATATCCTAGCAATGCGTGAGGCGCAAGTTGTTTCCATTTATAAAGTGATGGCAAGCATACTCGTCTACTTAAGTTTGATGGTTGAGGGTCTTACATATCCCTTCTACTTAAGTTTGATAGTTGATGATGCACAAAATATTGTCAGTAAGTTACAAGGTTCTCTTGTCCGCACTCGAACCAACTTGCAAGGCACAAAACAAGGAATACCTCAAAAGGGTACCGGTGTGGTACCGGCCAAGGACCCTTCGAAGGTTAAATTAGAAGATGCTCACAACCTTAGAGTGCCAGACTTGGGGAATAGTATGCGTAACTTTACTTGTGAGGGCCTTGGGGGTTTTTATAGTGGTCTAGAACCGACCTTCTTTACTTGTATAAGAAGTCTTTTCCTTATTGGTCTTTCTTTTTATTGGGCGATTATTGCGGAATTCCCTTTATATTTGGATTCTATTTCCATTGGGATTCAACATATCCTAGCAATGCGTGAGGCGCAAGTTGTTTCCATTTATAAAGTGATGGTAAGCATACCCGTCTACTTAAGTTTGATGGTTGAGGGTCTTACATATCCCTTCTACTTAAGTTTGATAGTTGATGATGCACAAAATATTGTCAGTAAGTTACAAGGTTCTCTTGTCCGCACTCGAACCAACTTGCAAGGCACAAAATAAGGAATACCTCAAAAGGGTACCGGTGTGGTACCGGCCAAGGACCCTTCGAAGGTTAAATTAGAAGATACTTACAACCCTAGAGTGCCAGACTTGGGGAATAGTATGCGTAACTTTACTTGTGAGGGCCTTGGGGGTTTTTATAGTGGTCTAGAACCGACCTTCTTTACTTGTATAAGAAGTCTTTTCCTTATTGGTCTTTCTTTTTATTGGGCGATTATTGCGGAATTCCCTTTATATTTGGATTCTATTTCCATTGGGATTCTACATATCCTAGCAATGCGTGAGGCGCAAGTTGTTTCCATTTATAAAGTGATGGCAAGCATACCCGTCTACTTAAGTTTGATGGTTGAGGGTCTTACATATCCCTTCTACTTAAGTTTGATAGTTGATGATGCACAAAATATTGTCAGTAAGCTACAAGGTTCTCTTGTCCGCACTCGAACCAACTTGCAAGGCACAAAACAAGGAATACCTCAAAAGGGTACCGGTGTGGTACCGGCCAAGGACTCTTCGAAGGTTAAATTAGAAGATGCTCACAACTCTAGAGTGCCAAACTTGGGGAATAGTATGCGTAACTTTACTTGTGAGGGCCTTGGGGGTTTTTATAGTGGTCTAGAACCGACCTTCTTTACTTGTATAAGAAGTCTTTTCCTTATTGGTCTTTCTTTTTATTGGGCGATTGTTGTGGAATTCCCTTTATATTTGGATTCTATTTCTATTGGGATTCTACATATCCTAGCAATGCGTGAGGCGCAAGTTGTTTCCATTTATAAAGTGATGGCAAGCATACTCGTCTACTTAAGTTTGATGGTTGAGGGTCTTACATATCCCTTCTACTTAAGTTTGATAGTTGATGATGCACAAAATATTGTCAGTAAGTTACAAGGTTCTCTTGTCCGCACTCGAACCAACTTGCAAGGCACAAAACAAGGAATACCTCAAAAGGGTACCGGTGTGATACCGGCCAAGGACCCTTCGAAGGTTAAGTTAGAAGATGCTCATAACCCTAGAGTGCCAGACTTGGGGAATAGTATGCGTAACTTTACTTGTGAGAGCCTTGGGGGGTTTTTATAGTGGTCTAGAACCGACCTTCTTTACTTGTATAAGAAGTCTTTTCCTTATTGGTCTTTCTTTTTATTGGGCGATTATTGCGGAATTCCCTTTAGGGTTGAGTTGGGCGATTATTGGGCGATTATTGGGCGATTAGTGCCTTGACTTTGTTTATTAGGTTGAGTTGGAGACGCATGGCCTCGTCGTTTCTTCCTTTGTCGTGGTTATTCACCCTATACCTGGTGAGTCCAATTTCTGTTGGGATGACTACTTCACTTCCATATACCAATCGGAATGGTGACTCGCTTGTAGGTGTCCTCGCCGTCGTCCTATATGCCCATAGTACGCTAGGAAGTTCCTCCGGCCATATACTCTTTGCCCCCTCGAGCCGAGTTTTGATAATCTTTAGCAAGGATCGGTTCGTGACTTCAACCTGACCATTGGCTTGAGGGTGTGCGGGGGACGAATAATGGTTCTTGATCCCAAGTTCTGAACAAAAGTTTCTAAAAGAGTTGTTCTCGAATTGCCTCCCGTTGTCCGAGACCAAAACTCTAGGTATGCCGTACCTGCAAATGATATTCTTCCATACAAAGTTGCGCACATTCGTTTTTGTGATTGTAGCTAGTGCTTCTGCTTCTACCCATTTGGTAAAGTAGTCAATGCCGACAACTAGGAACTTCAACTGTCTGGCTATAGTGGGGAAATGGCCTATTATATCCAAACCCCATTGAGCGAACGGCCATGGGGCCGTCATTGGTGTGAGTTCCTCCGTTGGCTGCCTTATGGAATTGCCAAATCTTTGGCATTTGTCGCAAGTCCTGATGTACATTTAGGCGTCCTTTTGCATGGTAAGCTAGTAGTATCCAGCTCGGATCAGCTTGTGAACTAACGACTGAGATCCTGAATGGTTCCCGCAAACCCCTTTATGTACTTCTCTCATGACGTAATCTGCTTCCTTAGGGCCCAGGCACCTTAGGTACGGGCACAAAAATCCTCTTTTATACAAGACACCATTGATTAGGATGAATCGTGCTGCTTAGACCTTCAGCTTCCTAGCGGCTTCTTTGGTGTCGGGCAACCTGCCCTCCTTCAAGTAGGCGACTATTGGCGTGGTCCAGTTACTTTCAGAACCTATCTCCTGCATGTCGATGATATCAATAGTAGGTGAATGTTAAACAAAGGAAAGTACCTTATCAGGGATGATCATGTGATCTGCTGATGTGGCCTTTGCCAGATGATCGGCCTGTTCATTTTCTCCTCTCGGGATTTGTACGACCTTGGCGCGCAAGTCGTTCACCTTCCTTTTCGCCTGTTCTAGGTACGTCTTCATCCTTGTGCCCCTGCACTCGTATTCGCTGTTCACCTGATTGGCGACGACTTGAGAATCACAGCGGATAACTGCATTGGTGGCACCGGCAGCTTTTGCAAGATCTAAACCAGCGATCAAAGTTTCATACTCCGCCTCATTATTCGTCATAGGGAAATTGAGGCGGATCATACACTCTACCTTGTCGCCTTCCGGAGATCGAAGTACGTCGCCCGCTCCGCCTGCTTGCTTATTGGATGAGTTGTCCATATGAACACTCCACAGAGGATGCTCTGCCACTTGGTCTTCTAAACAAGTAAACTTCGCAATAAAATCAGCGACTATTTGTCCCTTCACGGCTGTACGCGGACGGTACTATATATCGAATTTGCTTAACTCAATTGCCCACAGTGCCACTGGTCCGGCGGCTTCAGGATTGTTTAAGACTTGTCTCAGCGGCTTGTCTGCCAAGACGACTAATGTGTGGGCTTGGAAGTAGGGCTTGAGTTTGCGAGCAGCCGTGATCAAGGCAAAGGCGAGTTTTTCCATCGGTGGGTACCTTTCTTCTGTGCCACAAATGCCCGGCTAGTATAGTATATGGATTTCTGAATTTTGTCTTCTTCCTGGATTAAAGTTGCGCTTACTGTAACCGATGATACTGCCAAGTATAAAAATAATTCTTCTTCTTTCTTGGTTGGGCTTAGCAGCGGCGGGGAAGAAAGATAGGTCTTTAGATCATCGAACGTTTGCTGACATTTTGCCGCCCATTCAAAGGACTTCTTCAACGTTCGGAAGAATGGTAGACATTTATCTGTCGCTCTTGCTACGAATCTATTTAATGCTGCAACCTTGCCGTTGAGGCTTTGTACTTCCTTTACATTTTTAGGGGGCGTCATTTCCAATACTGCGCAGATTTTATCTGGGTTGGCTTTGATCCCCCTTTGAGATACCATGAACCCCAAGAACTTTCCTGCCGTCACCCCAAATGCACATTTTCTCGGATTCAGCTTCATGTTGTAAGATCGTAGGGTGTCTAAAATTTCCCTGAGGTCGTCCAAGTGGTCGTCCTCCTTTCGGCTTTTCACCAGCATATCGTCTACATACACCTGGACGTTCCTTCTAATCTATTTTGCAAACATCTTGCTCATAAACCTCTGATATGTCGCGTCGGCATTCTTAAGGCCAAATGGCATTACCTTGTAACAAAAGAGGACTTGACTTGTAACAAACGAGGTCTTTTCCTGATCCGCCTCGTCCATCTTGATCTGGTTGTATCCCGAAAAGGCATCCATGAAACTTAGCAACTGATGTTGGGCTGTTGAATCTACTAGGACGTTAATCCTCGGGAAGGGGTAGCTGTCTTTGGGACATGCTTTATTCAAGTCCGTGAAATCTACACACATCCTCCATTTCCCGTTGGCTTTCCTAACTATTACTACATTTGCCAGCCAATTGGGATAGTAGGCCTCCCTAATAAAGTCTGCTTCTCGTAGCTTGCGGACCTCCTCCGCTATGGTTCGGTCTCTTTCTTGCGCGAAAACACACTTCTTCTGACGAACTGGTAGAAAGGCTGGAGATACATTCAATTTGTGGACCATGACCGAGGGGTCAATCTTGGGAATATCTTCATGGCTCCATGCAAAAAAGTCCTGGTTCACTTTAAGAAACGTTATAAGTGCCTGCAGGACCGTTGATCTGGCGAAGGTGCCAATTCGTGTCGTTCGCTCTGGCACAGAATCATCTAGGGTATTTCCCTAAGCTTCTCAACGGCATCTGCCACCGTCCGTTGTTTTTCGATGCTCATTGCTTGCATCTGGTCATCTATCTCCATCATCGCCACATAACATTCTCGTGCGGTGACTTGGTCTTCGCGTAGTTTCCCTATTCTGTATTCAGTAGGAAACTTGACCATTAGATGGTAAGTTGAAGTTACTGCCTTTCATGAAGTAAGAGTGGGACGTCTGATTATAGCGTTGCATGCAGATGAGCAGTTGACCACGAGAAACGTGACGTCCTTAGTAATTTGCTGGGGATAATCACCGATTGTTACAGGTAGAGTAACTGCGCCTAGGGGGTATACCTTGGTCCCTCCGAACCCAACAAGGGGGGCATTTGTTGGGATCAGCCGCTCTCTATCAATCCTCATTTGTTGGAATGCTTGGTAGTAAAGGATATCGGTGGAGCTTCCATTGTCAATCAAGATCCGATGGATGTTGTAATCTCCCACTCGTATGTTAACGACAAGTGAGTCATCATGCGGGTGGTGGAGGCGTCGAGCGTCGTTCTCAGAGAATCCGATGATGGGTGTTTCGGCCTGCTCTATCTTGGGAACGAAGCTTGTTAGCTGGATGTTTTGGACCGTTCTGAGGTAAGTCTTTCAAGCCCTTTTGGACGAGCCGGAGGTCGCTGTGCCCCCCTACAATCATCCTTTTATCCCCTATCGGCGGTCTTGGACGCTCGTTTTATTGTCGGGGAATCTGTTCCTGTGGTGGATCTGTTCTTTCCTTGCTAACGAACCTCTGCAACTTCCCTTGCCTTATGAGTGCTTCTATTTGATGCTTCAAGTCATAGCAGTTTGCTGTGTCGTGGCTGTGGTCTCTATGAAAACGGCAGTATTGTCCCGGAGCCTTTTATTGGGGTCTTCTTTTAGCTTTCCTGGAAAAGTAAGGGCCCCTTTGTCTTTAATCTGCATCAAGACTTGGTCTATCGGGGTTGTAAGCGGAGTGAAGTTTGTGAACCTCCCAGCTGGAGGTTTTGAGCGTATTTCTTCTCTTTTATCTCTCGTCCTTGCTGTCTTCCGCCCCCTATCTTGATGTACTTCGTCCGGCCTTTCTCTCTTCCTGGAGGGCTTTTCTTCTCGGGCCAAGAGTGCATCCTTTGCGTTCATGTATTTGGTCACCCTGTAAAGCACATCGGAGATGGTCTTTGGGTCATTCTTATATAAGGAGAACAGAAACTTACCTTTCCTCAGTTCGTTCGTGAATGCGGCTACCAGTATTTTGTCTTCCGCTTCATTGACCGAGAGTGCCTCTTTGTTAAAGCGGGTAATGTATGACCTCAGTGTCTCGTCCTTACGCTGTTTGATGTTCATCAAGCACGCAATAGACCTCTTGGACCTGTGCCTTTCGATAAAATGCGAAGCAAATTGTGCACTTAGCTCCTTGAAAGTACTGATGGATCTTGGTGTCAGCCTGCTGAACTAGAACCTTGCAGAACCTTTCAATGTCGTAGAGAAGGCCCTGCACATTATTTTGTCCGCTACTCCTTGTAGGTGAATCAGCGTCTTAAAAGTTTCCAGATGATCCAATGGGTCCTTAGATCCGTCGTAGCTCTTGATCTGAGGCATATGAAACTTCAGAGGGAGAGGGTACGAATTAATGGACACAATGAATGGGGAATCCGTCCGATGAACTTGGTCGTCCAGGTTGTTAAATAACCGTCCTTTGAGAGCGTTCATCATAAAATCCATGCGCTCCTTCATCATCTGCATCTCCGCAACTACACTAGACGGGACTTGGTCTGCAGTTGATGGTTGGTTCGTGTTCTGTCGTTTGGGCCTGCTTTGGGCGTTGCTCCCTTCTGGCCCCTGTTGGTTTCTCCTTTCGGCGCTGTTGGCCTCCTATTCTTCCTCCTGAGTGTTGAGTGTTGCGTCCTTCTGGTGCAACTGCTCCTCTAGGTCGTGATTACGTTTTGTGAGGCTTTCTACCACTGCTGCGAGGGTTTGAACTTGCCTCTCAAGAGCTGTGGTGTGTGTTTCTCCTTGATTGTTCATCATGGTCGCCATCGAGCATGTGAGTACCATGCAACTTTTTGTCTAGAAAGCTCAAAGTAATGACTGTTCCTTGCGCTTTCCCACAGACAGTGCCAACTGATGATGCACAAAATATCGTCAGTAAGCTACAAGGTTCTCTCGTCCGCACCCGAAGCAACTTACAAGGCACAAAATAAGGAATATCTCAAAATGGTACAGGTGTGGTACCGGCCAAGGACCCTTCGAAGGTTAAGTTAGAAGATGCTCACAACCCTAGAGTGCCAGAGTTTGGGAATAGTATGCATACCTTTACTTGTGAGGGCCTTGGGGGTTTTTATAGTGGTTTAGAACCAACCTTCTTTACTTGTATAAGAAGTCTTTTCCTTATTGGTCTTTCTTTTTATTGGGTGATTATTGTGGAATTCCCTTTATATTTGGATTCTATTTCCATTGGGATTCTACATATCCTAGCAATGCGTGAGGTGCAAGTTGTTTTCATTTATAAAGTGATGACAAGCGTACTCGTCTACACCATTCCCATTCACTATGGATCCGTCCACTCTAGGTATAAACATTAATACCCGTCAACTTAATTAAGATCCGTCACCATACTGAATTTTACCCTCTTCAATAGTCAGCATCGGATGACACAATTTTTTTTTTTTTTTTTTAATCCGACGTCACATTGAGGGTCTCACATCTTATTCTTTAGGCTAGCTTGTTCCTCAAGATGCAACAGTCCTAACAAGATGACAGACATCAAGGTTCTTATTGTCAAATTGAACTCTCTCCCATACGGGTTCTCTTTTTAAGAATTCTTAAAAAAAAAAAAAAAAGCAAAGTTTGGCTTCAATAGGAAGATGGACATGCATTCCCTTACGTGCAATGTATATGACTCATTTAACTCGACTAATGTTTTGTACAATAACAAGAACAAATGTTATTTTTATACTGGTGGTTCAAGCCCAAAACTCCTGACACAAACTTTGTCCTTAAAATAGCTTTTTATCTTCCATTTAAACAAACATCCAATAATAAATAAGCGTTTTCAAATGCACATGGAATAATTAAATAATTTTATTGGACAATAACATTCTGAAAAATGTTAAGACCACATAATTTTATACAACTTTGATCACAACTTACAACGTGACAAGTTGCGAGTGAGGCATGGTGGTGGGTCTATACCTCTACCACTCATGACTTATCACGCAATGAGTTTTAGCCAAAGATGTGTTAAACTATGTGGTCCTAGCATTGCTCTAGGACTCTCGACTCATATTGTACCTATTTTAAGTATAGTTATTTTAAGTAGGCTCGCTCTAGGCCTAGGCCGAAGGCTCTACTTGTCCCATTAATTTATTAAGGCAAAAATACCATTTTGATCCATATATTTTGGAGTCATTATCAATTTAGTTATTATATTTTGTTAGCAATCAATTTGGCCATGGTTATTTTCAACTTGTAGTTAACTTTTTTTCGAGAAGGACTTGTAGTTAACTTAAGTGAATTGATGAATGAAACTAAATTGACTATAAGTTAAAAATAACAGATTATCATAATAATAATAATAATAATAATAATAATAATAATAATAATAATAATGACTAAATTGATAATGACCCTAAAATGTATTAACCAAAATAGTATTTTGGCAGCACGCTACCCGCTTATATTTCTATATTATATATATATATATATATATAAATTTATTCTCTATATTTCTAAAATTCTATATTATATATAGTTCCGTTTGGATAGCGTTTTGGGCTGAAATTTTTTTTGCGTTTTTGGCGTTTTTTTTAAGCAGCGTGTTTGTTATTGTTCATTGGCCATGAACAGTGATTTTAGGCCAATGAACAGTGATAAACACTGTAGCAAACAGTAAAAAAAATATTTTTTTATTTTTATTTTTATTTTTTTCAGTTTTCAGTCTTCAGTTTTCAGTAAAATAAGCGGTATCCAAACGCATACTATATTTAGAATATGTTTAATAGTAAAAATTATATAAAGGGTCTGAAGTCTCCCACTACCTGAACTTGTTAAGAAAAAAAAAAAGTCCCAAAATTTTAGATGATAATTGTTTTTTTTTTAACAGAAAAAAAATGTAGGTGTGTTTTGCATTCTTTCCCCCCAACTCCATGTCCCAAAATTTTAAGTCAATTGAAATTCTGCTCAATTGATATCCTAAACCGTTACATTTGAAAAAAAAAAACATTTATGAGTGTGTTGAATAATTATTAACAATCAATTTTCTTAATAACTTGTAAAAGAGATGTTAATAAAACCTAAATACAAAACTTAAGTAGCAATTTTGCATCTAAAAAGAAATAAAAAGAACAATGTTTTTAAATAACATGAAAAGTTGAATAAATAATATTTAATTAATATTATTATAATTAACTAAATTCATCGCCTTAAACTTCAAATTGCACTGTAAGCTAACACCCAATACCAGAATTCGGGTCCAAGCTGTGAGAGACTCATCACCCATTTATTATTTGTTCATCTGCTATGAGTTACAAAGCGTTCTATTTTTTACCACCACCCCCCCCCCCCCCCCCCCCCCCCCCTGCTCGGCTAATAAAAATGGGTAACTGTTTATTGATCCATTCAAAGTAGAAGCAAAATCCAATGTGTAATCCTATGAGAAGTACCTGGATTTAAATAACCCTAATTGTTGTAAGGAAAAATAAAAATAAAAATAAAAATCAAGCAGCTTCAAGTTTCAACAAAATCAAACAATTATTTATTTAGTTATTTTTAGCAAGAAGCTATAAATTTTATTAATAAACATAAGTCAAATTGGCTTAAATTGCGTAGAGAAGTGTGAAAAGACATTTTCCATTCACTCAAATACACATGTAACATGAATTGTATGTCTAAGAAGATTGTGAACGTGTTAGATATTGGCTTAAAAAGGTAGCTTATTTTTGCTACTATTCAGTTTATTTTTGCTATTATTTATAAGTTTAATTGCACTTTTTGGTACTATTTATAGATCTCGCTATACTATTTCAGCTATCTTTTAATTTTATTCATAATACTTTCAACAAAAAATTTTTAGTTTCAATTAAATAAATTGTTTGCAATCGTACATTAACTAAAATATTAAACCATCGAAGTACCACTTGAGGCACACAATTGATTCTCAGAATGCTCACCAACTAATGAAACTAGGACGTGGATCTTGTTGACATTAAGTTTTGTCTAAAACTTGAAATTAATGTCGCATCTTTTACTATCTTTGAGTGGTTTGTCATAACTCATAAGCCTCATTGTAAATTTTTTCTTAATTATTTATCTATTTATCTTTATCTAATAATAATATTATATATTTTATTCCTAAGCGGTATATATTTTTAGAGGTGATATGTCTTTATTTCGTGTTTTGTATAACATATTTTTTTTATAATTAATTATAAAGACTAGTTTCTTAAAAGAAAAATTACAAAGGCAGTAAACTTAAGAATTTATGTATTACTTAACTTTTTTATAATTGAGGTGTTTATTATTATTATTATTATTATTATTATTATTATTATTATTTGATATGGAAAGAAATACGAAAAAAAGATATTAGAAATTATGTTCTTGACTTATACTGCCTCTTTAGTCTTTACCAATTGTAGGTTTTGATTCTAAAACCAAGCTCAATTTTCTTACCAACAAATACCAACTCCTTAAGTGGAAGTGGCGGCCATTAACAACAAAGGGAATTTTCTAGGTTATGTATGGCTATAGGCCTAGTATGTTGACTATTTTTAAGTGAGAAAAAATACCAATCAATCATATTAGGTTAAAGATTTTGCTAATGTGTGCTCTAAGGGCATACAATAATTAACCATTTTTGGAAAGATTTTTTCGGGAATTGAAAAAGTATTGATAGCTTTTTCAATTTTTGAAAAAATGTTTCTAAAAGTGGATGGCTTAATGTGTGTCCTAAGGACACATGTTAACCGGACTCTTAGGTTAATTTAACCGTTGAAGATAGAATACATAGGGTTATAGGAATATCAATCTTTCCAATAAAATTCTAACTCATACTTGGCCCGATCATATCAAATTTGAACATATTCGACCTAACTTGTTATGCAGACTAGACAAAATAAATAAAAACATCAAGTAACAGAAATGTTTTACTTACTTTCGTGTACATGTATTGAAAAGCGATACGAACACAATACGATACATGTTTTAAAATAGTCACGTGTCGCCTTGATATCTTGTAGAATTTTTACTTTTTATTTTTGTTTGTTTGTTGGCTGAGTGTTTTTTTTTTTTCTTTATCTTTTTAATGATTTTTGTAGTGTTTTTATTTTTGGTTTTTATTTTTTATTTTTTATTTTTAGTTTTTTATTTTGGTTTTTTATTTTTAAAGGAGAAAAAGAGAGAGTAGAAAACATAACAAAGTAACTGATCAATAGCTGCCTAGCTGAATCTAGCATCTTTATCGTTTTTACGGATGAATACTTTAACAGCTCAAAGCATGTTCGGTGGTAATAAAGAAACATTGGAACTGCATCATAAACTATTTCCATAACCTGGCTACTCAACTTTTCTCTCTCAATCTGTATGTCTCTCTCTACCTGCACAGAAAGAGAGACGATTCTTCTTAACAGTCCAAAATATGAAGAAAAAGCCAACAACCCATCTTTGCTAATCCCCTTGTTTCTGACTTTCTGTTACTGAATCAAGGAATGAGGTCAGTCATGTCTCTATCTCCACTCCTTTTCTGGTTCTGGATCACTTTCTTTTTCCCTTCATTCATGGCTAAGCAAACATCTTATGTTGTTTTGCCACACATTTCAAATTATTCTTACTTTTAACAAAGAAAACCTATCAATGCTCACCAAGGAATTCCTTGTTTTAGTTGTTTCTTACTCTGTTTACTTGGCTTCACACAAATAAGATACACTTGGGAATATCTTAGTTTTCTTTCTTAACTCTGTCTCACTTTGATTTCTACACATAGATCTTGTCATTGGACTCTTTTTGTGCAATTGTACAATTCTTTCTACAAATTCATAATTATCTTTCAGCTTTTTGAGTAGAAAAGTTTCATCTTGTATCTGGGTGGCAAACTCTTTTTCCCAGTTACTTAATTGAGTTTTAGAGACTACAGAGCATTAGCAAAATTCAAATTCCTTGTTTTATACTTTTATATTGGTTTTCCAGGCTAAATTTGGCCAAACCTCAGAATTGATTTTACTGGTTGCCAATTTTGCTAGGAATTATGGGTTTGCTCAAATTTAGAACCTTTTTTCTTAGTTTCCTACTTGTGTTTGAGATCTGCATTGCCAGCACTCAACAGTTTGGCCGGATTTATCCTGGTTTCCGAGCGTCTCAGATGGAATATATTGATAGTAAAGGTATATTTCTGATATCCAACAACTCGAAATTCGCTTTGGGTTTCTACACTAGTGTGGATGTCACATTGTTTCTACTAGTTGTCATTCACATGCCTAGTTCCAAAGTAGTTTGGACTGCTAATAGAGGCTTATTGGTTCAAAATACTGCTAACTTTGTGTTTGGAGAAGATGGGAACGTTTACTTGGAACATGGGGATGGTGTAGTTTGGTCTACAAACACTACAGGGAAAACAGCTACAGCCATAGAAATGGGCGATACGGGAAACTTGGTATTGCTTGGGGCCAGTGGAAGTATTCTATGGCAAAGTTTTAGCCATCCTACTGATACCCTTTTGCCTGGCCAGGAATTCTTGTATGGAATGCAGCTCAAAAGTTTTCCCAACAGCAATAACTTGTCTCACTATCTTGAATTCAGATCAGGCAATTTGGTCTTGTCAGCGGGCTTTAAAATGCCACAAATTTATTGGTCCATAACAAATGACAGGCGCAAAACCAATAACTCAGTCATCGGCAAGGTTCATTCTGTGACTCTGGTGTCCAATTTCTGGAATTTCTATGATCAAAATAAAACCTTACTTTGGCAGTTTGTCATCTCCAACAGTCCTGGATGGAATCCCTTCTGGGCTGCTGTTTTAGGCTCCAATGGGCTAATCTCATTCTATAATCTTCAAAAGGGGAAACCAGTTACTGCCGAGGCAATTAAAATACCACATAGCTCTTGTAGCATACCTGAGCCATGTGGCCCGTACTATGTGTGCTATTTTGACAACAGATGCCAATGCCCTTCACTTCTCAGCTCTCACTCTAATTGCAAGCCTCAGATTAATTCAAACTGTAACAACTCCAAGAGTTCGGTACAGCTTCTATATGTTGGCGAACGGCTCAACTATTTTGCACTTGACTTTGTTACACCCTCATTGAAATCCAATCTAGATGCTTGCAAAGAAGCATGCCTTGGAAATTGCTCTTGCCTTTCGTTGTTCTTTGAAAACAGCTCTGGGAGTTGCTTTCTGTTTGATCAGATAGGAAGTTTACAACGGTCTAATGTGGGTTCTGCTGGTTATATTTTGTATATAAAAGTTGTAAGTCCTGCAAGTGAAGAAATTGGAAATGGAGGGACTAACATTATGTTACCCATGGTCATAGTTGCAGCAGTGATTGTTTTCTTTAGTCTAATTTATGCAGTATACTGGTACCAACATAAGAAGAAAATATTACTCAAATGTCCTTTTGGCAATTCAGAAGAGGATGATTTCTTGGACAATCTTCCTGGAATGCCTTTTCGTTTTTGTTATGGTGATCTTTGTAGAGCAACCAAAAACTTCGCTACAAAGGTTGGTCAAGGAGGGTTTGGCTCAGTCTACATAGGTGTGCTCCCAGATGGTACAGAAGTGGCTGTGAAAAGGTTGGAGAGTGCTGGACAGGGGAAAAAAGAATTTAAAGCTGAAGTTACTATCATCGGCAGTATCCATCATGTGCATCTGGTCAAGCTCAAAGGCTTCTGTGTTGAAGGGCCTCACAGGCTTCTTGTGTATGAGTACATGCGTAAAGGGTCACTGGATAAATGGATCTTCAACAAGAATGAAGAGGGTAATTTGTTGGATTGGGATACAAGATTTAATATTGCTTTGGGTACAGCAAAGGGGTTGGCTTATCTCCATGAGGAGTGTGAAGTGAAGATTGTCCACTGTGATATAAAACCTGAAAATGTTCTTCTTGATGATAATTTTGTTGCAAAAGTTTCAGACTTTGGTTTGGCTAAACTTATGAACCGGGAACAAAGCATTGTGTACACAACATTGAGGGGTACAAGAGGATACCTTGCACCAGAGTGGATTACCAACTTTGCCATATCAGAGAAGAGTGATGTGTACAGCTATGGTATGGTCTTGCTTGAGATTATTGGAGGAAGGAAAAATTATGATTCACGAGATAATTCAGAGAAAGCCCATTTCCCTTCTTATGCCTCCAAGATGTTGGAAGAAGGAAAACTGAAAGAAATCCTTGATACAGAGCTAGAGATTGATGAAAAAGATGAGCGGGTTGTCACAGCTATCAAAGTTGCTATGTGGTGTATACAAGATGAGATGCATTTAAGGCCACCGATGGCAAAAGTAGTCCAAATGCTTCAAGGTCTTTGTGATGTGCCTCCGCCCCCACCCTCATCTCAGTTGGGTTCTCTATCAGGCATCTTTAAATGGAACAGTTATGGAGCTACTGCATCAGGAGTGAATGATTACTCAAGTGATGTAGCCATTTCAGATATTCGCTTATCAGGTCCAAGATGATAGAAGAAATTTTTGCACCATAGGATTTCATTTTAACCTATGTATAATGATGTATTGATGATCCATATGTATTGGTATTTAAATTGCAATATTTTCTTGTCTCTTCTTGGTTTCTGACTAGTTTTGAAACTTTTGTATTGAATTATTGCCCTTGTTTGTTCACCTTTCAATTTTAAGAAGAGAATAACAGGTTATTAATTTCACATGCACAACGAAGCTCAAGTTAGTCTTGATTCTACCTTGAATTCTGCTAAGAATGTTCCTGGAAACTCCTCTAGTTGACATGAAACTTTCTTATGGGTTTAGTTTCTCCTCAGATAGAGTTTGAGATATATAATGAATTTACATCAGCAACTTGGCTGGTACATATGATTGATATCCAGCAATGAACTGAGATCAGCGATACAAGTGCAAGTTGACACAACTGAAAAATATTCTTCAAATGAAATGAAACTAAAGAGAAATAAACTATGAGAAAGAAGAAAATTTGTGCATCATACTGCGCAGTATGATGCAAGTTTGCAATCAAATACAAAATAGTAAGGGTCAACTTGTGACACAAAAGTCAAAACTGAGCAATTTTTGGGACTCACAGCCAAGAGGACCACATTACTTTGTTTTAGTCCATATGGGGGGGGACTCATTTAAGGTTTTAGATTCTCTCCCCTACTAGAAGAGCACTAACTCTGAATAGGGTTTATAAAATAGAAATTTCATTCTTTAGGAGGGGTTACGATCCACTTTTAAGGTATAGACATATAATACAAAATTTCATGTAGGCATTTAGCTTATTTGTTTTTCAAAATGAGAGAATAAAAAAATATTTAATGAGCTAGATTTCTCTTTTGAGCCTGGGGTATGACACATTTACTCACGTAGATGATTGAAACGTGCTAGATTAAGAAATGGGAGTTGGCCTAGCCTTGTCAAAGAGATTCACGTTGTTAGAATAAAAAAAATAATCTCTATTGTCACTTTCATAGTGGTAAATTATCAGAGATTTGGGCCAGCATGACTCACATATTACTAGAGAATAGGGATTCTAGCGTGGCAACCAAGTCGGCCAAGTTTTAATATATATGCTAGACTTGGGCTTGCGCATTTCATGTACACGATGGAGATTAAAATGAAATAAAACAGTGATATGCTCTCACAAGCAAAGGTTTTTTAACTGTGAAACGTTCTGACCACAATATATGTGAACACATAAGAAGAAAGTGCAGCTGACTGAAGAATCTTATGGTATATGACTTTATATAGAATAGTTTTGGTTCATCTTACTTCATCTCTTCTCTCAATTCAAGGGAAAGCCCAAGATCCATTCATCTCTTTCAGAGTCAACTTAATACAGAATGAGGTCAGTCATATGAATCCTTGTAATGTGTTATGAGTAATCCCTTGCTCCTCATTAATGGCTATGCAATATGTTTTTGATCTGCTTCAAGTTTTCTATATTGCTAAGCCAAGAAAGTCCATCATCAAGAATTCTCTTCAGTCTAGTTTATCCGCAGTAGATTTTTTGCTATATTTGTTGCTTCACATACACGAAATACATCTGCATCTTCTTCTTTTATCTGTCCACTTCAAATACCAGACAGATTTTCTACAAACTTTGGGTTTGGCATTTAGAAATTCATAGGTTATTCCTTCAACAATATATCTTTTTGTTTAAGGAATGTGTTTGTACCTTGTTCTATTCATAATCAATGCTTAAATTTTACGGTCAAATATTAGATTGTACCCTCTCTGCCTAACTCATTCCTTGTATTGAACTGGTGTTTCAAATTTGATTCACCCCAACACATGACATTGTTAGTGGTATAAAATTTCAAGACTTTGGTGGTCTAGTTGGCCAAATTCAGTGAATTGGTGCAGCTACACAAGTAATGGATTCATTCCAATTTTGAACATTGTGTTTCTATTTTATCCTGATGTTGCAAACTTGCATTGCCATCTCTCAAAATATTGGTCAGATATATCCAGGATTCATTACGTCTCAGATGGTTTATGTTGAGAACAATGGGCTATTCCTCTTATCCAACAACTCAGTTTTTGCCTTTGGCTTTAAGAACAGCCAGGATGTCACAATGTTTGCACTAGTAGTTATTCACATAAACAGTTCCAAAGTGGTTTGGACTGCCAACACGGGCTCAATGGTCACCAGATCTGATAATTTTGTATTTGGCAATGATGGGAATGTTTACTTGGAAAGCATGAATGGTGTGATTTGGTCTACAAACACGATAGGAGAAAGAGCTACAGCCATGGAATTGCAGGACTCCGGAAACTTGGCATTGCTTGGTTACAATGAAAGAATTCTTTGGCAGAGTTTTAGCCATCCTACTGATACCCTATTACTCAACCAGGAATTCTTTGAAGGAATGCAACTAAAAAGTGCTCCCAACCGCAATAACTTGTCTCAATATCTTGAAATCAAGTCAGGAAACTTGGTATTGTATGCTGGATATAAAACTTCACAAATCTATTGGTCTATTGCAAATGACAGCAGGATAAGTAGTAACAATGTCAGTGGCAAGGTTTACTCTGCATCTTTGATGTCCAATTCATGGAATTTCTATGATCAGAGGGGGGCCTTACTTTGGCAGTTTACATTCTCCAACCATTTTGAACCGATTGCCTTGTGGGCTGCTGTATTAGGCTCCGATGGCTCAATCTCATTCTATAATTTTCAAATGGGAAACTCTGTTACTCCTGAGGCAAATAGAATACCACAAAGTTCCTGCAGCATTCCTGAGCCTTGTAACCCATATTATGTCTGCTATTTGAGCAACCAATGCCAATGCCTTTCTGTTCTCAGTTTACAACTTAATTGCAAGCCTCAGATTATCTCAACCTGCAATAGCTCCAAAGGCTCAGTAGACCTTTTATATGTTGGTGAGAAGCTTGATTATTTTGCACTTGGGTTTGTCACACCCTTTTTGAAATCTGATATAAATGCTTGCAAACAAGCTTGCCTTCAAAGCTGCTCATGCCTTGTGCTATTCTTTGAAAGCAGTTCTGGGAATTGCTTTCTGTTTGACCAGATAGGAAGTTTGCGATGCGCAAGTTCTGCTGGTTATGTCTCTTATGTGAAGGTCCTAAGTAATGGTTCTAATGGAGATGGAGGGCAAAGTCCTGCAAGAGGAAAAAGCAGAAAAGTAAGCCACATTCTAATCATTGTAATCATTGTCACTGCAACAATTCTAGTTATTGTTGGTCTAATCTTTTTAGCATTTTACTATGACCGCAAAAATAAGATATTGCTGGAACCTTCCCAAGACGATTTAGAAGATGACACTCTTTTGGATAGTCTTTCTGGGATGCCTGTTCGCTTCAGCTATAGTGATCTTCATGAAGCAACTAATAACTTCTCTATAAAACTTGGCGAAGGAGGGTTTTGTTCAGTCTACCTAGGTGTGTTTCCTGATGGTACTCTATTGGCTGTGAAACAACTGGGGGCCATTGGGCAGGGAATGAAAGAGTTTAGAGCTGAAGTTGGTCTAATTGGGAGCATCCATCATGTCCATCTGGTCCAGCTCAAAGGCTTCTGTGCTGAAGGGCCTCACTGGCTACTTGTATATGAGTACTTGGGCAAAGGAACTTTGGACAGATGGATTTTCAAGAACAATGAAGGTGATCCCATGTTGGATTGGAATACAAGATTCAACATTGCAGTTGGTACAGCAAAGGGGTTGGCTTATCTCCATGAGGAGTGTGAAGTGAAAATTGTCCACTGTGATATAAAGCCTGAAAATGTACTACTTGATGATAATTTTTCTGCCAAAGTTTCAGACTTTGGTTTGGCTAAGCTTATGGATAGGGAGCAAAGTCTTGTATGCACACAGCTAAGGGGTACAAGAGGTTACCTTGCACCAGAATGGATCTTTGACCATGCCATATCAGAGGAGTGATGTATATAGCTATGGAATGCTCTTGCTTGAGATCATTGGAGGAAGGAAAAATTATGATCCAAGGCAAAGTTCAGACAAAGTCTATCTTCCTACTTATGCCTTCAAGATAAGAGAAGAAGAAAAACTAAAAAGAAATTCTTGATCCAAAGCTAGAAACTGATGAAAAAGATGAAAGGGTTATCACTGCTATCGAAGTTGCACTATGGTGTATACAAGAAGATATGCATTTGAGGCCTGCAATGACTAAAGTAGTTCAAATGCTTGAAGGCCATTGTTCTGTACCTCATCCTCCAACTTCCTCTAAGTTGGATTCTCGTTCAAGTTTTGCCAAAAGCAACAGTGAAGCGAGTAATTCCACATCAAGAATGATAAACTATTATAGTGATGCGCACCTGTCATCTGTTCAGCTATCAGGACCAAGGTAATAGTGATAAAAGTGATTGTAATAGACTTACAGTTGAAATAAACCCAAAGGAATGCCCTATCATAGTTTTGCAATGCCTTTGGGTCTATTTCTATCAAGTAATTCTAAGTACACAATAACTTTCACAATAGGTAACATGTCTTATTGCGATTAGAGTAATATCACTTTCACTTAGGTGCACTGTTATCAGTGATATTATTTTTATTACACATCAATCCGAACAGGTCATATTAACAGTTATGAAAAATAGCGTCCCTAAACTAATTGATTTTTGTTTAGAAATGATGTAGGTCCTATGAGGTCTCTATTGAAAGCTTCCTAGCCAGTAGTCATGGATTCTTATCTACATATCATGACCATTTGTTCGGTCATGTGCTCTCTAATATAACCTGCAAAATGAAATATTTCAAGGACAATAGGATTTAATTATTCCCTGAATATTTCGGTAAGGATTGAAACTGATTTATTTATCTGGGATCAGAACCTCAAAAGTTACAGCAATTATACTGAAGTTTATTTTTCTCACTGTTTTTTTTTTCCTTAAAAAAAATTATTTTCTATTCTTTTTTGGTCTTAAATGGAATGTAGAGAAAAATGAAAGCACGATTTATTTATTTATTTTTTTACATTGGACGCTACTCTACAGGTATTGTAAAATAGATCATATTAGACCATTTGTTAATAAAGTATAAAATATTTTAGGAAAATTTTAAATATCAACTTTTATTAGAAATATAAAAGAATTATTAAAAAAAATTAAAATTTTTTTTTCATAAAAAATTTCTAAAAAAATTTCCTAAACTAATTGTGTTTGACATTGACTTAAAAATCTAGTATTGTTTTACTATTTAACTTTTTTTTACTATAATTTAATTACTATCCATAAGTTTTATGACACTTTTTAATATTATTTATAAATATTACCATACTATCCCAGCTATTTTAGCAGAATTTGTTCACTTTTCCCTGGTGAAATACTAACATATACCGTACACATGCAGGTCAAAATTTGTTTCCGCAGCCATTCTAGACTCTCCAATATATTTAAAGTCCATCCGCTATCTAATTTAGCCAGTGATTTTATTTATTTATTTTTTAACTGTGTTCTCCCATCTTTTTGTTTCTCTCTCTTTTGTGTTTAATATATGCTGTGCATTATTTTTTATTAAAAAAAAAAAAACTATTAAATATGCACCAAGAACATCCCAAATATACATAGAAAATTTCCATCATAGTGGACAAATCCAATCAGTCTACTATAAAATATAAATAACTGAAGATTACAACACCTAGATTTTATTTCTAAAGCTAAAGATCACAGCATTTTTTTTCATAAGGGTGGTGCTAAGAATATATAAATTTTACTATACAAATAATTTAAAAATTAATGTATCACTAATTACTAACAAATAATTCATTTATTATGTTGTTTCTTTTTTGAGAAACCATTTATTATATTGTTAAATCAACTAATTACATTTGTTACCACATCAGTTTGTAGACTTTATTGACACATTAGTTGCCAATCACAAGCAAATAATTTACACTCTGATTTATTATATTGTTAATATTTAACTTTTTTTATTATAATATATTTATCTTCTTGGTAACGAAGAGTTTAGGAACCCAGTTTTGACCCTTGGAAGTGGGAAGCCAGACTAATATCAATGGCGCAATTTTGGTGAGGAAAGCATTCAATTAAATTACACTTTAATTAAATTCTTGGAAAAATTATACTTTATCACTTTATATTATGCACTTGATTATACTTTACACCTTAAACTATTCGAATGCATACTTTAAACTTTAAACTATCACACTTATTATATTTTGCACCCAATATTACTTTTGTTGTAATATTTAATGAAATGCTACTGCACATGCACATGCATTTTACTTGAGTAGAACAATCTTAAACGACTAAAACACCTTGCTTCAAAATCAATTAAAACAAAACCGAATTTTTTTCACATTTCTCTCCCCATCTCTCGTGTAGCCTCTTCCCCAAATCCACATTTCTTTAGCTTCCAACAGATTTCAAGCAGCAATCTGTTCGCATATCTGAGAAGTCTTGTCTTGTTGAAACAAAGAAGGATAAGTTAGTTGATGAAGAGTTTCTAGATGTACGCTTGACTTCTGGAAAAGATGATGGTTGCCCAAATAGAAGGCTAACTGATTTTGTCTTGCATGATGAAAATGGTGTCCCGCAGCCCCTTGAGATGCTGGAAGTTGATGACATGTTTATCTCTGGTCTTATATTGCCTCTCGAAGAAAGTTCAGAGAAAGAAAAGGAAAAGGTAATCAGATGTGAGGGCTTTGGACGGTTAGAATCATGGGACTTCTCTGGCTATGAAGATGGTTCTCCAGTAATATGGCTTTCTACTGATGTTGCTGATTATCTTTGGCTTAGACCTGCCAGTAGCTACACATTGTAAATCAAATGATGTCAGGAAATGCCTTAACTAACACCACTGTTTGGCTGCCGAGAGAACAAAACAAAGAATAGGAGTGTTGTTTTACGTTTCTGTCTATACTGCACTGAATCATCAACGAAGTTCTTAGCCTCTGTTTGGTTCCAGATAAAAAAAAAGGAAAAAAAAAGAAGAAGAAGAAGAAGAAGAGTTTATGAATAGTATGGACTAGACGTGATAATTTCATTTCCAGAAAAAGTTGAAAGCTCAACAAACTCTGCCAAAATCTCACACTGGAATCAACTAAGAACTAAAAACAAATTGTATATAATTTTTTTTTAGTACTTTTTTTGGTACTTTCAAAAGCTCAATTAAGTGTTATTCTATCATATGTACATTTTCTTTTACGTTTCTGTCTATATTGCACAGGATCATCAATGAAGTTCTTAGCATCTGTTTGGTTGTAGGGAAAATGGGAAGAAAATAAAAGTTTCAGCTCAACAAACTCGGCCAAACCCATTTCTTTGAAAAGGTCCATGCTTGTGTAGAAGTCTATAAAAGGCTGTCAAGATCTTCCCCGACTCCACTCTGGATGAATTGCTTGCTGGAGTCGTTCGTTCAATGAGCGGAAACAAGCACTTCTTTCGCCAAATATTTTGAACAGCTAAAAAGGGCTGTGAAAAAAATTGGATTTTATTTTAATTGATTTTAAAGCAGGGTGTTTTAGGCCCTGTTTGGTTTGTATTTTTAAACAGCAATTTTCAGTTTTTAAACAGCATTTTACGTATTCCAACACACTTTTTCACCCACACGTATTTCAAAAAATAATAATCAACAATTTTCAAACTACTTCACCAAACACCCCCTTAGTCTTTTAAGTTTGTTCTACCTAAGCAAGATGTATGTGTTTGTCATGTGCACTAACATTCTGTTAAACATAATAAAAAAAGTAACATTAGGGTGTAAAGTGTGGTAATTTAAGGTGCAAAGTATGTATTCGAATAGTTTATAGTGTAAAGTGTAACTTGGTTCATAGTTGAGGGTGGTAAAGTGTAATATATATATATATATATATATGAAATCGAAACTTTTGAAACTCTCATAATTTTTCACATTAGCACAATATTTAAAAAATAAAAAATAAAAATAAAAACTCTATTTCACTCAAAAACAAAACCCCACGGATTCGACTACACTTTTAACTCTCCCACCGTTTGCCATCATTAACAAAAATACGGAGACCAAAGGCAAGGTGTTGCATGCCAAGCTGACTATTGAAGATCAAGCTCTTGTTGCAACATATCATGATAACGTGACAGACTCTCTAAAACTAACCATTCTCTCTACCTCTCTAAGCTCTTTTGCTCTCTATATCCCCGAGAGCCATATCTGCCCTTACTCATCAAAGCCATCACAAGATCTCCATTGTCATAACAAGCAGCAATTACCAATGCTTCAAACTCTAACCCCAGTTTACACGGTGAGATGCTCTGTATCCAATTTCTATCAGTTCTTTTACTGGTGTTGTAGGCATATAATTGGTATTGGTAGTGCTATTGTTGTTAAGTGTTTTTTTTTTTTTTTTTTTTTTTGATTTTTTGGCCTATTAGGAAGTTTTTTATTGGAAATTTGGGATTTATAGGTAGTGCTACTGTTGTTAGTGTTTTCGAATGTATATTGAAAATTATTGTGGATACGTGAATATGGGGTCATATGTCGAGCAAGGCACCACAAAATTATGGTGGAGCGACTCAAAATCTAAGAGACTATTGATAAAATAAAACCAACCAAATTTGGGCTGGTACTGGCAAAGGAGATGATTTGTACTCCTGTTTACTTTCAAGGAATTTTTTTTTTTTTTTTTTGGATAAGACTTTCAAAGAATAGTTGGTTGAATCAAAATCCAAATAATTGGTGTTGGCTAAATTACCAACCCATGAGTTGTATTGAAATTATATATAAACAAACAAAAGAAAACTATTAGATTATTAGATAGAAGCTAAGGATAAAACATAATGATGAGGCATTTGAATTTAATTAAAATACAATAGTTGGAACCCAATCCACTGCAAGTTTATCTGAAAGTTGTAGAAGCATTTGAATTGGAATTTTGATTTGCAACATGAGCTGTAGATCAATTATCAAAGGCATTTATCTTAACAGTCTAGAGCTTACAAGTAAATAAGTAATCATATTCAAATAGCACATTATGCATTTTTGCATAAACAGAAAAATTGTATCCTTGAATCATGTACCCATGTAAAATTTAGTACACCGATCACACTCCACACAGATTGAGTAATGAATTTTGCTTTTGATTTTGGTGAGTGAGTGATTCTACTTTAGGTTCTGATTTTTAGTTTTCTGATGTCCAGTGGTTATTTGACTTATTTCTAACCAAACTGTTGCTAACAAATATATATATATATATATAACCGAAACCTCTGAAACTTTCATAATTTTCCACGTCAGCACAATATTTAAATAAAATTATCATTTTATTTAAATAAAACTATTTTTTTTTAGTCCAAACTTAACAAGGAGTAAAACTCTATCTCTCAAATAAATCCTTCTTAAACTCAAACTCTTCATTATCATTTTTTTTAAACAAAATTATTTTTGTTTAATTTAAATTTAATGAGGAGCAAAACTCTACCGAAGCCTCTAAAACTCTCACAATTTTCCACGTCAGCACAATATTTAAATAATTTTTTTAAAACAAAATTATTTTTGTTTAATCTAAATTTAATAAGAAGTAAAACTCTATCTCTCTAACAAGTTCATCTTAAACTCAAACTCATCATTGTCAATTTTTTATATAAAATTATTTTTGTTTAGTCCAAACTTAACAAGGAGTAAAACTCTATCTCTCTAACAAGTCCATCTTAAACTCAAACTCATCATTATTATTTTTTTAAACAAAATTATTTTTGTTTAATCTAAACTTAACAAGGAGTGAAACTCTGTCTTTCTAACAAGTTCAACTTAAACTCAATTTGAATTATTTTTTGCAGTATCGGAAACTGTAAGGTAACAATTTGGGTCCCTAGCCTAAGTGATGAATGAACTTAAGCCCAAAAAGTCCAATACAATGAATTTGTAGAGAGTGAATTGGAAAACTGGGCTTTAACGAGTTGAACAACAAGAATAATAGATTCAAGTGACAAGAAAAAGAGGCCAATATTGGGAATTAACTCTGTTTGCAAAACAATATAATTAGTAGGCATTGTTACAAAACTATATTTTTTACTAACATCTCGAGTTTAAAAGACTCGATTTAGGGCTTATAAATCAAGTCTCAAAGACTCAGTTTTAGTGCTCTGATCACGTCTGATTTGGCATTTTTTCCATATGGTGTCCACTTAGAAATCGAGTCGTCAAGACTCGGTTTATAAGCCGACTCTTTAGAAAACAAGTAAAATGTTTTAAACCTGCATCTTCAGCCTCCTTACAAAAATGTTCAGCTCTCTCATGTACAAACCATTCCCCCCACCCCACCTTACCTTCTCATCAGAGAGAGAGAGAGAGAGAGAGAGAGAGAGAGAGAGAGAGAGAGAGAGAGAGAGAGAGAAACCAGAAACAGAAACACAGGTTGTATTCAGTCGAAGATCAAGAACGAAAAAGCCGTGTCTCGATGCAAAGATCGAAAGCTCTACATGAAAGAGGCAGTGTCTGCGCGCAACACCTTCGCCGCCACGCACTCTTCTTACACCACATATCTCAAGAACACTGGCGCCGCCCTTAGCGACTACGCTCACGGCAAGGTTTCTCACCATTACCACCACTCGCACTCGGCCCCTTCTTTGTCTGCTGCTTCTCCTCCTCAACCTCCTCCACCACTTACTATCCCTACATCTTCCGCCTTCGCCGCTTTCGCACGTTCTTTGCCTTTACCCATTATTGACAATCCGACTTTTAGGGTCGTGGGTTTTTGGATTTTCTTGCAGAAAACCCCGTTCAACAAGCCAAACGAGTCGTGGGTTTTGGTTTTTTTTTTTTTTTTTTTTTTTATAATCTGGATTTTAGGTGGTTGTTAGGGGGTGGATTTGGTTGGATTTGTGCTGAATTGTTGGATTAATGCTTGGATTTGTGGGTTGATAGTGGCTGGTCTGTGCTTGTATTTGGTGGTGGTTAATGGTAGCTAATCTGTGTTTTGTACTCCAAACACTTGAAAATATTTTCATTGTAAAGGTTTTACAGATATAAAACGAGTTTTTAAAACTCGATTTTCATGTGAACCTCATGTAGAAAAGCGCCAGCTCAGAGCTGATCAGAACATGAAAACCAAGTCTCTGAGACTTGATTTAAAGGCCCTAAATCGAGTCTTTTAGACTCGAGATGTTAGTATGAAATATACTTTAAAAACAGTTCCTATTAATTATATTGTTTGGCAAACAGAGTTAATTCCCAATTTTGGCCCAAGAAAAAGAAAATAAACTGATTTAAGCTAAATAAAATTGTCCTCGGCACAATCCGAGGAGATCAGTTCTTATACATTTCTTTCAAGTTTGATTACAAAGTCCGTTCTTGATGGCTACAGTATTTTTCTCTTCATTTCGATCCCTCTCTCTCATTGCCCTCTCCTTCTTTTACACAATTTTCCCTTTTTCACTTCTACTCTCCACGTGCAGACCAGGTGGTTAGTGTTGATACTTGTCCCATCAGCCCTTTCTTCAAGTCTTTTTGTTGTAATTGTAAGGCTGAAAATCATTGCTCAGGTATCACTTCCACATTAATTTGGCCAGAGAGTTAGCTGCAAAGTATTTAATGCGGTGGTAGCAGCTTTCCCTTGAGATATTTCATGGCCTCCTTTTGTCTTGTTCCTTCTGGATACTTATCCGCATCAGTGGGATTGTCCAGGACGTTGTTCTTGGTGTCAGACCATACCTTATGACCTCGGCCTTGCCCAGCTGAGGAAGTATTCATCCTCAGACTATCTAACTAGTTGGTCATGATTAGATTTCAACTATTCTCTTACCAATATGGATTCTCATAAAGGTGTTTACCCGTCCTCGGATTACTTAATGTCCTCATATTGGGCCCCTGGCCCAATATACTTTACAGTCTCGTACTTCTGGGCTTATCACCCCTACAGAAACTATCTAACATTTTTTTTTGTAAGCAATTGCACGTTCAAGCAATAGCTTCTTCATCAAATTGTAACACAAATTGAAGTCATATAAGAGTAAATCATACAATGGTGCAATTTCTTAATCAATTTAAAATTTTATAAAATTATTTTAGTCAATCTCACAAATAGGTAAGTTCTCGTGCATAGCACGGGTTAACGACTAATTTCTCCTAAATTCTATGATATTGACGTATTAAACTGAGGATTTTGCCAAAAATAGCGAGCTTTTTTTGTATTGATGCTCACAACACAGATAATGACCTAGGATAGTTTACAAGGATCCATGTTGAAATTGGTGCAGATTTTTCCATTTGTTTTTCTAATAATAATTTGATTGTTGAGAGAGAATGATTTAAATCCTGAATGTCTTATTTAGAAACATCAGACAGTGATGTGGATTTACCATTAATAACTACCAATCAATTGAACTATAAAACCCTTACTGATGTGGATTTACCGATAATAACACATATTTGATTGTATCAGAAGTTTGTAGCTCAACAATATTGCTCATTTTTTCCCAAGAAAAGAATTTAGATTTGACTTTCTCCCCATTTGTAGTAAGGCCCAAAAAAATAAAATTATATGATTTTTTAATCACTTAGATTTTTTTTATTTTTAGTAAAAGAATACTAAAAATATTAGTACATAACATAATACCGAGTTTGAGTAGTATTGAACTTTGGACATATTATATAATTGTGTCCTACTGTTCGTGTCTGTTGTTTTATTAGGGCGTATGATTTTTAAAATTTTTTTTTTTTACTCACTTGATTTTTATCCTTTCAATTTCTACTATGATTACAGAACAAGTATTTTCGGTCATAAATATAGATAAAATTAAACTTCTCAACAAAATGAAAGATTATTTATAATTGTCCGTTTGATTTCATACATATTTTTGGAAAGTTATTGTGAAATTTAATACATAATAAATTGAGGTTTAAAGAAAATGATCAATTCAAATGTATTAAGAAACAATTATTTAATGCGTTAAAAAATGTCATGATTCTGTCCTTGCACTAGTCTATCAAAAACACACAAATATTTATAATCAACTTATGAAAAACGTTTCCATTAAAAAAAAAAAAAAAAAAAAAAAAAACTTATGAAAAACGTGTTGCAAATAGCCTGAGACAGATTTAGTTGGCTAATGGCACTTAAAAAAAAAAAAAAACGTTTTTCTAATGGCTCATAACTGGGGATATCAAAGATTTCCTAACTCAGATATATGTTAGTGCATGTTTGGTATGCAGTAAAAGATCTTATAATAGAATTATTATATATATGTGTATAACAACTATTTGTTTATCTATTTATTTATTTATTTTAGAAACAAACACACATCCAAGGGAAAGAGAAAGGGGTTCTAACACAAAAGTATATCATAAACTACAATTAAAAGTTATAGTAACTTTTAAGGGAGGGTAAAGCAAGTTGTTCATTAGTAGTATTCATTGGTGAAATTACATGGAGAGGGTAACTTTAAAGAGAGGGTGAAGCAACTTTTAATACCCATTGCTAGAGTTATTCGTCTCTCATTACTCACACAAGGCACATCACAAACTTGTCTCTTAGTACCCATTCTTCTTTTTTGAGAAAAAAAAAAAAAACACACACACACACACACACACACATACAAGAGAGAGGGAAATGGGTTAGTAATGACAACGGGTTCGAGGCGGTTTACTTTATGCCCGAACCCGTCTTGCGGGCCCTCTCTCATTACCCGAACTTACTTGGTTTAATAAACGGTTTTTTTTTTTTAACTCCAAAACCAACCCTGTCAAGCCCCGCGAGCCCCGTCCTGTCATGCCCAACCCAAAATCACAAACACAAACACAAATCCTAATACAAATATAAACACAGAAGTCACAAACACAAAAATTTCAGATTTATGATTTTTCCTTTCAAAATCACAAACACAAACACAAACACAAACACAAACACAAACACAAACACAAATCCTAACACAAACACAAACACAATTTTCAAATTTATGATTTTCCCTTTTAAAATCACAAACATAAACACAAATCCTAACACAAAAATAGAAAACACAAACACAAACATAAACTCACATTTAACAATTATATAAATTGTAAATAATATTCATTGGTCAAATTAAAAAAAAAAAAAAGAGTAAAATCTTAAGATTCATAGCTTTAGCAATGAGAGATAAAAATGAACCCAAAGAAAAAAAGATGGAGAACGGGGTGGAGACACATGGATTAAGGAGTGGCTGAGTGAGGCTATGAGGGGGGCATTTCAGTGAGGCCAAGAGTGGGTGGCCGACAATAGTGCATGAGAGAGAGAGAGAGAGAGAGAGAGGGGCGCATGAGTTCAGATTAGGTTTAGGGTTTGGAAGGAAGATTGTATGATACACACACACACACACACACACACACACACACACACACACACACACACACACACACACACTTAGGGCATTTATGTAAATTTAACAAATTCGGGTCAGGTTCAGGGCAGGTTTTTATAATACCCACACCCGCTACAAGTTGGATTATAAAAACCTAAACCTGACCCTAATGTTTCATGGGTCGGGTCGAGTACCCACAGATCGGATTATATGCCATCTTAAAAGGGATTCTAACACAAATGTACACCACAAACTCCACTCAAATTATTTGTTTATCTGGATCTTCATAATAGGGAATTTATTCCTTAATAATATCTATTTCTTAAATTGAGAAATAGCTATGTCAGTTCGTTTAGACCCCTTAACCCAACAGATTAACCTAGAGAATTAGCCAAGTTATTAACTTAGGTAATTTAATTAAACTAGGTTAACACAAATAAATATAAAAACAATAAAGCAGCGGAAAATAAACAACACAAAGATATGATGACCAGGAAACCACACCGGTAAAAACCTGGGGAGGATTTGACCTAGCTATCCTCAAGGTAAACTGAATCCACTATGAAAGAATTGAAGTTTACACAATAGACTTAGACCACTAACGTCATATTGCTACCTGCCTGTAGGAAACTTACTACCATGACCCCATGATAGCTCCGAGATCCACGGACTCCTTCTTTCCGGAATTCTTCAGCAAATCCACAAGCGCACCTGCTTGTATATCTTTGTGCTCTTTGATTCTGCAACTGTAACGATCTACGCAACTCTTGACATAAATCTCAAGTTTGTAAACCCTAAGTGTATGTGAAGGTAAACACCTCTAGATCTCACAGAGAGATTCACAAAACACAGCAAAACAGAACTCTACAGAACTCTAAAAACGTGGCTAGGATTTTCCCTTTTATACTTAGGGCAAACATAAAACCCTATACATTAAAATGGGCTTGGGCTGAGTTGGAAAATTCTGCAGAAAAACGTTCTGTGCGATTTTCGATCGATCGAGTCTAATTTTCGATCGATCGAGTCTCACAGAAAGTTACAAGTAATTCTGCATAAAAACTCGATTCCAACTTTACAATAAACCCCATACTTTGAGCAAGTCTAACACACGACTCAACATTGTTTTGATCATGGTTTGCCAACATACAAAATGAAGTTCTAAATACATTAGATCCTAGTCTTTAGAACCTAACAAGCTATTCATCTCTCGAAAGATTGTACTAATAGCTATTCTTTGGTGCATGTAATAGCAACTTTTAAAATAGATATATTTCCTTTTCTTAAAAAAATCAATATATTTTTAAAAAATACAAACTTTCTAAATGAATTATCTTTTAAATTTTTTTCAAATGTATAACCAATGTTATTAATTTCGTTTGTTCCACCCAAAACAACTGAAAATTTTCATTTTGATTAATTAACTAGTATGAATCACCTCTCAATTCCATCATATTCTAAATTCTAGCTAATTTTGGCCCAAACTATTAAATATAAATAGTTATTCTATTACAACATATTTTATTAAAAAAAAATACTATTTGATCTACATTCAAATCTTCTCACCTAGCAAACCAGTTCTGAGTCTATGCGGTGGTCACGGTTCATGTTATTGTTACCAACTACCATCAAGGCACCATTTGTTAGTTGCCAGTTGCCACTCAGCGGTTTAGATGTTTCATCACTTCTTGTGCAGGACTCTGCATAAGTTTGAAAGATGAGATACCTCCTAGGGTGAATGTTTTATTATTATAAAATAATGACTTTGGAGTAATGAGAAACTTACAAAATATAGTACAAGTGGCGAGATGACAAATGGCTTATAGTAGACGATTTTTTTTTTTTTTTTGAGGTAACGATAGAAAAACTTTATTGATACTAGCCTCTGAGCACGCGCTCACGCGCGTGCTCAGAGGCTCTTCTATTTATTGGGTAAAGATTAATTTAAAGCATTTATTATAATTTGGGATTACTACATTTTTCAATTACAAAAAACCTAGGGGTGTGATGAGTGTTAAGCATTTGTGGGTAAAATAATTTTACCATCACACCCCTAGGTTTTTTGTAATTGAAAAATGTAGTAATCCCAAATTATAATAAATGCTCTAAATTAACCTTTATCCAACAAATAGAAGAGCCTCTGAGCACGCGCGTGAGCGCGTGCTCAGAGGCTAGTTACAATTTATTTAACCTATTTTCTTAACTTTTTTAAATTATTTTCTTTATTTATTATTTTTTATACTTTCTCAAAAAAAGGTGAGGGGAGTATGAGTGAGGAAACGTGAATTCAAGAGAGAGAGAGGAAAAAAACAAAAAAAGAGATAACGGAAAAAAGAGTGAAAAATAAAATAAAATAACCAACTTAGGGGAAGTTAGACATGGGTTTAAAAAAATGAAATAGATAACAAAAAAAAAAAAATTAAAGGATAAACCTTAATAAGAGGGTAGATAACTTTTTTGATAGAAACGTGGTTTTTTTTTTTTTTTTTTTTTTTCCAATAGGTTTTCTGTTTTAATAAAAAAGTTAAGAAAATAGTTTAAATAAATTGTAATATATATCTATTTCGTTTTTTTTTTTTTTTTTGGGATAAACTTGAGAATGTTTTTTTTTTAAAAATGATTTGAAGAAAAAACGTATAGTTGCTTTGAAAAAGTGGTTAGTGGGAGAGTGATCCTATTTTGTTGGCAATGTTTTAGTGGGAGTTAAAAGACGTAGTTTTACCAAATTATCCTTTAGTTTTGTCTCTACTTAAACCTAGGAAAATAGAGGTATTTTGAGAAAAAAAAAATCCGGTTATCAAATTATCCTTTAGTTTTGTCTCTACTTAAACCTAGGGAAATAGAGGTATTTTGGAAAAATAAAAAATTCGGCCCAAACAGGTGCAGCCCCTTAAATAATAGTATAGATAGATTAAGAAAGTTGGTAATTAATAATTATGGCAGATATTGACAGCAACAGAAAATGATTTTAGAAAAAAAAAATAAAAAATATAAAAAGCAACTGCAAACAAAACTAAACTAATACCGAACTTGCAGTGAGAGCCATTCCACTGTAAACAAATCTCTCTCTCTCTCTCTCTCTCTCTCTCTCTCTCTCTCTCTCTCTCTCTCTCTCTCTAATTTAGCTATATAACACTCTCAAATTTTTATTAACCAAAAATCAAAACAATGGAATCTATATCTGAATTCCGAAACCCTAGATCTTCTTCATCGATGGGTTCGCGAAAAGCTCGCGAGCGAGAAATGCTGGACTCGGTGTGCTTGATGATCGCGCTCGTCTTCTTCCTCGTGACCTGCGTCAAGCTCTGCGACGCCGCCACCGTCGTCGACGTTTACCGCCTCATCCAGTACGACATCTCCGGCGCCCCATTCGGATCTCGCCTCGCCAAGCTCAACCACCACGCCGGCTCCCTCCACTTCCCTCCCGGCGCCGATCTCTTTCGCACCATCCTCATGATCCCAGTCCGCGACCTCAACATCACCTTCCTTCAAGGTACTCATTTCTCTGCCCGCCCCAACTTCACACACTCCCACTTCTCTCATCACCTCAATGTCACTGTTAAGCTCTCAAGGAAACCCTCAATTCTTCCCATTATCAAAGCCCAGACCCAGGGAAAAAAAAAACTCAACCCGCCCCAACTTCACACACTCCCACTTCTCTCATCACCTCAATGTCACTGTTAAGCACTCAAGAAAACTCTCAATTCTTCCCATTATCAAAGCGCAGACCCAGGGAAAAAAAAAAAAAAAAAAAACTCAACCCGCCCCAACTTCACACACTCCCACTTCTCTCATCACCTCAATGTCACTGTTAAGCACTCAAGGAAACTCTCAATTGTTCACATTATCAAAGCCCAGACCCAGGAAAAAAAGAAAAAAAAGAAAAAAAGAGAGGAGCAAAACGAAGCAGAAAGACAAAAAAGAAAAAAAAAATCGGAAACGAACCTGTTGGAGGATTAACGAACCTGAAAGACAAAAAAGGAAAAAAAAAAAATCGGAAACGAACCTAAACGAACCAGGAAGACAAAAAAGAAAAAAAGAAAAAAATCGGGAACGAACCTGTTGGAGGAGCGAAACGAACCTGGAAGACAAAAAAGAAAAAGAAAAATCGTAAACGAACCTGTTGGAGGAGCAAAACGAACCTGAAGAAAAAAAAAACGGAAACGAACCTGTTGGATTGTGGCCCTGAGGGAAATAAAACCTGATTTTGTTGTTTGTACTGAAATCTGAAGCAAATAGGTAGGGGAAAGGGGTTTGAAAACACAGAATTGAGAGAATTGGAGAACTCAATAGAAAGAAATTGAGTTTGAAAATTAACGCAACTGTACTGAGAGTCAGGTCCTATTTTATAGATAGTGTTTTACGTGGAAGTTAAAGAAGTATTTTTACCAAGTTTTACCCCTATTTAAAGGTAAGCTGTAGGGGTATTTTGGAACAAAAGAAAAATCCGGTCCAAACAGGTGCAGCCCTTTAAATAATAGTATAGATTATTGATATGAAAGTGGTATACAACTTAAAGCCCACTGGACCCGATAACTCAGAGGGCATCATACAAGACAAAAGACTACAAAATGCAGAAGTGTAGAAAGAAAGACTACGGGTATTACATGCATAAAGACACCCAGGTTAATCTCCATGTACAGCACTATTCTATGCAGCCAAAAAGTGATGGTACTCTGCTAAGTACCCAATCAAAAAAAACCTACCGACGCATCTGCTACAAAAATTACTGTCTTTATGATCATTATTTTTATTATTAATCCTGATTTCCAAAGTTTGGACTAAGGAATGAATATGGACAACCCAATAACGGGCCGAAGTCTCAATTCTCAAAGCTGAAAAGCCGTCTGGATCCAAAGATTACGGTCTTGACAGTAAAAATATAAATAAATAAATCTTTTTTATGAGTCCAAACATTTGAAGCTTTCCGACCATGAAAAAAAAACCATTACAGTAACAATTGATGTAAATCGTTGCATAATGACATTATGCCTCAGCAACTCAACATCAAGTCATAAATCCAACAACACAGAAAGATTAAACAATATGAAGCATTATATCAGATTTATTGCCGACAGAAGAGAGAAAAGGAAATGGTTTAGGCAGGGGTCGCTGTACATACATTTCAGGGCGTTCAAATGAACCCCCTGACTTGAAAAAACAAATTTTTATATGATACAAGGATAAGAAAACAAAAGAGACGTATTTGGAATGGTAAAACTCTAATTTTATTGATAAAGGAAGGGGCCTATAAATAGGCTTTACATCAGAACACTAACTCTTAGCACTAACCTCAACTCCTATAAATTAGGATCACACAAAAGACACCTTCTCAGCCACGAAATCAAAATAACCAAATATCTAAAGACTCGGACAAACTACCAATGACAAGAACTTCCAATAAACATTAATAAAACATTTAAATCTTAACACCCTCACTTAAACTGAAATCTGCAGAAATCAGTTTAAAAAAAAAAAATCAACCCTCTACAAAGTCCTCCTTTACAGCAGCATGTGAACAAACTCCAAGTAGACCACGCAACTTCACAAATGTAGCCAACTTGAGAGACTTGGTCTGTGTACCTGCAACTTGATCTTCACTTCGACAATAAACCAGTTTGATTGTTCCATCATTGCTGAGATCTCTTAGAAAATAATATTTCACATCGATATGTTTGCTTCTTCCGTGCAACACAGGATTCTTAGAGAGTTTGATTACTGAGTTGTTGTCACAAAAAACTGTAGTAGCTTCAACTTGCTTGAATTGTAGCTCTTCAAGAATTCTTCTCAACCAGATAGCTTGACAAGCACAAGCTGTTGCTGCAACAAATTCAGCTTCAGTGGTTGACAATGTGACTATTGGTTGCTTCTTTGATGACCATGAAACAGCTCCTGTTCCCAACATGAAAACATAGCCCGAAGTGCTCCTTCTATCATTTTGATCTCCTGCATAATCACTGTCAGTAAACCCAAACAATTCTAACTTTTCACCCTTCTTGTAAAACAACCCAAAATCTCTAGTTCCTTGCAAGTAACGAAGGATTCTCTTGGCAGCTAACAAATGTATTTCTGTTGGATTCTCCATATATCTACTTATTAAACTCACAGAAACATTATGTCTGGTCTTGTCGCAGTTAAATACATCAAATTGCCAACAATTTGCTTGTAGAGTGTACTGTCCACCTTCTTTCCTTCATGATCTTTGTTTAGCTTCAAGCCAAACTCAGTTGGAGTGCTTACAGGATTGCAATCCTTCATCTGAAACCTGTCCAAAATGTCTTGCACATACTTCTTTTGAGAAATAAAGATCCCATTAGCTAATTGCACTACTTCTATGCCAAGGAAGTAATGCATCATACCAAGATCAGACATTTCAAATTCAACCATCATAGATTTCTTGAATTCTTTAAACATGGCATCATCATTTCCAGTAAATATAAGATCGTCTACATATAAGCAGACAATGAGCATTTTTCCTCCATCATCAACTTTTATGAAAAGTGTATGTTCATAAGGACATTTTTGAAATCCTTCCTTCAAAAAATAAGCCTCAATGCGACTAAACCAAGCTCGTGGAGCTTGTTTTAATCCATAAAGAGCTTTTTTTAATCTATACACTTTATGCTCATTTCCTATCTTAATATGACCAAGGGGTTGTTCAAAAAATACCTGTTCCTCCAAGTTTCCATGCAAGAATGCCGATTTGACATCTAGCTGGTAAATAGGCCACGAGTTTTGTACTGCCAATGCAATCACCAATCTGATTGTATCATGTCTTGCAACAGGAGCAAACACTTCTGTATAATCGATCCCATATTCCTGCTTATATCCCTTAGCTACCAAACGCACCTTATACTTGTCAACTTCACCATTTTTCTTTAGTTTTGTTTTGAAGACCCACTTTACACCAATGGTTTTGTGTCCTTTCGGAAGCTCAGTCAGCTCCCACATATCATTTCTTTCAATAGCTTCAATTTCAGCTTTCATAGCCTTTCTCCATTTTGCTTCTTTGACAGCCGGCCACTTCAAAACTGGTAGGATCACAATCTGAAAACAGAGCAAAGTGAGTGAGTGGGTCTTCAGATTGATCAATTCCAGTTACTTCATAATCATACATTCATGCTGGCCTCCTTCGAACACGATGAGAACGTGGTTCAGCTGCTGCTTCTGGTGCTGTTGGAGTGACTTCAGAGGCTACAGGAGTTTCATTTTGAGGATTCTCAAATGCATCAGTTGCTGGAGAAAGGTGTTGCTACGGCTGGTTTACTTCATCACCATCTTCTCCATCAAAACTAGTTGGAATTGGCTCTCCAACTACATTTTTGCTCCATTCCCAAATTTGATCTTCATCAAAAACAACGTCTCGACTAATAAGAATTTTCTTAGTGTTAGGATTGTAAAGCTTATAAGCTTTCGATTGATCACTAACACCAAGAAAAATACATTTTTCTCCCTTGTCATCTAGCTTCTTCCTTTTTTGATCTGAAATATGGGCATATGCAACACACCCAAAAATTCTGAAGTGATTAACAGCTGGTTTTCGTCCGCTCCATGCTTCCTCTGGTGTCATACTTTTGACAGCAAGTGTGGGACTTCTATTCAATATATGAATGCTCCAGTTAACTGCTTCGGGCCAGAAATTTTTTGGAATGCCACTTGTTGTCAAAAGGCTTCGCACCATATTCATAATAGTGCGGTTCTTCCTCTCACATACACCATTCTGTTTCTTGATTCCATGGTTCTCATAAAAAATTTCAAATTCATGTGAGTTATATTCTCCACCACGATCCGTGCGAAGAATTTTTATTAGACTACCAACTTCTTTCTCAACCAGCACTTTATAGCTTTTAAAGGCTAGAAAGGCTTCAGACTTCTCTTGCAAAAAATAAACCCAGCTTTTGCGACTAAAATCATCAATAAAGGTAAGTATATATCTCTTACCACCATTAGAGCAAGGAGTTATTGGCCTGCAAATGTCGGAATGAATAAGCTCCAGTGCAGCCTTCGCCCTCCATGATTTCCCTTGTGGGAATTGATTACGGTGTTGTTTGCTAACAACACATTCTTCACAAACTTCAGAAGGAGCTGTAATTTGAGGAAGACCAGTCACCATATTCTTCTGTTGTAAAGTTTTCAACCCGCCAAAGCTAAGATGCCCATAGCGAAAATGCCATAGCCATTCCTTCTCTCCCAATCTTGTAGAAAGACATGAGTGAGCGGTGTCATGAAGATACAATGGAAACATTCTGTTGGCTGTCATGTTGACTTGAGCTATCAAGCCCAACTTCTCATCTTCAATTCTGCAGACTCCATTTTTGATTGAGATTCCATATCCCTTTTCTTGTAGCTGACCAATACTGAGTAAATTTGTTCTCAAATCTGGAACAAAGAGAACATTAGAAATAGTTTGAACAGAATTTTTGTTGGCTTGAATTGCTACCTTTCCCTTTCCCATAACAGAGACTGTAGAGCCATCACCAAACTTCACAACATCACGAAAAGCTTCATCCAATTTAGAGAATACAGACTTCTCTCCACTCATATGGTTGCTGCAGCCAGTGTCTAAGTACCACAAGAATTTCTTGTGGGTTTCCTCCTTGCCGTGACAAGCCATCAACAAAGGCACTTCTTCTTCCTTCTCAGCAAAATTGGACTGCTTTCCACCATCTCTCCTTAGATTAGTACGACACTCTGACTTGTAATGGCCAAACTTGTGACACCTGTAGCATTCAACTCTTGATTTGTATGCTGACTTTGACTTGGAAGGCGTTGAATGATTGTTGTCATGGCCTTTTCCTCTCCCTTGAGAGTCAAAATCTTCAGATTTCTGATTTAAGTGTCTACCATCATTGCCGCCTCTGCCTCTACCTCTTCCTCGTCCTTGACCTCCTCATTTTGATGCCGAGGCCTGTAACGCTTGCTCCTCCTTGTCTTGCCGATTCATTTTCTGCTCATGAACCAACAAAGAACTCTGCAATTCATCAATGGACATACTATCAGTGTCTTTAGATTCCTCAATCGAACAAACAACATAATTGAATTTTGTTGTCATCAAATGAAGAATCTTCTCAATGATAGTAACATCTGCCATTTTGTCGCCATGGATTCTCATTTTATTTGCGATTGCCATCGTCCTGGAGAAGTAATCTGACACCGATTCTCCAGACTTCATGTGTAAAGTTTCAAAATCGCCTCGAAGTGCTTGAAGCTGTGCCCTCTTTGCCTTTGCTGTCCCCTCGTACTTCTTCTTCATGGAGTCCCAGATCTGCTTGGAAGTTTCTTTACAAAGAATGGTTTCTAGAATGGAACGATCAATTGCCTGGAAAAGATAATTCTTTGCTTTGAGATCCTTCAACTTTTGCCCTTCAAGCTCCACCTTCTGTGCATCTGTCAGCATAACATCAGCTGCTGGTTTTGCTACTCCAGAAACAACAACTGTCCAATATTCTTTGGATCTCAAAAAATTCTCCTTGAGCATGCTCCAATGGTCATAGTGACCATCAAAACGTGGGATTGCTGCCTGCACAAAGTTTGAATCTGAAGCCATCAATGCTGTTTGGAAACTCTTTCTCTCTTGCTTTTCTCACAGCTCTGATACCACTGATACAAGGATAAGAAAACAAAAGAGACGTATTTGGAATGGTAAAACTCTAATTTTATTGATAAAGGAAGGGCCCTATAAATAGGCTTTACATCAAAACACTAACTCTTAGCACTAACCACAACTCCTATAAATTAGGATCACACAAAAGACACCTTCTCAACCAGGAAATCAAAATAACCAAATATCTAAAGACTCGGACAAACTACCAATGACAAGAACTTCCAATAAACATTAATAAAACATTTAAATCTTAACAATATATATATATATATATATAATATTACTTTACTAATTTAATTTACTCTTAAAAATATTTTTGTACATCTTGTTTTAAATCTTGCACACTCTGATCACATATCAACTTATCCCACAATCAAACAACAACTTAGTGTATTATATATGTATGGATGAGTGTGGTTGTATGAGTTAATAATTATATAGTGCAAGTGGAGTTGAGTTTTTTCATTTAGTTTAAAATATTTTTAAAAAAATGACAAATATATAACCACAATTGCATAAAAACAAAAATATTATACAAATTTAACAAAATAAAATGGTCATACTTACATTGACAATAGATAATAAAAACTGATAATAAACTATCATGAGACGATTTCAAAATATGAAAACTCATAGAAGGAAATCGTAAAATTTCATGTATTTGTGTGTGTGTGTGTGTGTGTGTTTTGGATAACTCAATATATTCAAGTTCTTTTTTTTTTTTTAAATAAAATTTTGTTTAATTTAAGTTTCTTAATGACCCCCTAGAAAAATTCCTAGAACCGCCGCTGGGTTTAGGTGACCCATTACCCATACAATGATTCAAAGGGTAATTATGCACAATATTTTAGGCCAAGAGGAAAGAATATCTAGTGTGCACATAATACATATTGAGAGAGGGAGATTGTATAGAGACCTTAGTCGAAACCCACTTCCCCTACCCTTTTAGATATTTCAATTAGGGGAGTGTATGGTTTGGATTAGGTTGGCTTTGAGGAGTTTTTTCAATCCAACCTATCATGGTGGGTTAAAAAAAATCCAACTCAACCCAACCCACGTGAATCAATTTGGGTCGGGTTAGACCCATGAATTGGACAGTTTTTTTATTATTTTAATTACTAGTATTATTACTATTTTTTTTTATACAAGATATAAATTCTACTCTAGTCTAATTTAAGTGTATATGTATATGAAGCTCCCTCTTGGAGACTTGAACCCCGACCCTTGCCCCCTACACCTCATAAGCACTTATGCTTATAGAGTGACTATCGCACTAAGGGTATGCGGTGGTATTACTAGTATTATTATTAAATTGAACATTGTAACAACACCAATAAGAGAAAATTTATATTCAAATAATTATGAGCATAACACCAAATAAACATAAACTATATGAATAGAACTTAGAGTTCGAGTTTTATTTAGGAAAAGGGGCAAAAAAGTACATAAAAAAATTATATAATATATTTTTTAAATTTTAAATATATATTAAATATAGGTGGGTCGGATTAGGCGGATTTATGAATCTAATGACTTGAACCTAACCCAACCCATTGTTAAAAAAAATTTATAATCCAACCCAACTCACCAACCCTTAAAAACTGACCCAACCTTGCGGATAGAATTGGATCGGGTCGGTTTTGGCAGATTCACAAGTTCACTGCACACCGCTAATTTCAATTTCATGTTTGATTCATTGAAGATATTTTTGGGAAGTTTGCCTCTTTGACTGCCAATGTTACAATGTATTACATAAATTTATTTTTTGAAAAAGACAAGAAGGAAAAGGCTTCTCTCCCTAAAACCCTTCAAACTCTTTATATGTTTTTTTATTATATGTAAATTTTGAAAATCTAACCATTGAATTGCATGTTTTTTATATTCTTAACATGCATGTCAAATTTAGTTTAAATTAGATATTATTTACTATTCGATCCATAAACTTATTTTTTATTCATAATTTAAGATCACAAAATTTTGAAATTTAAACATTTGAATAATGGCATAGTTATTGTTCTTTGATCTTCATGAAATTTCCCAAGCATGGAGGATAAAATAAGGACATGCAATCCAACGGTTAGATTTTAAAAGTTCACATCCAATAAACATATATAGGAGGACTTTGAAGGGTTTTTCTTCAAACTAGTTTGGAGAGAAACTTTTTCCACAAGAGAATTAAAACGAAAAATACCTAGGACCATTTCTTAGAATGATCTGGACTCACTGGGAGATTTCAACAGGTTGAAAAATAGTCATAGGCATCAACATATCAGAGCAATGCTATATATACAAAAATTTTACAATAATTAAATTGATAAGTTTTTACTGATTCTCATATGAACCTACTGCAAATACTACTTTTTTACCTACTACTAACAATTTGTGTTGAGATGTGAAATTTTTTATGTCTATAATCTTTTGTATAATGTATTTTGTCTTGGAAAATACTAAAAGAATCCATTTAGAGGAAATGAAATGAGTTTTATGTGGAGCAAAGGAGACACTTAGCAATTTTGTCATAGGCTACCCAATATAAATAATCATATAGTCTCACTCACCAAATACAAATCTTCTCCCCCACTTTATATTTCACCAAATCAATCACAACTTGTCATGTAATTGATTTTTTTTTTCATATTAAATTTTGGTTATTTTTTAAGTAACGTCAAATGAATACATAATATGTTGTAATTGGTAGAGTATAAAATGGAATAGAGAATTTGTATTCCTCACCATGGCATATTAGATTCGAGTTGTTATCTAAAACCTTCTTCCCTCTCCCCTTATATGTGTGTTAAAAATACTTAATATTTTCCACAAAAAAAAAAAAATCGAGTTGTCATCTAGTCATGATTTTTAGTACAACTCTCTGGCATTATGACAAAATATTTGTCACTTTTACATGAATTTATCACTTTTTCTCCACCTCTTAGCCATGCAGTAGAGTTGTCAAGCTTGTGACACTATATTTTTTGATTTAGATTCTTTGAAATTCTTTGAAACAAAGTTCATCTCCATACTCAACTACGTCAAAATGGTCATTGAACTAGAAGACAGACTAAAAAAGCCTCCGAAAGAAATGGAAAGATATTTATTCTATGGGAAATGTTACCATTGCGGTGCTTGTCAAGATTTTCCTTTTTGTACTTCACTTAAAAAAAATTGTCAAAAATATTACCAAAAAAAGATAAAAGAAAAAATTACCAAAAGCTAGCAGAAGCTACCAAAAAATTTGAAAAGTTGCCAAAATATTTGTTGTTAACCGTCACCTTACTGTGCCAGTTAACACAACTCTTATTCTATTTACAACAGTACATTCTGACAAGAAACAGGAGATAATAAATAAAGTTGCAGTAGGAAAGTTCACAAACCCAAAAATTACAAGAAAGGGGTAATGTTAATTATTTCTTAGCTACTATGTTACATGACCCCGAGCTAATATTTTATATTGCAAGAAGCAGACAGAGAGAAAGTTGAAGAGTTAAGATTAAAAAGCTGCAGTTAAAGGAGAATGGTGAGAAGCTCCTAGGAATAAATGTGGTGGATAATTGTGCTCAGTTCCATGTTGATTCTCTTCATCCTCCTCTTCCTCTTCAGCATCCCAAAGAAACCGAGCATATGAAGCTAAGACATAACTGCAAACAGTAAAGAAGTTTAGATATCAAACTTGAACTTGAACACCAACTATCAAAGGTCAACTAGAAAAGTACAGGCCACCAAAAAAAAAGTATCTCCTCAGTACCCAAATTATTGGAGAGCCCACTTGGAAAAAATATCCATGAAAAAGTTGATATTAAGAGCATCTCCGACAAATGCAGCAACTCTATTTTTTCTCCAAAAATAGCTACTGTTCATGCTCCAGCGGGTTTGCTATACACGAAACTTTTCTAAATTTTTTTTGAAGTTGTTACAGTACTTTTCTTAATTTAGAGAAAACTGTAGCAACTCTACTCCATTATTTTCTCTTAAAATATTGAACACTAGTATTAATTTACAATTCTCTCTCGTCCAAACCATCAACTTCTTCCTCAAAATTGCCCAGCTTCTTCCTCAACGCCACGGCCATGGCCACACCATCAACTTTTTCCTCAAAATCTTCAAAAAATCACTTCCGAGCAAGCTCTACCAGCCTTTTCAAACCCGAAACCCATCAGCACTTCCTTCCTCTCTCAGATCGGCACGGAGACAACTCCATCAGATCGGCGTGGTTGTTGCGGCATGGTCTTTGTGGAGAAGTGGTTGCTTCGGCGACAAGATTGGTGCAGTCGTGGGTGGTGATGGGTTTCTAATCGGTTTTTGATGATGGGTTTTGGTGGTCGTTTTGGTCATATTTTTGGTTGAATTAATTTGGGTATGAATGGTGTTTGTGTTGTTAATGGTGGAGATTGCGTGGTAGTGGCTGATGGGTTGTGGCTTATGATAGTTGAGTTGTGGCGGTGGCTTTTTTTTTTTTTCCTGGTTGTGGTGGTGGTGGTGGTGGTTTAGATGATTGTGGGTGTGGGTGTGGGTGTGGGAGTGGTTGGGTTTTGTGACTAATGTGGTGGTAGTGGTGGGGCGTAGGGTGATTGATGGTGGTGTGGTGGTGGTGATTGATGTGGGTGTGCGGTGCAGCAGTGGCGTGGTGGTTAGTATTGTTGTGATTGTAGTGGCATGGTGATGGAATGAATAAAGAAAAATTAGAAAAGTTCAAAGAAAGAATAAAAAAAGAATGAAGAAATAATATTTAATTGAGATATAGTATGAGATAGAAAATCTGTTGAAAAGTAGATTTGAAAAAGTAGGTATTTAAAATGTAAAAGTCACTATTTATTCTTCAAACATTACAAAAAATTGGAGAAGTTGCTAGCTAACTTTATCAAAGCTTTGGATTCAACTTCTAAAACAAATTCATCAAGAGCTTTCAATTTTTTCAAACTTCGGGCAAGATCTAACAATTTGCTCAAACAAAAAGCTTCAATTTTCACCCAGACAAGGAATTATATATTAATCCACTCACAATATAAGCATCAAAATCTACTACTGCCAAAATCTAAGCAAGATAAATTGAGGCCTTCTTTACCAATCGTCTGGGGCAGTTTTAACAGCTTGATCAAAATAAATCTCAGCTCGATCAGCATCCTTCTTTGTTTGCCATATCAAATCAGCATAAAGAGACAAGACATTTCCATCACTTGGGTTAGCCAGAATTGCTCTTCCACAATACTCCTCTGCTTTTCCAAAATCTCCACGAACCTATTCACATGTTAAAAGAAATCATTAAATTCCGAACAAAAATTTTGCTTTATATATTGGTCTCAGTGAGTTACATGATTAAATTCCAAACAAAAGTTTTACTTTATATATTGGTCTCAGTGAGTTACATGATCATTTCTTTTATCATACCTAAATTTTTGTAGCAACCAATCAAAGAAAGTAGTCAAGAACTTAAATTCTATATATATATATATATATATATATATATATAAACTTGAAAAGAAGCTCTTTTTTATATTACATCTTTCAAGAATTTTGCATAGTTTCCAAGCAAAAGTGCATTGCCAGGGTTTGCTTCAATCATATTTTGGTAGTAAGCATCAGTGCTATCACTACCATGATTATTACTTTCAAAAAACCCTGAACCACCAACATCACCTCCATCTCCACCATCTGATCCTCTCCCACTACCACCACCACAAATCCTACCACCATTGCTCCCAACTCCACCACCCACAACCAGAGTCTGCAAAATACTATCTTTTTTCCCCATAGGAGAACCCTCATCATCCAAAACACTCACACCCAACCCAGAGCTTGAAAAAAGTCCCTGAATTGAAGAAGATGAGGATGATATTGAATTGGGTTTTAGCTCTTGTTCCATCTCATCGCTTTCTTTGACTGTGAGTTTTGGTTGTTTTTTAAGGTTATGAGATATGGGGTTCTTTTTTTTGGGCTTTGGTGGGGTTAGGAAGTCTGATTCTGACGAGGCTTGGGTCAACTTCTTTGTAGAGACATCAGTGGGAGAATGAAAAGATGATGATGCAGTTGTTAAGGAAACTGATCTGGTTCTTTGAAGCTGGAGAACTTGGTCAGACTCTGGGGATGATGAGTCCTTCGAGTGAGGCAGCCATGAGTTCAAGATTGGTGTTGAGGAGCTTCTCAGAAGCATGGTGTATGATTTCAGAGAGAGAGAGAGTACGGTACCGTTTAGTTGGAACTTACTAGAAGAGAAAAACATAAACAAAGCTTATAAAAGAGATGGAAGAGAGAAAAAAAGAGGAAAGGTCGTGTAGACAGGGAGAAAAAAAAAAAAAAAACGCTGAGGAATTCAAGGGCTTTTGAGGAAAAAAAGAAAAAAAGAGAAGAAAAGAATGAGTAAACAGTGAAACAGTGCTTTAAAACAGAGGAGTGAGTGAGTATAAGGCTGTCGAGAAGAAGCAGACAAAAAAGGTATAATAGTTGAAGGAAAAATGTTCTACAATAAAATATTTAGGAGTGATGTACTAAAGAGTCGGATAGGTAGATTACGACAACCTAGTAAATATATATTATTTATATTATTCGGCTATATTTTTATGTGATTTGGTGAGGTAAAATTTGTCCTACTCATAATATCCATAAATTAGTGGGCGATTGGGAAGCGTTCTGTGTCCGTTTGTGCGTCTAGCTGAAATAATGTGGGTCCTCTTACAAAATTCATCTAAATACAAATTTTAATATAAATTTAACTTTTATAATATTATTTATATATTTAAAAATTATTTTACTATAATATTTTTAATAATAAATTTTTAATTTTTAGTAAATAAGCAGTATTTAAACACACCTTTAGCATGAGTTTGGATAAGTTACACAAATTGTATGTCTACTTTTTTTAGGTCTCTTGCACTATTTACGAGATCCGCAAGTACGAAATCTAACAAAATTAATTTTAAAATTGGGTCTCACAATATTATTCACTTATTTAAAAATTATTTTATTACAATATTTTTAATTTTTAATAATATTCATATCCAAATAGAAATTATATTACTCTAAATGAAAATGAAGTGCATGAAGCCTGGAATATAAAGAAAAATGGCTTTTGATGCCAAGCAGGAAGAATAAGGAAAAACTCTTTTGAGAGAAAAGTAGAGTAAAAAAACTTTATTATTTTGTAAGGAAAAACTTATCTAAGTGGGTTGAGACTTGGATGTGGCATCATGATGATCTTATAGAAAGTGGACATGATGAACGAATCTGGGCCGTACAATTAGCAAGGACAAATTAGAGAGATCAGTGCATGTGGATCAGTATGCGTTGTCCGCACAGTATAAAGCCCACGGATGAGGCAAAGTACAGTATGCAGTACGCGTAGCTTTACCAGCTCTTTGGGATCGACACGTTCAAGATGTCGTGTCACGTGAAATTGTGACCCCCATCAGATCACCATTCACCGGCCCTTTGTCTATTTTTTTTTTTTTTCGGGGAAAATTTTGGGTCCGTTCGCTGTATAAGACAAAAATTTTTGGTTTTTTTTAAAAAAATATATATATATAAATAATAAATAAAGATAAAAAAGTGTGTGAAAATACATATAATATTATTTAAAAATTAAAATCATGCGTTTGAACTTGCGTATCAAATAGAGTCTACTCTAACAACTCACAACTCCCCCGAGTTGTGAACAGTAGAGATCAAATTATATGTCCACATTTTCACTATTCACAAATTGCGAGCTGTGATAAAAATTGTAATATTTTATGTGTCCTTAACATTACTCATTTTTTTTTACCTAATAATACTAATACTGTAGTAAAACCCACGACCTATGACTTATCGACATGACGAGGCCGTGGATCTACGTGAGTTTATAACTCTACTATTCACAACTCACAGCTTGTCACTAGTTGTGTGAATAGTAGAGATTAAATCATAGGTCCACATTTTCATTACTCACAAATCGTCATATAACAAGTTGTGAAAAAAGTAGTGGAACTTTATATTTCCTTAACATTACTCAATTTTTTATTATCAAATAATACTAACACCTTAGCAAAACCCATAATCCACAACTTGTCGGCATAACCCACCTCATGTTGACATGATGAGGTTGTGGATATATAACTCTACTATTCACAATTTTTTATTATGCAAAAATGGTGAGCTTTGTTATATTACTAATATTATTCTTATTATGAGGTTGTGGATATATAACTCTAAGTGCAATATTGATTAAAACTGAAAACGTGTTTGAACTTGCGTACCAGACAAGACCTTTAACTCTCACAATTTACAACTCTTCCGAGTTGTGAATGGTAGAGATCAAATCATATTTGGATTTTCACTATTCACAAATCGCGAGCTGCGATAAAAATTGTAGTATTTTATGTGTCCTTAACGTTACCTTTATTTTTTTATTATCAAATAATACTAATTCTGCAGTAAAACCTACAATCCATGACTTATCGACATGACAAGGTTGTGGAACTACATAACTCTACTATTTAGTATTCACAACTCACAATTTGTCACGAGTTGTGTGAATAGTAGAGATTAAATGATAGGTCCACATTTTCATTACTCACAAATCACCATGTAACAAGTTACGACAAAAGTGGAACTTTATATTACCTTAATATTACTCAATTTTTTATTATCAAATAATACTAACACTGTAGCAAAACCCATAATCCACAGCTTGTCGGCATAACCCACCTCTTGTCGAGTCATGAGGTTGTGGATATATAACTCTACTATTCACAATTTTTTATTATGCAAAAATGGTGAGTTTTGTCATATTACTAATATTATTCTTATTTTTTGTTAATTGGTTTTGGATTATTATCATTTTATTTTATCTTCTAAAAAATTAGTTTTGGATTGGTGATGGGCATTGGATGGGTCATCCATCGACCCATGACGATTTTAGGATACGGGATATTCGTGCTATGTCCTCTTGTATAAAAGCAACAGAGGAAACACCACAGCCAACATTGTTCTAAACGCCAAAGTTGAGAAAGTTGTAGCCTATATGAAAAAGAAAACAATCTATTATATTAAAAATAAAATAAATTGATATGATAATGACTATTCATAATATAATAAATAAAAATAATATTATCTTATATTTATTATTTTATGTTTAAAAATTCAAGACTAAGCAATTATTGTTATAATTGTATGTTTAAAATTAAGGACAAAATTTGACTATAAAGTTAGCTATAGCTTGAAGCTATAACTCTCACTTAAATAGTTAACATGACTACATATTTTAAAAATTTAATCATTAGATTGCATATTCTTTATGTTCTTAAGACAAATGTAAAATTTTGTGCTAATCGGATTTCATTTATTATATGATTTATAAATTTTTTTTTATGCATAATTTGGATTCTATTTACTATTTGATTTATAAACTTATTTTTTATACATAATTTTAGGCTACAAAAACTAAAAATGTAAACATTTAATTGATGACATAACTATTGATCTTTGATTTTCTAAAAATTTTGCAAACATAGAGGATATAAGAAAAAAAATAGAATCTAATGATGGATTTGCAAAATTCACATCTCATATATAGATACTGAGTGAAGTTGTAATCTTAATTAAGCTATAACTAAGTTTGTTATTGTTGATGCTCATTTTTTGGGAGTCCAGCAGAAAAGAAAAAGCCCAGCGATACGGACAAAAAAGAGTTAGTAAACGGATAGAAAAGCCATTAAGCTCAAGCGGCAAGAATAATGGATTATAGGTTCATAAAGCAAGCAAAAAGACCTCAAGAAAGTAAATGGGCCTAAAAGGGCCCAGAAAGAGAGAAGTAGCTGACCCATAGGCGAAATGGATGTAAAAGTGAAAATGGGCCACGGCCTTTACGGCAGACCCAAAGTAATATGAGTAAAGAAAGTAAGGGGCAATAGATGGATGTAAAAGTAAGAATGGGCCACGGCCGTCACGGTAGACCCAAAGTAATATGAGTAAAGAAAGTATGGGGCGATAGAGAGTCTATAAACCCCAAGGATGAAGTATGAAGTAGTTGGGCCAAGGAAGTCCAATGAATTGGTACGAGCCCATGGGAAGCACAAAATTAGGAAGGGCCAAGAATGCCCCAAGAAAGTAAATGGGCCAAAGACGCCCAAAAGGAAGTAAACGGGACATGGGAGCCCGCGAGCGATGTGACAAAAGGCCCAATGGGCTTATGGGACCGTTAGAAAAAAGGAACAAACAGCAAAACCAAAGAAGCCCAGTAACTCTGGGTCAAATAACATTATGGCGTGAATGGTGGAATAGTGTGGCGGGAAGTAACAACGAGACCTCAAGAGTAAAGCACGGAAAGGCATAAAGGAGAGGAAGCCCACAATCGGGCAAAGCCCAACCTCAAGGGAGCAAGCCATAAAGAATGCGAAATTAGGAAAACAGCCCACGCCATAAGAAGTTACGGATGAGCGGCAGAATGGACAGACGGACCATCTGATCACAGCAAACACATGAGCAGTAGACAGATTTTGGACGAACATGGAAGTGAGGCACATGCAAGGCCCAGACACTGCCAGCCTATACTCAACCAATACAGGAAGTGGTAGGTCATGGGTCAGAGGTAAGAGGGCATGGTCTGGCGGTGGGGAGAGGGGAAAACCTATTTTGAGGTTCTTGCTCAGGCTCTTTTGAGGGAAGTGTCCTGTTGGGATGACACGCCACCCAAAAGAAGTAAGGCTGAGTTGGAACCACTAGGTGCATGCCATGAGGGACGGAGAGAGAGAAAACACCCACGCCGTGGCAGGTAAGAATGCCACGGCAGGCAAACAAACAAAATAGCCTATCTTCGCCTAATGATGTGGAGTGGCGCGGCCAGCACAGGCAAGTGGCGTTGGCTGGGTACCTGACCAATTAGTAATGGTCGGTAAGGACACACACACACCAGACAAAGACGGTTAAAGGCTAAAATGATAAAAGCCAACCGCGGCAGGCATTATATAAGAACACCTACAGTGCACGAAACGAAAGAGGAGGAAAAATACAGGAGAAGACGGCAATAATGGCCTAAAAGAGAGAATCACAATAACTAAGAAAGAAAAAAGGAAGAAAAAGAAAACAAAAAGAAAAGAGAGAGAGAGAGAGAGAGAGAGAGAGAGAGAGAGAGAGCGAGCAGAATAGTAGGCATGCACCAAATAGGTTGATTCCTTCTCTCCCTCTCAAACCCATGTTCTCTACCATCGATAGGAGGACCTCCCTAGGCACAAGTCATTTAGGTCTGCTCCCTCAAAGCAATTAATCTCTCCCATAAAAGGATTACTCACATTGAGGAAAAGTTTTCCTTCTTAACTTAGACCCCCGTAATATACCACTGCAGACTGATATTCATCCCGATTTAACAAGCTTACTAATATTTCTCCTGTATTCATTTTGTTGCTATTTCACGAAAATACGTATTTCTTGCAATAATTCATTACTTACTCTTGTCTAATTAGTGAACGAATCTCGTTATCATCTTCATTATATTTGCCTGCCGTAATCATTTTAGCAGTTTTGCCTACCATGGGCACATAATCTAAATTGCGGTAAAACGGGGCGTGGCTTACGCATAAGCCGGACCAAGGTGGGTTGCAATTGAATTGGTCCCAACTCCCTGATCCAGAATACTTTGGGCCTAGCACGGCAGGAAGTAGTCTTGCCCAACACTGCACAAAAAAGCCTGCTACATTTAAATTGGCGACTTCACTAGGGAGTTGGAAAACAGACAGGGACAGATATCCTCACAAGAAAATGTCGCCAAAATTTAGGACGACGCGAAATATGAGTGCCATGCCTTCATAGGCAGAGTCTAGGCCAACAACGCCTAGCCAGCATCAGCCTAACCAGGCGGAAGGTACCACCAAAATGGGGGCTAGACCCCAGCCGCAGGCAAGGAATCCCAATGACAATGCCAATACTTTTGTTGAAGTACTGCAGTCACTACAACATTCATAACAACAGATGATGGAGAAAATCCGTCAGTTGAAGACAGATAAGACGAAGGAGAAGGGGAGCCAGCATGATCCAGAGCATGTGGTGGACAAAGAGGAGACAGTGGTTGGGGGTGCTCCGCAAAATGCAGGGTAGCGTTACATCACCGTGGTAGAGGTGGTTGCTCTCCTAGAGCAGGAAAGGGATAGAGTACCAAAGGAGAGGTTCTATGCACGAAGGCCTCCTTACCCATTAAGGGTGCTCAGCAAACCATACCCTGAGAGGTATGAACCGCGAGCCTTCGCGCAGTACGATAGCAGGAAGGGAAATGCCGTTGAGCATGTGAGCAAGTTTATTGATACTCTTGGTCCTTATACAGTAGACGAGGACTTATGCCTTCGGGAATTTTCTAAGTCACTATGTGACTGTGCCTATACTTGGTACATCAGTTAAAAGCCAGGATCAATCCCAACCTAGGATGACATGGTGGATGTGTTTTGCACTAAGTACTTCCACGGAGAAGAAATGGTGATGCTCGCGACTTTGCAAGCCACCAAGCAAAGAAATGGTGAAGATTTAATGGAGTATATCAAAAGGTTCAGAGACATAGCACTCGATTGCTATGACTACTGTGAGGAAAAGACATATGTGGAGATGCGAATGACAAACATGATCAGGGAGTACCGAGCTGTTTAGGAAAACTTGGAAATTTCCCAGTTTGCACAACTGTTACAGAAGGCTAGGAAGACTGCTCAATCGATAAGGCCAAGTCCTGACAAAAGAAATACTCCGCAAGCCATGACAGCCTCCGCAGGTGAGAGAAAAAGGAAAATTGATGGGAAAGAGCATGATACTCCTTCACCAATACCATGCACCCCAAAGGAGCTAGACGTACTCATAGACAGGTGGATAGCAAACGAAGTCTTTAAGTCTGATAAAGTCTCTAGGAAGCCTACAGAAGAAGAGTGGAGGGACCCACGCTTCTGCCAATTGCATAACTACGTACAACATCCTATTACAGAATGCTGGGTGCTTCGCAGACTAATACACCGCAGGATCAAAGAGGGGACCCTGGAGCTATCACAATAGGAAGTTCAAAGAAATTTTCTTTCAAACCACAAAAGGAAGGGTGTAGTAGAGGTGGTGATCTGTGCGGATCCAGGGTAGGACGAGGAGGAGAATCCAGCTCTGCCTACCGCAGCAATCACCACCCTACAGAAGAGCTCCAAATTCAAAAATCTGTTTGACCAGCTAGGTCTTATAGCAAAAGAGCGAAAGATAGCCACGGAGGCCTTAATAAGCATTGCCTTCGGGGCAGGAGTAGAATGTTTATCAGCAGAAGTCGCAGCTGATAGGGCTCTTTTACAAGAATCAAGTGAAATCACTTTCAGTAATAAGGATATGGAGGTAGGGTGCCCCGACCACAGAAGGCCCCTTTACTTGGCTGCATCCATAAATCAGATCCCTATCAAAAGAGCCTTGGTAGATATAGGTGCTTCGATAAACCTCGTTCCATTAAGCATTCTGCAAGCAGTAAGAATTTCAGAAAGAAAGATCCAAGGGTGTCTAATGGAAGTAACTAAGTTCGGAGGAAGTGGCGAATATACTGCGGGTCACATTCAACTATGGTTAAAGGTGGGTCCCATAGCCTCTTTAGCCCGGTTTCACGTAGTGAAGACGGAGGTCTAATACCATGTGCTGCTGGGGAAGCCATGGTTGAATAAACACCGACTTATCCCGTCCACCTACCACCAATGTATGAAGGAAAGACTGAATGGCAGGATGATATGCATAGCTGTAAACCCATCACCATTGAGTAGGCAGAGGCCCATTTAGTAGAAATCATATTCTACAACTAGTGGGCACCATCTAGAGAAAGCTCAGTGTCGAAACCATGAGGCATCTTTGGTCCTAGTTGGGAGGATATTCGGAGCGACCTAGAACCCGATCTGAGAAAGTTGCTATCTCAGAAGAAGAAGAAGAAGAAGAGGAAAGAAGCACCTACTGCAGAGCCAGATGATGTACTGCAATGTGTCAGGGTCCGGGGCCCTGATGGCTGGATTGTATACAAATTATGAAGGTACGCGAGGCCCACGAGTGAAACACGAACCGGCCCCAGGCAGAAGTGGCAGCACAAGAGCCTAGTGTGTTGCGCCGCTCAAGAAGGTTTGAAGGAAGAAAGTAGCGAAGAAAAAGACGAGGAGTTTGTAGTAGAAAAGGGCGCACAGGTCGTGGTAGAAGAAAAGTCAGAGGAAATCAACTTGAGATTCGACTCACAGGAACCAATGCCCATCTCAATCAGCTTAAAGTTGTCAGAAAGAGAAAGGTCGGAATTGATATTGCTATTAAAGGACTACAAAGATGTCTTTGCATGGGACTATAGTGAAATTCTTGAATTGGATCTTGGGCTAGTAGTGCATACACTGAATGTAGACCCGAAGGCTAAGCTAGTGGTCCAACCTACTAGGATATTCCACACCGAGATAGAAAGACAGATAATCAAAAAAGTACAGAAGTTCTTGAATTGGACTATAGTGAAATTCTTGAATTGGATCCTGGGCTAGTAGTGCATACACTGAATGTAGACCCGAAGGCTAAGCTAGTGGTCCAACCTACTAGGATATTCCACACCGAGATAGAAAGACAGATAATCAAAGAAGTACAGAAGTTGCTGGCCGCAGGATTCATCAAATCCATTCAACATCCACGCTGGTTGTCCAACATAGTGCCGGTAAAGAAGAAGAATGGGCAGATAAGATGTTGCGTAGATTTCAGAAATCTTAACAAGGTCTACCCGAAAGACGAATTCCCTCTGCCGAATATGGATCTACTGATAGATTCTGCAGCAAGAAGCGCCATGTTTTCATTCATGGATGGATTCAGTGGGTACAATCAGATTAGAATGGCGCCGAAGGATGCAGAAAAGACTGCCTTCAGAACACCAATAGGCAATTTCTACTATACAGTAATGCCATTTAGGTTAAAGAATGCAGGTACAACTTATTAACGGACAATGATGACTATATTCCATGACATAATGCACCAGGAATTAGAAGACTATGTGAATGACATAGTGGTAAAATCAGGAAGGCGAGAAGAACATGCCCAGGTATTGAGGAAGGTGTTTGAAAGGTGTAGAGTTTTCAAGCTAAAGATGAACCTTCTCAAGTGCGTATTTGGGGTGTCCTCCAGAAAATTCTTGGAATTCCTAGTCCACAGCAAAGGAATAGACGTGGACCCGGCCATATCCACGGCCATAGTAACCGTGAAACCTCCAGCTACAGTAAAGGAATTGAAAAGTTTTTTGGGAAAGGTCTCATATATCTGAAGATTCATCCCTGGATTAACATCCATTACCTCTGCTTTCAACAAGCTACTCAAGAAGAGGCAAAACTTTGAATGAGGAAAAGCACAGCAGGCGGTCTTCAAAAGGCTGCAGCAGATCATGATGAATCTTCCCACTGTACAAGCCTCAATCCGCAAAAGGCCACTGTTGTTGTATTTAGCTACCAACCAGTACGCCGTAGGCGCATTGATCACCCAAGAGGATAGAGATGGTAATGAACAACCGGTCTATTACATCAGCCGTGCTCTGAAAAACGCAGAGATTCGTTACCCAAGGGCGGAAAAGGCATGCTTGGCTATTATGTATGCCTCACAAAGATTACATCATTATTTCTTAGCCTATGAAGTATGGCTAATAACTAAGTCCCACGCCATCAAAGCCTTATTACGACAGCCAATTCTCTCTGGCAGAATATCCCAGTGGTTATTACAATTGCACAATACGACCTAAAGGAGGGAACGCCTAAGGCGATAAAAAGTCAGGCTATAGTAGATCTATTGGCACAATTCCCAAGAGAGGAGGAATTCCCGCTGGATGATGAACTCCCGGGAGAAATAGTTGTGGCAGAAGGAGTGGGAGAACAATGGGTAATGAAATTTGATGGGTCTTCTACCGCCCAATCAAGGGGAGTGGGAGTAGTTCTGTATCATGGGGAGAATGAGGCTGTGGCATTATCGTTTAAATTAGAATTTCCATGTTTAAACAACACGGTAGAGTATGAAGCCTATCTAATTGGGTTGGCCATGGCCCTCGAAATGAGAGTTAAGCACTTAAGAGTAATAGAAGACTCGAACTTAGTGGTCTGCCAGACCAAAGGGAGCTTCTCTTTAAAGGAACCCAGTCTAGCCCCATACAGGGCGATGGCCCAAAAGATGGAGGAGAAGTTTTCAACCTTTGAGATAGAGCATGCTCCAATAAACAAAAACCGGTTCGCAGATGCGTTGGCCGGGTTAGACTCACAAATAATCTTCGAAGGGGAAAGCGCTAGAATAGGAGTCAGCAAGAGGAAAGAGTCCATCATCGAAGTATTGAAAGAAAGGTTCCAAGAGAAACAGTGTGAAAAGGATTGGCAGAATCCCATAAAGGAGACCTTGATGAAGGAAGGAGAAGCTGTAGAATTAAAGGTACTAAGAGATTACACCCTGGTAAAAGGAGAGTTATACCGCAGGATGCTAGGTGGGGTCTTGTCTAGATGCTTGGGGTAAAGAGAAGCCCAAAGAAAGTTAAAAGAAGTGCATGATAAGAATTGCGGATGTAGCGGAGAAATCAATCTCTACCGCAGATTTCAAAGGGCAGGCTTTTATTGGCCGAGTATGGGAAAGGGCGCGAATCAAGTCCAGGTTCAATGTGAGACTTGCCAGCTGGTGGTAGATAGGGAAGAGAGCTACGCTGTGTTCGCCAGCGAAGACTAGAGAGAACGGTTCACCCAGTACTTAGCAAAGGGTATCTTGCCACAAAAGCACAGTGAACGGTATAAGCTCAAAAGATTGGTAACACACTACTTTCGACACAATGGGGTCCTCTTTTAAGAAAGGGTATGGTGGAGACCCATTATGATGCCTGACCCCTGATGAAGCGAAAGATATGATAAAAGAGGTACATGCGAGAGAATGTGGGGAACATCAGGGGAAGAAGAAGTTATACAGATGTCTACTGCAGATGGGTTACTACTAGCCTGCCATGAAGAAAGACACGGCAGAATTTGTAAACAGGTGTCATGGCTGTCAAGGACAGGCCAACCTAATTCACACCCATCCACAGATCCTACACAGCATGGTTACCCCATGGCCCTTTCACACTTGTGGGCTTGATCTGGTCAGACCAATCAACCCACCATCGCGTGGCTACATATGGATCCTAGTGGCTACGGAATACTTCACAAAGTGGACAGAGGTGGTGCCTCTCCGTAAAGACAAAGGAGGAGTAGTAGCAAACTTCATCAAGGAGAACATATTTGTGAGATTTGGGATACCCCATAGGATTATCAGCGACAATGGCACACCCTTTGTCAACAATGATGTAAGGAAGATGCTGGAATTATATCAAGTCAAGCACCATCATTCGTCGCCTTATTACCCTCAAGAAAACGGGCAAGCAGAGGCAACACATAAGATCCTCATAAAAATCATCAGTAAAATGAGCCAAAAATATACAGGAGGATGGGCAGCGCATCTGCTGGATGCTCTTTGAGCTTATCGAAATTCATCAAAGTTGGCCACGAGGTTCTTACACTTTTCTCTAGTCTATAGGACAGAGGTAATGAGCCCAACAGAAATAATGACTCCATCATTAAGAGTTATGCAAATGTAGAAAAAGGAAAAGGAAAGGGGAGTCTTTGCGGCAGAGAGGTATGAAAACTTGGAAGGGCTTGATGAAAGGAGGGAAGAGGCTCAAAAGCGTAGCCACAGATATAGACAAAAAATGACAGAGGCCTATGACAGAATGACCAAAGAGAGTGTGTTCGCGGAAGGGCAACTCGTGTTAAAGCTAGCGAACTATGTCAGGCAAGGCATGGCAGGCTCATCTAAGTTTGCACCAAAATGGGAAGGACCCCTTTTGATAAGAGAGGCACATCCAAGTGGGTATTACCGTTTGACTAAGATGGATGTCAAGGATTTGAATGATCCCATCAATGGGAGGTGGTTGAAACGTTATTATGCTTCTAAAAAAAAAAGGCCATGTATTCACCCTTTTTTTTTCATGTTACTGTGTTACAAGACATGATTGTAACATGCTTTCACGTGATGAAAAGAAATATGGAGAACTACAAAAGTATGCCATGTCACAGCAATAGCTAGAAGTAGTAGCAAAGTGTAGCATCATAATTACAAGCTCAAACTATGGCAGTTACATATATATATATATATATATATAAGGAGGGAAGGGGTGAAGTCCAGTAGGAAACATGAAGCAGGCCAAATGGGGAAATAATCAAAGTAAGGGAAGGGGAACTGCATCATCAACGAAGCTCAGAGATAAGGGACTGATCTCTAAAACGGTTGGACTTACCAATGCTCGAAAGGAGGCGCTCACGACGAGCCTGCCTCCATGTCCGCCACCTCCTTCCTTAAAACCTCAATCCGTGTGTTAATGGCATCAACAGCAGGCCAAACTCTCCTCATAAAAAGGGCTTAGGCAATCTCACGGAGATGATCCAGAATGAACTCCACAGCGAAGCCCACACTAACGAGCTCTTGAACTACAGTTCTCCTTTGAAGGATCCTCTCGGAAAAGATAGTGTTAACAAAGTTATGCTCAATATCATTCATCACGCTTCCCAGCATCTTCAGGAAATGCTTTCTGGCAGAACGACCAAGACGGAATCCTTTCATAAAGTTACCATGGCTATTGTAAACCGCCTCTAAATGAGAAACACATTCCTCGGGAACTCTGAAGCCGTGGAAGTCCATGTAGGGAGGGCCAGAACCCCAGAAATCTGCAGGATCGAGGTCGTTAACCTTAAGTTGATCAAAACGAGTAAAGAAGGCCGTGGCCTTACTCACAGGGTTTGTAACTGCGGCGGAATTGCTACCCACCTCGAACTGGGAAGGGGCGGTAGGAAGTGGACCTGCCGAGAAGACATAAAAAAAAGGGGGATGTAAAAGAACCGCAAGCCAAAAGGAATGAACTTACAGATGGAAAAGTGAAAAGAAAAAAAAAAGAAGAGAAACAAGGGAAAGAAGCACACCAAGACCTGTAATTGTAGGGGCTGTGAAGATAGTAGGAACAGGTATCACAGAAATGGCAGAAACTGGTACCGATGGTACAGCAGAAGCGTATGCTATAAGTGCGGCAGGAGAAGTGGCTGTAGGCATGTCTGCATCTGTTGCAACTTCTGGCTCCTCGAAAGTTTCTGCAAGAATAGATGTGCAAAATAAAGGGGTGACACAAACGCATGTATGTGCACATGAAAAGGAGATAACCAAAAAAAAAAAAAAAAGAGTAAGAGGGGGGAGGGGACTTAACAAGGTAAGGAGACATATACCCATAGATTTGACCTTATGATCAGCATTTTCCTCCTTCTCAGAAACGCTCTTTTTCATGGTGGGTTCATCATCAGGATCCTCGAGAACATCCTCGGAGCCCTCAGAAGATAAGTCCGCATCAGGTCCGCGTGTGGTGGAGCTTGGGATGGAAGAAGGAGTAACCACCAAGGAGGAACCGTCCTTCACGGCTTAAGAAAGAGTTACGAAAGGATCATTGGTAGAGATAACAAAGAGTGTGGCAGGAGAAGCAACCTTGGTCTGAACAATGACAGAAGGAATGACTCCCTTTTAGGGGGTGAGTGTCTAAGCAGTAATAGAAATAGTCTCACCAACCTTCTCCGTATGAGTACCCTGACTATGGGTACCGGCTCAGTAGGAGGGATAGGGACCTCAACAGGGATTCTCGGTGTAGCGGCAGAAGAAGCAAGCATTGCAAGTAATGCAACAGCCCCATCAAAGAAACCTCCTATGGGCGTACTCATGGAGGCAAAAAGTTCCTCGACCGTGGAACGATATACAGAGAGAGGCTCGGGCTCGTCCTAGAAAAAAGAAAAAAAAAAAAGGAAGTAAAGGAATCCGTAATTGGTAATGATGCTGAAACAAAGACTAAACAGCCAATGGCATATGGCATAGGAAATATAGGCAAAGGAAAGGAAAAGAGAGGAAGAAGACATACCTCGGACTCAGGCTCGTCAAGTGGTATGGGACGAGTAGCAGATGTATCTTCCTTGTACTTAGACTGCAAAAAAAAAAAAAAAAAAAAAAAAAAAAAAAAAAAAAAAAAAAAGGCAAAGACAAAGAAATGAATCAACAAGTGTATATGGGTTATTCGCTGGAAAGCCCCATAAAAAAAGGGGGAGAGAGAAAGAAGGGAAGGAAAAGTGGGAGGCAACATACTCGCCGCTCAGTGATAGCGGGCACAGTGGGAGGGAAGGATTTCTTCTTGCTACCTCGTGTCCTGCTTGAAGGAGGAGCACTGGTGGATGGCTGTGGAGCGGTGGACTTAGACTTGCTAGTAGCAGGTGCGCGCCAGAACGGGCACATGTGGAAGCAGGAGAAGGGCTCTCCAAAGCTATATTGCCTAGGCGAGGGAGGCCACTCTCAGAAGGTATAGCGCCTGAATAAGCTTCAGAAGAATCACTGCCTTTTTTGGCGGACTTAGGCTTAGCGGAACCTTTCTTAGGCACCAAAATGTTCGTCACTTTCATTTTCTTTTCCCAACCTGGAGGATAATCACCGACGTGCCAATACCACCCTCTTTTCTCCTTATCCCACTCAAAGATGGCAGATCGATTCTGCTTCCTAGCATATGTTAACACAGACTTGGAGGGCAAAAGCAACCGAGGATTAGCCAAAATGACCGCACTAAGCCCGTTAGGAGGAATAAGGGAGAAACCACGGCTGCCCACCAATTCTTGCTCAAACAAAGTCATCACGGCCTGCCGATATTCGTGCATGGCAGGAGTACAAATGCCCTCTCTCAGTGAGCCTGGAATGATAACTACAGTAAAACGCTGGCTCCAAAATTCAAAGATAGTATGTCGCAGGAACGGCCGGGCAGAAGTAGGAGACTCCATAAGAAAAGAAAGATCGTCGAGAATATCTTGATCAAGCCCAAACTGCCTTCTCACCCAGTTGGCAGGATAATGCACGAACCTAAAGCCTTCGTCGGTTAGATAAGGCAACCACCCAGCATTGGTGGCCGCCAAATAAGTAATCCCTGTCTCATCGAAATCGGCCAAGGGGGTGGTGGTCCTGGCGGTGTCAACAAATAGGCCCATAACAGAGTCAGCACATGTATAACCTGTGCCTAAGTTTCTGTAAGCTCTCCAAGAGAACCCAACTCCTTTATCAAAGAATTCAACAACGGAATGATTAATAGGCTTTAGACCGGCCCAACGAAAAGCTAATGGGAAGTCGAACTTGAACCTACCACAGAAATCGGTAATAACTCGCAGATAAGACTGATATTTTTCTTTAGCGAAACGGATAGGCCTGCACTTCACCAGGTGCCTGGCACAACGCTCATATAACAAGTGCTGCAGAATAGTACTGTGGACAGAAGAAGTAACTATGTGGCAGGAGCCTACCTGACTCTCATCGCTCCGCAGAATGTCTAACTGAACATACAAATGCCCTAGGAACATAGGAGCCAATGGCAGACTTATTCTGGCTGATATCTTAATAGCTAATAAAAAATATAAAGGTTTCACAGCATAGTGGGGATGGGAGCTGAAGATGAACTTACAAAGCCAGAAAGTGATAAAGGCCGCACGGCGAGCAGCGGCGGAAATCTTGGAGGTAGAACTAACCTAAAAGGATAACTTTGCATTACCACTCATCTTCCTCTTTAGTTCGGCCTCCACGGCCTCCTCCTCTAGGGAAAGTTCCAGGGTGCTAGGATCAACGTCACCAAGGATGGGCAAAGCAACTGATTGGCTACATCTTCCAAAGTCACGGTAATTTCATCGCAGGAGAAGAAAAAAGTGTGAGTGGTGGTATACCATCTACGGACCAAGTGATGGAGGTTAAAGAGGTCCCTAAAGTTGGATAAACTACGGGATGAAACGATAGCTTTCAGTACGCTGGCCCGCTGAAGCAAACCCTTAAAACCCGTGTCAGATAACTTTTTATCCACCAATTCCCTCCAACCCAAAGCGATCCCTGACCCAAATTCGAAATGAATGGGCATGGGGAGTGAAGTGCCTAGGCCGATGATGAGGTCGGAGATCGATGAGGCCAACAAAGCCCAAGAGACATCTGTATTTCGCCGGCAAAGAGCAAACCACACATGGCCTAGCGGCGGTGGCGTATAATCACCTGGAACCTTTGGGAAATGGGGATGGATATTGTACCAAGGATCAATGAATGGAGTGCACTCACTATTTGGAGCATGCGACGTTTCTTTCTCATCGGAGTGGTCTGATTTGGAATACACGGCCTTCTCGCCCACATCACGAGCGGCGGGAGGATCGGAGACAACCTCTTTTCCCTTACGACGGGAAGAGCTTTGGACTTTTGCTGGCGACATGGTACAGGGTTTTGATCTGAGTAAAATGGATGGGAGTGTCTTAGAAGGAGGAAACTTTGGAGAAAAGGAAACGGGGAGAGTGTTTGTGTTGGGAGAAGAAATGGCGTTTGTGGTTGGATTGCGAAGGGGTTCGTTCTTAAGTATTAAAGTTATTAATACCGGCATGAAGGGATGCGATGGGTCAGCCATCAGAAGAGGTATGAAATTAATGAAACGGCGGCTGCGTCTCAAAATAATTGCTAAATTGAGAAATTCGAAGAGACAGCACTGTTCACGACAAAAATAAAATAAAATAAAATATATGTATATGAACATATGTATAAGTTGGGGACCACTATTCGAAAAAGTCTGGGAAGGAAAAGACGAAAGAAAGACAAAAAGGGCAGAGAAGCCTTTCATTCACATATGAACTGTAAGAGCGCTTCATATGTTCAAGGAGCTAAATGTTAATGCTCATTTTTTGGGAGCCCAGCAGAAAAGAAGAAGCCTAGCAACACGGGCAAAAAAGAGTTAGTAAGTGGATAGAAAAGTCATTAAGCCTAAGCGGCAGGAATAATGAATTATAGGTCCATAAAGCAAGCAAATGAACCTCGAGGAAATAAATGGGCATAAAAGGGCCCGAAAAGAGAGAAGTAGCAGACCTATGAGCGAAATGGATGTAAAAGTGAGAATGGGCCATAACTGCCACGGCAGACCCAAAGTAATATGAGTAAAGAAAGTAAGGGGCAATAGAAAGTCTATAAACCCCAAGGATGAAGTATGAAGTAGTTGGGCCAAGGAAGCCTAATGAATTGGTAAGAGCCCATGGGAAGCATAAAATTAGGAAGGGCCAAGGACGCCCTAATAAAGTAAATGGGCTAAGGATGCCCAAAAGGACGTAAACAGGACATGGGAGCCCGCGAGCGGTGTGACAAAAGGCCCAATGGGCTTATTGGGCCGTTAGAAAAAGGAACAAACAGCAAAACCAAAGAAGCCCAGTAGCTCCAGGTCAAATAACATTACGGCGTGAATGGTGGAATGGTGTGGCGGGAAGTAACAGCGAGACCTCAAAAGTAAAGCACGGAAAGGCATAAAGGAGAGGAAGCCCACAATCGGGCAAAGCCTAGCCCCAAGGGAGCAAGCCATAAAGAATGCGAAATTAAGAAAATAGCCCACACCATAAGACTTTACGGACGAGTGGCAGAATGGGCAGACGGACCTTGAGACCACGACAAACACATGAGCAGCAGACAGATTTTGGATGAACATGGAAGTGAGGCACGCACAAGATCTAGACAACACCAACATGTACCTAGCCAATACAGGAAGTGGTAGGTCATAGGTCAGAGGTAAAAGGGCATGGTTTGGCAGTGGGGAAAGGGGAAAACCTATTTTGAGGTTCTTGCTAAGGTTCTTCTGAAGGAACTGTCCTGCTGGGATGACATGCCACCTAAAAGAAGTAAGGCTGAGTTAGAACCACTAAGTGTATGCCATGAGGGATGAAGAGAGAGAAAACACCCACACCGTGGCACGTAAGAATGCCATGGCAGGCAAACAAACAAAATAGCATGTCTTTGCCTGGTGATGTGGAGTGGTGCGGCTAGCATAGGCAAATGGTGCTGGCTAGGTACCTGACCAATCAGTAATGGTCGAAAAGGACACACACACCATACAAAGACGGTTAAAGGCTAAAATGGTAAAAGCTAGCCACGGCAGGCATTACGTAAGGACACCTACAGTGCATGAAACGGAAGAGGAGGAAAAACACAGGAGAAAACAGCAATAGTGGCCTAAAAGAGAGAATCATAATAACTAAGAAAGAAAAAAGGAAGAAAAAGAAAACAAAATGAAAAGAGAGAGAGAGCAGAATAGCAGGCATGCACCAAATAGGTTAATTCCCTCTCTCCCTCTCAAACCCATGTTCTCTACCATCGATAGGAGGACCTCCCTAGGCATAAGTCATTTAGGTCCGCTCCCTCAAAGCAATTAATCTCTCCCATAGAGGGATAACTTGCATTTAGGAAATGTTTTCCTTCTTGACTTAGACCCCGTAATATACCACGGCAGACTGATATTCATCCCAATTTAACAAGCTTACTAATATTTCCCCTGTATTTATTTTGTTGCCATTTTTTCGAAAATACGTATTTCTTGCAATGATTCATTACTTACTCTTGTCTAATTAGTGAACGAATCTCGTTATCATCTTATTATATTTGCTTGCCATAATCATTTTAGCAACTCTGCCTACCATGGGCACATAATCTAAATCGCGGTAAAACTAGGCATGGCTTACACACAAACCGGACCAAGGTGGGTTGCAATTGGACCGGTCTCAATTCCTTGATTTAGAATACTTTGGGCCTAGCACGATAGGAAATAGTCCAGCCCAACACTACACAAAAAAGCCTGCTACAGTTACCAAACTTTGTCCAAAAATTAATACATCAATTTTTTTATTAAAAAAAAATGCTCCATTTGGAATAGAAATCTAGAATATTGCTATCATTACTGTATAAAATAAATTGTAATTGTTTTTTTGGGTATAATAGTGAAAGCACCAGTATAGGTAGCTTCCGCTTATCAAAGTTAAAATACCCTAGAAGAAGGGGCAAAAAGAACTTGAGCATCAAAAGTAGCCTGAATATTTTAAAGTAGGCTTAAGAGATAAAGCCTGATGGATTTCATCTATACCTCTTTCTTTTAATTAATTACTTTAGAAAAGAAACACGACAAGGTAGTTTCACTGGTAGAGTATTTTATTGTCGAATAAATAATTTGGAGTTCAAATCCTACTTTGATGTCTTGACCTAATGATAGAAAACAATCACTATGAATTTGACACCTTAAGTTAAATTTCTATCGTATTTATTAAAAACAAGAAGAGGGCAATACCAGACAAGCTCCAGTAAGTAGGTTTGGTTTGGTGTAATCTTGAAAGTGACCTAGCATGGCTGATGAACAAATTGCCAATAGGGTATGTAGGATACATGAAACACCAAATTACAAACAGATGAGATTGTGCATGCCTAACCATTTTCTTTCTATGGGTTTGTGGGTCTGTCTAGTGTCTACAAGTGTCCGTTTGTCTCTTTACATTAATCAACCAGCTCCAACAAGCACATACTGACTTTCCAGGTGGGCAAAATTATTCAAAAAAAAAAAAAAAAATTGACAAGTTGCGGCTGTAGCATGTTTTGTTCAATGAAAACTGAAAAACCAACCCGAGAAATGCACTATGTCACATACGAGCTGATCTGCTCCAATTATGTATTCTGCTTTTCAATCTTTCTTTTTTCTTTTTGTTTCCCTTGTTTTTGTTCCTCAAAAATCAAATCCATATTATTTTTTTTTTCGTAAAAAAATCCATATTATTATAATAGCTATATGGTTTAGTTGCAAACCTATGGCTATCTTACTTTGGATAAATCCACCTGTTTTCCTCTACTAGCTATCTTACTAGCTAACTTTTATGTGTGAGATTCAATTAGCTTAACTAGTAAAGTTTCTTGTCGTCAAATAAGAGATCTAAGGCTCGATTCATGCCTACACCAAAAACTAATTATCTTAGTCTGATAATAAAGAACAATCATTAGGAGCAGAAGCCATATGTTAGACTCTTTAAAAATTTAAAAAAAAATCATATCTTCTATGTTTTTGGTTTAAGTTTTTATTTGGGACACCTTTTCATTAACATGCTCTTTAATTATTAGGTTTGTTTTGCATCCTACCTCTGCTGAAATACAATGCATGAGAAACATTAATAGACAAGCAAGGAGCTTGTTAGTATTTTGCTGTCATCTTCCTAAACCTAAGCCATATTCTGAGCATAGTACAACTCAATGGAGGCATATCTCCCTAGGCCTCGGTCAATAATTAGTGTTCGAATATCTTTTTAGGAGTTACTGGTTCGATCCAAGTTTGTTCATATTGCATTTGTAGTTCAGAATATAGGAATTTATTGTCTAGGCTTTCCATAATATACTGATTATTCAAATTGAATAAGCTTTGGATGTTTTCTTGATTTTAATCCTGGCTCTATATTTCGTCCAAGTCTCTTCATCTCAATCCTAAAATGACTTGAGTGGCTGCAACCTTGAGGCTGATTAAATACTACACCCTAGATTAAAATCTTTTTAAGTTCTTTGGGTAACTCCTATCCATTCATTTTGAAATGGGTGCATTATATTTTACGAATTCATCAATATTTGAAAATTCTTGATTATTATCGTGTTAGTATTTGCTTAATTATTTATCATATTGTTGATACTCATTTTGAAAAGCCCAACGACAAGAAGAAGCCCAATAATATGGGTAGAAAAGAGTTAGTGGATTGATAGGGAAAAAAAAAAAATTAAGTCCGAATGACAAGAATAATGGAGCATAGGCGTAAAAAATAAATAGATGGGCCTTGAGGAAAGCAAATGGACCTAGAGCAGCCCAGAGAAGGAAGTAGTAAATCCATGGGCATTATGTGATGTAGAAAAGTAAGAATGGGCCACAGTAGGCTCAAAGTAATGAAGTAAGAAAGTAAGGGGTTGTTGGAAAATCCATGAGCTCTAAGGATGAAAAATAAAGTAATTGGGCCAAGGAAACCCGAAAGAGTTAATAAAAGCCCATAAGATGGGCCAAAGGAGCCCACAAACAATGTAATGGGCCAAGAAAGCCCAAAAATAGCATGAGTATAAGCCCAATGACTAAACTGAGATTTTGTAACCAATTGAGAAAAGAATACATAGCAAACCCAAAAGAAGCCCAGCAAGTACGGGTCAAAAGCGCCATAGCAAGAACAGCAGAGTGGTATGACAAGAATGGCAACAAGATTACGGAAGGAGCAAAGAATAGGCTAAAAAGAGGGAAAATCCAAAATCAAGCAAAGCCCAGCAATTGAAAGGAGCAAGCCAACAAAGAATGAAAAATCAGAAAACAGTTCACACCATAAGAGGTCAAGGATGAATGGCAGAATGCACAAACGAGCCTCCAGACCATGGCAAATGCATGAGCAACGAACAAGCTTTTGGCGTACACGGGAAGTGGAGCACGTGCAAGGCCCGGACACTACCAACCTATACCCAACCAATACAGGCGTGGTGGGTCATGGGTCAGAGGTAACAATGGGTATGGTCTGGCGGTAGGGAGAAAGAAAAGTCTATTCTAGGGTTCCCGCTCAAACTCTTTTAGGGAAAATGTTTTGCTGGGATGACATACTACCCAAAAGAGGGAGGATGAGTTGGAACTACTAGGTGCATGTTATGAGGGATAGCAAGAGAGAATGTCACGGTGAGCAAGCAAACAAAATAATCTTTTTTGTCTAGTTATGGGGAGTGGCATAGCCAGCACGGATAAGTGGTGGTAGCTGGATAGCTAACAAACCAGTGGGTGGTCGGGAAGAACACCCTAAACCAGACAAAAGTAGTTAAAGGCTAAAATGGTAAAATCAGTTATGGCAGGTAGTATATAAAGAGCCCTCATCGTGCACAGTAGCAAGATCACGGTAGCAACCTCTAGGAGAATAACGCACCATCACCATAGCACCACACGAGCAAGCATTAAGGAAGAAAAAAAAGAGTGGGAAAGAATCCAAGTAACAGAACGGAGGAAAAAAAAAAGGGAAATAGAGAGTGTTGAATGGCAGACATGCACTAATAGGCCAATCCCTTCTCTCTCTCTAAAAGCCAGTGTTGGTAAAAGCGAGGGGCGCACTTAAGCGCAAAAACCTCTTGGGGCCTAGGCGCAAAGCGCAAATTGCAAACGCGTGCCTGATTGAAGTGAAGTGCACATTTAAAAATAATAATTTAATAAATTTAAAAATAATTATTAATTAGAAATGCAACGATCAAATGATCAAATTATCATAGAAATTGAAATAAAATTTTTTATATAATTCATATAACATTTAGATAAGCCCTACTTGTGCAATTTTAACACAAAAATTGCAAATCAAGTCATTTTATTTTTTTGGATAAGCTAGATATGAGTACTTCCATGTAATATCCTTTCTAAATCTCCAATATCCATAATGCCCTATAACTAATTAGTAATATTAGTTAATAATTTAATCACTTGTAACTCTATAGGTATTAGTCTACTATGTTCAACATCAACTGCTAAAGTAACTAACTAATTACCACAAATATGTTACATCGTACTCTTTTTTTTTTTTTTTTTTTTTTTTTTCGTGAATGAGCTAAGAACATGAGGACATAGCAACATGGTAATTGGTACCAAAAAAATATCCAAAAGGGAAAAAATAGAATAAGACGAAGAAGCTGGGTGGGTTACTGTTTGAAGGAGATAAATCAAGAAAAAATAAAAATAAAAATAGGGAAGAACTGTGAGGTTGTGAGTTGGGTTTTAGCATTTTAGGACAAGTTACACTCAAAATATCTTTTTTTGGCAAGTAAGTTATACTAAAAACATGTCAAATCAATGGTTTATATCAATAATGTCAAGATTCTAAAGTTTTATTTCAGTTTTCATTTATTTTTTTGAAAAATATAAAAAAGTGCCAAAAAGCGTGCTTTAGGCTATTTGAAAGAGCGCAAAAAAGTGTGCCTAAAGCGCGCTTCTTTGAATGAGCCTAGCTTTTGAGGCAAAAAGTGCTGAAGTCTTGGGGCTTCGAGCTTTGAGCTTAAGCACGCTTTTAACAACACTGCTAAAAGTCCACCTTCTATTAAGGATAAAAAACTCGTTTGGGCACAAGCCATTCAGCTCGTTTCCTCAGAGTGGATAATTTCTATGGCAGGATTATCCTGTGAGGTTATCCACGTTGAGGAAATAGTTCCCTCCTTGACCTTAGCCCCGTAATACAATTGAACATGGCAAACCGATCTTTCTCTTCTTTGATTCTACCACTTATTGCTATCGTTTCCTTTTTTGTCTTTGTAATTTCACGTATAATGTGTTCTTTTTCCCTGCTTTAATTAAGAATCTCTTACTTGTTTTGTCTAATAGTAACGTATTTCTTTTTTCATTGTTTTATTGTATTTATTTGCCATAACTTTTTCTATAGCAATTTCGTCAGCCATGGGCATGTGACTAAAGTCTCGGCAAACGAGACATAGTTTGTGTGTAAGCCGGACTAAGATGAGTTGCAATTGGACCAGTCCCAAATATCTTATTCAAAACACTTGGGCCCAGCATGACAGGAGTTAGTCAAGCCCAAAATCACAAAAGGCCTACCACACATATGAAAAACTCTAAACCACTTATTTCAAAATTGATAGATAAAATTTTAGTAACTCCATGGTGAAGCCACTGTAAGAACTCTAAAAAATCTAATCCCTACACCCTATGGCTATACAATTGTTCTAAGACAGTCTCGAAAACATGAGAATGATATTTTTACTCAAAATACTGTGACACGAACTGTAGCTCGTTGCTACCTCTCATCGTGGATAAATTGACATTTTCCACTGACAACTTATTTTGTAGGGTTTCAGTAAGAAAATTAAGGGTAATTTTATTGGCCAAACCTTTAGATTCTTAAAGTCTTTTGCTTTCTGTCTAGCCTCCACATTCACAAAATTTAGCAAGAATTGTCATTTGAATTTAACTTTGCTCAAATGCTTCCTTCATTTTTTTGATAGAAAAATACAATGTCAACATTAATCGGTTCTCTGTAAGTTTTGTATGAACTTCTAGACAATTCTCTTAAAACAAAATTAACAAATTCTTAACAGCCGTTCTAGGATAACCATGCTAAAAATATTCAGAGGCATCATTCAGAAAAGTCCTCAGACAAAGTTAAATCTGGAATAAGAATTCATTACAAGATGGGACCAAAAACATGAATTTCAATCCATGGTCTTTTTTATTTATTTATTTATGAATAATTATCCAAGAGGGAAAAAAGAGGAGTTTAGGAGAGAAGCAATAACATTTAAGGCATCTCCTTGTTGATAATTCCATAGTCAATGGGGGAGTGGGGATTATCTATGGTCATTATAAACATAACTTCATAAAAAATTTACTATTAATATTCCTAGCTTTGAGCTTGCTTAACCAAATTGAAAAACTTACAAACTTCAGGGACCTCCATGAATTTAACCCATTGTTTTAATGTGCTTTAAGGAACTGGCTTCACAAGAATATAAAAATTTAAACACGTCAGTAACTCTGTTTATTTCTCATGTTTTCCATGCAGCATAAAAAGGAACCAATAGTCATTGACGAATTATCATATTGACTGCAATAATTACAGCATTTTAAATTTAATATTATAATCTCACCCAAATTCATTCATTTTTCTAATTCAAATACTTCCTGCTTGATGTACATTCTAATCCTATTCCCCTAACCTAACAATATACAAGATGAAAGCTTACTAGGTTATCTTCTAAATCGTGATCCCTTGTTTGGTCTATCTCTCCCATCCCATGCTGAAGCCCAGAAGAATAAAAACATCCAGAAGAGAACTGCTAAGAAGATCTGTACTCTGTCTTGAAATTTGGACAAAGACGCTGCAAGTCCTGTTCCAAAAAGGATGAAAAGAGTTGAGTGAGTACCAAACTTCAGGCACTTCAAAAACATAACTATAACGTAATCCACACAAAAAAGAAATGATTTACAACATCTAACAAACTCATATCATCAAGGCCATCTAGTCATCATTCTATTCAAACAAACAACATTAAGTAGTTATACAAACAAAATTTTAACATCTTTAACAGTTTAACCAACACCATTACATGAGAGTATCAAAAAAAAAAAAAAAAAAAATTTCCACTACATGAGAGAAAATATTTATTTCACAAGGAGATAGAACACAGTTACACAGGAGGAAAATGGACAGAGGGAGGAAGAGGTTTATCCCACAACAGCCAGGGTGGGAAAAGACATCAACCAAATACTTCCCAGCTCCCAACCTGATAATCGTACATTTACCTGCATCAATCTTGTTGATATTTTGGAAACACCATCCACAAATCAATGTACATTTACCTGCATCAATCTTGTTGATATTTTGGAAATACCATCCACAAATCAATGTCTCTCTTTAACATTCTCATTTATTTGTGATCCCACAGCCAGTCTAATAGATACATACAAATGGATGAGAGCTTCATTCTTTTGATAAGTAAAAAGTCGCATACTACATACAAATGAGAGCTCCTTCAATGGGGAAAAAATAGATAATGTGTTATTCTATTACTTGTTTGTCATCATACCGACCAGAATTTCCTTTCCTCTTTACTTGTTCATTTATTATAATATTCACTTAAGGAAGGCAGGGATCCACCAAGTTGAATAAAATTTGACATGTACACTCAGTGTAATGTCTACTGGTTAACGCAACTGAAGTCATTTAGAAACTGTTAATGGGATATAAAACAGGAATTACATGAAAAAATTCATAGTATTCATCATATATATGAACATAATTTGAAATGTCCGCTCCTTCTTGGTTTGGGCCTTTTTTGGTGGGGGGGATAAACAATAATCTTATTTACTACAGGACAGGTTCACATTTGGCCCTTAAATTTTAAAATGTTCAAATCCATCCTCCAAGTTTTCATTTAGGCAAAGACGAATAATTTATCAAAAAAAAAAAAAAAAAGGCAAAGACGAAATTGATAACGACGCTGTTACCAAAATTGAGGCAGAAGAACCACATTGCCAAAATCTGTGATGGCATCTTTAGTTTGATCAAATTTGTTATAAGTATCATTGCACTAATCAACTACTTTGTTCAAAATTAAAAATTTAAGATCCATAATGCCTGAAGAGATCATTAATACATACAAAGATATTCTTCCTTGTAACACAAAAGTCTTTAGATGGTACAAGCAGATGTAGGGACATAATTGGAAAATTTTTGAAAATCCATGGAGCAGATTGCAACCTACCACAAGCTCCCCTCCAAAGAGTACTCGAGATCATAAACAATGCTTGAGCAAATAAATAGACACAAACAGATATAGACGATATAGTTTTGACCATGTTGTCGAAAGAGCATGTGTGTAAAATAGTACAACTTTTAGCTTAATTTAAAACCTATGAGAGCCATAATTGAGCCATTGGTACATGCAATCAGATGTTACTCAATGCTAAACATTATTTTCTATAACCAAATAACAGAGTTGTTATCGATTCAAGGTTGTTTCAATATGCAAATCTGGATTCAAACGAGACAAGTTCTAGAGGAATTGTAGACAACAAAAAAGAGCTTCTCAGACCTTCCAACCAAGTAACAATGAGCTTGTGTAAAAAAAAAAAAAAACTATTGATTGTGAAGCCAAAGGAAAATACTTTCAATTCCGGGAAATTTCACAATGGCGGGAGCTTTCAACATGCGTGCTACACGCAGCCCCACACTGATGCATTTGGCGTGGAAAGCATGCCTTGGTATCAAACTATCAATTCCTAATAATTTTTTTTTCAAGATTCATTCCCTTTTTTCCTCTCTTCTTTTCTTTTTTGGTACCAAAAAAACTAGAGGCCAAATATCATATGCCACAAAGTGCACTCAGCGTTAAGCCACTTTAATTTTTGATAATTTAGGGAACCTTTTTAAAGAAAAATTTTGAAGTACCAACTTTTTTTTTTTTTTTTGTGTGGAAATTTACATATTTTCATAGACTGATATCTAATCATCTGCGAATTTTGCAAGCATGGTAATCCAATGGAAAGTTATTAATTAATAGTGTAACATTGAAAAAAGTCACACCAGGTGTAATATGAGCTTATATCTTACATATGTTGGTAAGTCAAAAGCCCAAAAAGATTAAAAAAAAAAAAAAAAACTCAAAACAGATCACTTAAGGCTGGGTTTGGCAGCACAGATTAGTGTGGTGGGAATGGGAATATGAATTGTGATAAGAAGTCAATAAAAAGATTGAAAAGCACATACGCACAAACAAACCCTATGGAAATGTAATTAATTCAAACTAATTGAATTGAATAGAATTAAAGAGTGAATCCGAACCTGGGGGCGGGTCGGAGTCTGGGGTAGGACCCGGGGTGGCGGACGCGTGGCAAGGACGAAGTGGGGATGGACGGTGGAGATGAAGCGAAGAGGAGAAGAGGTGATTGGTGGAGTGAGAACGGGTGCAGGGGAGGAGGAAGAGAGGGATGGCCTGGTTTGTGGCTGTGAGTGGTTTAAAAGTGTACAGAATGGAACTTGCGTGTGAATGTGAAAGTGGGTGAGAGAGAGAGAGAAAGAGAGATTCCATTTTTGGAGAAACTAGTAGAATCTTTTTTTTGATTCTTGGTTCTGGGAGCTTGGAGGAGTTTCTGTTTTGTAAAATTGTTTGGGGTTTTATTTATAGCAAAGGAGTTTTGTTTTTGTAGTGGGTTTTGGGTTGGGCTTATAGTGGATGTGGGCTTACAAAAACAAACTTTGTTTAAAAAAAAAAAAAAAATCCTAAGAAATTTTCAGCCAACTTGGGGTTTTCCCATCTATTTTTTGTGGGGTCACCCGTTTAGCCAAGGACAAAAAGGGTATGCTTAGATTGACTCTAGACAAGTAAACCATATGGTCCATATCGTCCCAACAAAACCAATTTTATCAAATTTTTAATCACTTTAATACCCCCACTTAGTTACGAGCTTACGTTACTAAGCTACATGTAAATGATTTGCATGTGACAAGGTAATCATAAAACTTTGACCAATATTTTGCTCAAAAAAAAAAAAAAAAAAAAAACTTTGACCAATATATCTTGCAATTCATATTGTTTGTTGACCATAATCCATAACCCTTATTGCCGTAGGGAACATACCGTAAATATTTATTAAAACCTTTAGGTTTGTTTCTCTCTCTTGTTTGAGGCAAGTCATAAATATAGAATAAAGTATTATTCCCTTACACAGCAAATTGAGTTGGAAAGAAGTTGTTAATAATAAATTACTGAGACAAATAGATAAAAGAAATTTCTATCCCACATCTAATAGTTGGACCCAAATTTAGGTATAGAAGTGCGAAATTGAGTATATCACTACACATTGGAATTCAGCTGTAATTTGGGCAGTTGCGTGAATACATGTTTTGATACCATTTTTGTTATGAAAATTAACATTTCGAAGAGGTATGTAATAGACATTCATACTTTAATTCAAAAACTTATTTCGCTATAGGTTAAATATATATAAATTAGTCTCACTATTTTCCACTATTTCTTGAAGTGGACTTCACATTCACACTAGACTCGAGAATGACCCTATCACTTTTTCACTATTGGTTAACATGTAGTGACGGTTCTAGAAATTTTTTTAGGATAATCACTAAAAAATTTAAATTTAAATTATATAAAATTTAATAAAGTGATAACTTGAATATTTGTTACATTTACGAGTCAAGTTGCTAATGAGAGCAAAATTGTTACGATTGCAAAGCCAAAAAAAATATAACTGTCGTCACCATCAAGAAGAACTTACAACTACAATATTTTTCTTGGTACCATTTTTTAAGGAAAAATGAAATTAAAGATTATTTTTATTGAATAGGTTGAATGAGCTACAAATTTTATCTTTTTTTTTTTTTTTATAATAGGCTTTTTGTTAAATAATTTGTTCACTTGTTCTTTAATCTTGGTTTTTTTTTTTTTTTTTTTTTGGTTTATGTTTGTTGATATTTAGGCTAGTAATTATTGTTGTTATTTAAGCTTCTTTTTTTTTTTTTTTTTTTTTAAAAAGAAGGGATTAAGGATCATGTTTAGGGGGTAGAATTAATTTTGTAGTAATACTATTTCACAACATTTTTATGATAAATCTTATGCAAAAAGCTATTAATGGTGTGTAAAAAAATAATATTAGCATTGAGTCCAAATTAGAGTCAGTACATATTGGGTTTGTTATGAATGTAGTAGTATTACTCTCATTTTTGTTAAATCTAAATTTTTGTAATTCTCAAGTCAGGGTGTTCATTAGGGTGGTCACAATAGATTAGTTTAGCATATAATTTTTTTGGGCAAATATATATATATATATATATATACATTTTTTTGCAAGTCAAGGTCACCCTGGCTTGCATGTAGAGTTGCCACTGTTGACATGGACTTCACACACACTAAACTCCAACATGACCAAATATGAAAATCGATTTCACCACCTTGATGAAACTAGATCAACTAAGTGGAGAACGTTAGAACTTAGAAGAACAAAAAAAAATTGGAATTGTATGTGTAGGGGCAATAGGCCAAAAATTCTTTACCCCTGTACACTTTGGGCCTATAGCCCAAGCCGAGGATTAAGGCTAGTTCGAGGACGGCCCAACTTAGCCTAGAAAGTTTGTGTTGAAAGATGAAGAGGTTAAATATGAACTTAATGATCCAGGAAGTTGTGCCGACGATGAATGTCACCTCGGATAACCAAAGCTGGGGTGAGTCTTGGGACTCTGCCATTCAGGAGAACACCCCAAAGAATTCTAGCGATCTGGATAAGTATTACCAAAACATGTGCCAAGTAAAGATCCCAAAATATCAAGGAAGAAGGCTGCCACTATTGCATTGAATGATCTGCAGCTAACCTTCTAGCCGCATTTATGTAGAAATGATATCTGAACAGTACTCTCCAGCCTTACAACTACTACACAAAGACTTCTAGAAAAGGTGGGATGGGACAAGTATCTACAAAAATCATCCAATCTGCATGTGAAAGGCTAGAAGAAGGAGAAGAGGGAGTATAAAAGGAAGGAGAGATCTAAAGAATAGGGGATCGCAAAAATAGAGAAAGAAACACTGTAGGTATTGAGAACTAAACGTGTATCCAAATTTAGAACAATATATATCAAAACTGACCTCTTCAGACATATGCTGAGGACAACAATCTGAAGTTAAACTCTTTTATTTCATTGTTCTTGTCATCCAAACCCATCTTCTTGATTGTCTAATTTAAACTAGCCCAGCTTTCTTTACTTACTCTCTATAAATTTATTGTTTTTGGGCCTTTTGGGCTTATCCCTCTATTATTTGGGTTAGAGAACCAAATTTGTGTCCTTACAATTGGCGTCGTCTGTGGGAAAGCTGATTGATTAGTGTGTTAGATCTTCAATCATGGTAGGTTCAGGTCCACACCAACCAAAGTCTATGGGATCTCAACAGGAAGACCGTCTTCACGATTTTGAGGATAGAGAGGGCCAAGAGGGAAGTGTGCATACCACCCATACTAGTGAGAGTCACTTTAGGGGTGGTAGCCACGTCTCTCATGAGGAAAATGCCAAGGCCATGCAAAAAGAGATTGACTACTTGAAGAAGAAGCTGCACTGTGAGCGGAGGAGGCGAAGTCCCTCAGTCTCTGACCTTTCTTCTGATGGTGAGAGGGATGGTGAATATAGGCGTAAATCAAGAACGCCTCCAAGCGAAACCTTCTCGTATGAGGAGGATTATCGTCGTGAACGTAAGAACAAAGATTCATCCTCGAGGGGCCTAGGAAATGATGCGATGAGTAAGGCACTTAATAGAATCTCCAAGTCTCCCTTTACATGTAGAATTGAGAATGGGAAGCTTCCTCGGCGGTTTACCCAACCCACATTCACCATCTATAATGGCCGGACAGATCTTGTTGAACATATTAGCCACTTCAATCAGAGAATGGCAGTACATTCTAGGAATGAGGCTCTGATGTGCAAGGTGTTTCCGTCTAGCTTAGGACCTGTGGCGATGAGGTGGTTTAATGGTCTAGAGGTAGGTTCTGTTGACTCTTTTAAGGAGCTCACTCAGGCATTTGGGTCTCGTTTTATCACTTGCAGTCAGGTTCCTCGGCCTTTGGATTCTCTGTTATCCCTGTCCATGAGAGAAAGAGAAACCTTGAAAACATATTCAGACAGGTATTGGGAAATGTTCAACGAGATTGATGGTGATTTTGACGACATAGCTGTTAGGACCTTCAAGGTCAGCTTGCCCGCTGAGCATGGCCTGAGGAGATCCCTAACAGGAAAACCTATTATTAGTGTATGCCAACTTATGGATAGGATTGATAAGTACAAAAGGGTTGAGAAGGACCAGTAGCAAAGAAAGGGCAAAGGTAAGGTTATCCCTCAGGAGAGGAGGGATTTCAGGTCGGACCGTTATAACAACAATCGGCCACAAAGGGATTTTGGAGGGCAATCCGGATCTCCAGCTGTCTAGGTTGTTAACACTTTGTTCCGGGAAACAGTGCATCAAGTCCTGGAAAAGATCAAGAATGAGCCATACTTTAGGTGGCCGAACAAAATGAGTGGAGATCTTATGAAGCGTAATCAGAATCTACACTGCCAGTATCATAGAGAGTGGGGGCATACGACCGAGGACTGTAGAACCTTACGGAGTCATTTGCAGCAGCTGATCCGGGACGGTAGATTGAAACAGTTCTTGAGTCGACTTGACGAGCAGGAAGGTCAGGCGGGCTCAAGAGTTCAAGGCAGTAATTCTTCAAGACCCCCTTTGGGCACTATCCATGTTATTTTCGCCGCATCGGGCAGAACAAGGTCTTGCCCATCCAGGGTGATAGTGGTGGCTAGGCTGCATGTTGAGGATTCTGGCTATGAGTCGTAGAGGGCTAAGGTCGAAATCTGTCCATCACTAAGCTTCTCGGATGAGGACAAAGCTGGGACCATGCAGCCTCATGATGATGCCCTAGTAATTACCCTTAGGATTGGTGGGTATGACGTGAATAGGGTGCTAGTGGACCAGGGCAGTGGGGTCGAAATTATGTATCCAGACCTATATAGGGGGCTTAATCTCAAACCAGAAGATCTGATCAGCTATGATTCACCTCTAGTGGGCTTTGATGGGAAGGTTGTTGTTCCGCGAAGACAAATCAGACTGCCAGTTCAAGCCGGCTTGGAGGTGGTAGAGGTGGATACTCTCCCCAAACCAAAGGTAACTAAGAGCTTTTTATCGATTACTCGAATGTCAAAGGTAATTTGCTGTTCTAAGTAGAAACTCTGTCATGATAAACAAGTTTAACTAGATGCTCATGAGCATCACTTAAAGCATTTACAAACATACTCATATCTGTTTCTGGGCTAACTATCATTTTGACTTTGTAAGATTTACTGGTAAGTAGTAGAAGCTATAATCTCTAAACTGACATGCATGTCACATTGGCTAACACAACTTTTAAGGTTCAAACTATGTTTTGCTAAGATGAGGTTTTTAGTGGATTTAGTGTAACTTTCTACAAATCAATTCAAGGGAGCAAATTTCTAGTGGGTCGGTAGTAAAAGACTTGCTCCATTATCATTCATATTAGTTAGTAAGTGAAAATAAATGCTATACTAACACAAGTATAAGAATCATAAAAGAAAGAAGTTCGTACATACTTTTCATTAATGTAAGCCCCTGAATAAGGCAATTTCAGTACATAAAGAGAAATCCGAGTTTAAAGCAAAAATAATAGTAATAATAATAAATATAAAGTAAAACTGAACAAAAGTCTGTTTTTTCTTTATTACAATCTTTCCGTGTGGAGGAGCTTTGGAGTGTTGGGCTGTAGCCTCAGTAGATCCTTGATTGGAGCCTTTTGGGTCACCCTTGGTAGGAAGAGGGAGGCTGGCAAGCACTATCTCCATCCTAGGTGCCTCTTTGTCCTTAGTAGGATCCTAGGGAGCAGCCGGGAGCAAGGTAGTGTCAGGAACTACCTCTTTATTTGTCTCAGTTTCCTTCTCATTGGCCCCAGACTACTCGGCCACCCTTTGAGGACTGCTGGAGGAGAGAGGAACCACGTCAGAGCTGCTTTTAGCTAGTTTGGCCACCTCGGGTTGGGTATTTGTTGAGTGACTGCTAGGGGAGTTGCACGGATGGCCGGGGGGTAGTAGACATTTTCTGCCTTCCTAAGCACAGATGAAACCTCAACCCTGGCCTGTTTGAGGGCCTCAATCCACACTTGGGAGCAGTAATTTCTACATGCCCTCGAGACCTCCGCCCTAAGGGCTTCCTCGGTCTCTGCCACTCCGATATCATACCCTTTCTGCTCCGCCCCATCCCTGGCCTTCTTAGCTTCTTCCTTCGCCTTCTCGGCCAGTTCTTTTGCTTTTTGGACCTCTTCCAACTTCTTCTTTAGTGCAACAATCTGCTCTTTGGAAGAGGCTAATTGGTCCTCGGCGTTACGCAACAATACTCTCTGGCCCTTGGCCTACCTCTTTGCATTGTCCAGGGCGGCAGTCGCGCTCTTTCTCTCTCTCTCCTCCTCGGCCAACTTGGTCCTCAGCTCTTAGATGCTTTTTTCGGCCACACGGAATGCGTCCACGGCCGCTATTCTCCTCACCTCCTCATCCTTAGCTCTTCGATGAGAAAAATTTACTACTTTTTCAGCCTGAAATGCAACTTGAACGCCCTGCAAGAAAAGAAAAAAAGTCCATTTAAAAGTGCATAAATGTGGGCAATTAGAAGGGTAATGATGAAAGATAGAAGAGAATGTAAAACACACTATGGCTAAGTCCCTTTTTAAACTAAGGAACACCTCATATTGCCTCATTAGCTTGAGGTCAGCCATATTTTTGGGCAGAAGCAAAGATTGCTCCACTACATCTGCCACATACTCAGTTGTACCCTGTTGGAAGTCTCGGATAGAGGCGTCCTCAATTAAAGGAGCTCCATCCAACTCCAAGCGTGGGGCCCAGACTGGAAGCGAGACTCTATGGTCACCCCTGTGATCTATTTCGGCGGCTGACTTGGTGTGTTGGACTCTTAGTTGTTACCCCCCCCTCTGAGGCTCAACCTCCTAAGGAAGGTGTTGTCTTCCCACCTTCATTACATCTTTACCCTTATCTTCCCTTTTTCTTTTGTGATCAAGAGGGTCAACTCGGGATGGTTGGTTAGTAGGAGGAGCAGGAGGCTTGGATTGCGCCACTTTGCCTGGTGCATCCTTTCCCGGCTGGGACTCCAGCAATTCTTGTAGGGTTAACCTCTGCTTTCTTTGAATTCCCATATCCTCGGCAGGAGGTATGGATTCTTCGAAGTCCCCAAGAACATTAGTTGATACTTCCGTGGACAGAGACTGATCAAACACCTCGAAAAGATCTTCCGAGTCTGAAACGTCTACTACTTCTTTCTGTTTTTCCTTCTCCTCATCTTCCTCTTTGTTGGTAGGTTGGGAAGAGGTAGCTTCACCAAGAGAGCATTGAGGAGGAGGTTTGGTTATAGGCACCCCCTTGAAAATTGGTAAGGTAGGGAGTGTGCCTTCTGGGACGGGAGCACCCTCAAGGAGAAGAAAGCTTGGGATAGCTACACTGATCCTGTGAAGGCGGGGGTCCTTAGCCTTTATGGCACACTTTGGTGCCTAGAAACTGGATGAGATGGGCTTGTATCCCAATATTAGGTGCACTGCCCGGAGCTGGCCGTTCGAGTTCACAAACACCTCGACTTTAAGAATCTTGTCCAAACTATCCTTGTTCACCAACCCAAAACTAGGTTCAGCAGCGCGCTTATCTACAAAGTCATTATGATGATAAAAGGTGTTAGAATTAGAAATAATGCATGTAAAAGAGAAATGAATTAAGCAAGGCAAGTCTTCCTAGGCCTAGAACCCCACCTGGTTGCCCCTCTCTCGTCGGGCAAGGGAGTCCGTCATGCCACTCCCCCGACACAATTAAAAAATCTAGTTTCAGCCCTTTGTTAGACTCGGGGAGACACTGAATTAATCTGACCTCAGGGTACCTCAACTTTAAGTAGTACCCTTGTTCCTTCAGGTGATGAAGGTTATAGACCCAGTTAACATCATGATGGGTCAGACCTAAACCCATCTTTTCGTTCAGGACATCTATAAAGCCTAGAATCCTAAACATGTTTGGAGCGCACTGTGTGGGTGCCAACCTATGGGTTCTAAGGTAATCTCTCATGACTGTACCCATAGGAATCCTCATTCCTCTTTCTATAAAGGCAATCATAGGAATAACTACCTCTCTCTCCTGCCTTTTTTCGTGCCACTCATCTTCTATGCAATACCTAATTCCTACATTTGAAGAAATACTATATTGAGCCTTAAAGTTCTCGATAGCCTCTTCGGAGTCTACCAAGTACTTAAACCTACCCATCTTTAAAAAAAAAAGGAGGGGGGGGGTTAAAAGGGAACTAGCGGAATGGGAAGAAAAGATAGAGCCGAGGAGAACAAAAAAGAGAGAGAGACAAAGAGTAGAGAATAGTTTGAAAAAAGAAAGACCAGGGACTTGTTAGGACTTACAGAAATAAGAAGGGTCTCCTTGGACAAGCTTTTGATATTTGTAGAGGCACGAGGTAGGAAGAAGTATTGGCAGATTCAATGTATTCGCACTAGAGCTAAGTGAGTGATAAAGTGAAGGGAAAAATTGATTTAAGGGGTATTTATATCGAAAAGACAACCAGAGGCAAGAGAACTCCCGCCCATACGCCAACAAGAATTTTCAGCCGTTCGATTTGTATCACACCGTAGAACATGGGGGACAAGAAGCCGTAAGAATTAAATGAAAAAGCGTCTTGAAGGCCGCAACGTCAGGAGCGTGTCTTGGGTAGTTAAAAAGGCGTCTTTATAGGCAAAAACGAGCCGATGTGGTCACCTAGCGAGTATTATGATATCGAAATCCTCCTTTCTATCTGAAGACCCAGAAAGAAGTATCTCGAGGGGCTATTGTAAGGGCAATGGGCCAAAAATTCTTTACCTTTGTGCACTTTGGGCCTAGAGCCCAAGCCGAGGACTAAGGCTAGTCCGTGGACGGCCCAGCTTAGCCTAGAAAGTTTATGTTGAAAGATGAAGAGGTTAAATATGAACTTAATGATTCAGGAAGTTGTGCCGAGGATGAATGTCATCTCAGATAACCAAAGCCGGGGTGAGTTTTGGGGCTCTGCCGTTCAGGAGAACACCCCAAAGAATTCTAGCAGACTGGATAAGTATTACCAAAACATGTGCCAAGAAAAGATCCCAAAATATTAAGAAAAAAGGCTTCTACCACCGCATTGAATGCTCTGCAGCTAACCCTCTGACCGCATTTATGTGGAAATGATATTTAAACAATGCTCTCCAGCCTTACAGCTACTACACAAAGACTTCTGGAAAATGTGGGATATGACAAGTATCTACAAAAATCATCCAATCTGCACGTGGAAGGCTAGAAGAAGGAGAGGAGGGAGTATAAAAGGAAGGAGAGATCCAAAGAATGGGGGATCGCAAAAATAGAGAAAGAAACACTGTAGACATGAAGAACCAAACGTGTATCCAAATTTAGAACAATATATATCAAAACTAACCTCTTCAGACATATACCAAGGACAACTTCCTGAAGTTAAACTCTTTTATTTCATTCTTCTTGTCATCCAAACTCATCTTATTGATTGTCTAATTTGAGCTAGCCCAGCTTTCTTTACCTACTCTCTATAAATTTATTGTTTTTTGGCTTTTGGGCTTGTCCCTCTGTTATTCAGGCTGGAGAACCAAATCTGTGTCCTTACAGTATGGTCTAGGTTCCTTTTAACTGTTGAGCTTAGAATTGTATGGTCTTTGTCTTTATGCATTAAGTTGATTGATTTTGTTCGATAAATCTGAGAGAAAATTCTATTTACAAAGGGCTGTCATAAGTCATACTAATGCTATTACTACATTTTTGCTGCATTTGCGTCATGGATTATTTTCTGAAGAATGTTTCTCACAAAATAAAATAATAGATTGAGTGACTATAACAATAGTTAAAGGAACAAAGATTACTGTCGTTAGCTCTATGGCTTCAAAGTTCTACTGTTTTAATTGTTGTTGGTGGGAAAAAGTTTGATGCTTGTCGTAAATGAGATTTAACTCAACTGGCATCTCGTCTCCTAAGTTTTAGGTGGAGGGTTAGGCTGTGGGTTTAGACCCATGGGGTGTGTGTGTAACTTACCCACAAAAATAAATAAAAATGAGAACAGATTGATGCTTGTGGTTTTGATTCATAAGCATTTATGAAATGTGAATTGGTACAATATGTAAATCATATGATTCGATTTTTTGAATTATATAAACTAACTCGAGGAGTTTTTCTTATATAAAATAAAACAATGAAATACATCGTGTTTATATATATGTGTGTATTGTTTTAACTTTTATGTATTGAAAAAATATCCGAATTCGTCACTTTGTGTACTGTATTAAAATGTTTTATAATATAATTTTTTAATTGGTTAGAAAATAAATTTATTGGGATATATTGACCATTATATAGTTTTCACATTCCACACATTCATGAGATGAAAAATTTGAATGTTTTTTTTGGAATGTTAGTATATCTTAAACTATAGAGGTTTGGTTGCTTTTGAATTATAGGAACGTGTTTTGAAATAGTTTATTTTTGTTAGCTTATTTGTATACTATTTATTAAAAAATAAAAATTTTAGTAAGTTTTATGTTAAATGCGAGATAAAATAAATAAATAAATAAACTAGCTTATTAACAAGAAGTTGAAAGTTAAATTATTAGAAAAAAAAATGACACAAAAAAATATAAAACAAATAAGCTGGGCCAAACAGGCACACAATCACATTGATATATAATAATAATAAAAAACAATTTCTTAATTATTCAAAAATCCTATAGACATGTCAAACAATTCTGACTTCAAGAAAGCGAATGGTATTTTTAAGGATGAAAGCTACTTTAATAAGGACGAAGAAAGAAAAGAATAAAGAACAAAGGAAACTAGATCTGATCAAATAGAGATAAAATGACACATAAGTTAAAATAACACGTGTGAAGGAGATAAAATGAAGAGACCGGATAGAGATAAAATGAAGAAAAATCTAGAAGAGAACGGATAGAGATAAAATGTGTACAGCACGTTTGAAGGAGAGAAAAAAGTTAAAAGCAAAAATGACAAGGCCTAAGTTAAAATAAGGAGTAAAAAAAAAAAAAAAAAAAAAGCCTTGGAGGTTTTTGGAACTATAGGTCCATTGATTTCTCTGGGCCGGTTTCTTTTTGTATTTTATTTTTATTTTTTTCTTCTGATTAATATATACTTCTACCATTTCAGTCAAAACAAAAAAAAAAACAAAACAAAAAAAAAAAAAAAAAAAAAAGAAGAAGAAAGAAGACCTGACAGAGAAAACAAAGGAAAAGGGAAAAAAAAGTTATTAAAAATAAAATTAAATCAAAGGGTGGGCCTTTGTTTATGGTTTGGGTTATGAAATGGGTGTAATTTAAGGCTTGGTTTATCACTTGATTGGTCCACTCAACTTTTAATTACATCATACATATTAATTATACACATAACAAATTATAGAAAACAATTAATAAACAAATTAAACAACTAAATTATGTTAGGCTAAACAATAATAAAACAATACATTATAAAAGACAAACAAATTAAATTATGTTAGGCTAAACAATAATTAATAATTTCATAATTAATGAAATAAAAATATAACAAATTATAGTTTATAAAAGACAAACAAATTAATGAAAGAGAGGTGCTACGTCCACAATATTTTTCACAACATTTTTCACAACAAATCATAAGTGGTTAGTTGTTATTGGTTTAAATTTAAACCTAACATTAAGATTACTTTTTTGCCCTAACAATAACAACTAGTAACAACCTACCACTTAGAATTTGTTGTGAAAAATGTTGTGGACATATTATTTCTCTTAATGAAACAACAAAACAACAAAAATTAATAATTTTATTAATATTTCAAATGAACTTATAGTTTATTGTTTATTCTTTTGCTAGAATTATGTACAAATATTTGATAAGAAAACCACGTAGAAGGCAATTGTAAACTTTATGTATTTACGTATTTTTTTGTTGTTGTTGTCGTCGTCAATATACAAAATTTTCTTTTTATTAAAATGTGTAATTTATGTTTATTAAGGAAAATTTCTGGAGATACAAAGGCAACTACACGAGGCAAAAGCAGCTTCTCTTCCTATAAAAAAAAAAGCAGCTTCTCTTCCTATCCAAAAAAAAAAAAAAAAAGCAGCTTCTCTTTGATGTATATGTATGTACAAACTAGTATTTTGGTAACGTAATTATAGATGGAAATCATAATCATGTCGTGGAAACATGACGTCTCCATGTATGCTCTTCTTTTATTAAAAGCTGGTCCCATCTCTGATCAATAATGAGATTGAGATTGAGATTGAGATACATGCACATATATAGGGACTATTTCCATGATAGATCGTAAAACTAGAACTAGAAGGACACTCACACTAGTAGCTCAAACTAGTGGAAAATGTGTATTGCCAAAGCAAAAAGATTCTTGCTGCTAGATAAGTTTCTGTTGTTGAGCACATAGCCATATCTTGTACATGGAGCATCTCAATGCACGTTTAATAATGAGAATCCTAAAAGCAACAAAAATTTCTCAATTATGACATACCCAATTTTTTATTTTTGAAAAAAAATTGAAGAAATGGATGTTGCAGTGTTGCACAGTGCACATCAGAAATCAGAATCATTGCTAATTCTAATATTTAATTACATAATCTTTTTTCACAGCACACCATTACAGAGAGAGAACAACCACCTTGACACTATAAATTTCTTTTCGATCTTCCAGTAATACTAACTGCTGGCAGTGTCTCTTTAAGGTTAAGATAATTTTAGAATCAAATATTGCACGTCTACACAAGAAGAGAGAGGTTTAAAACTTAATGGACCTCTCATAAAAATAATTATTAAGAAAAGTTTCTACATAGAGAAATTAACTAATGGTGATCAGTGATTGAGATTATGAGATCATGGTTGATAGAGCTTATTTCCACATCTGCATTTCCAAGAGAGGAGATAGTAGCTATCATCTTCTCCCCGAGTTTTTGCACTGAAACCATTCCTTTGGTGAGGAATAACTAGAGTAGCCATGCAAGGTCTGCAATTTAAGCACTTGTTGACACAACCAGGTGGCTTTGATCCCAACACCATTTCCCTTTGCTCTATAGCCTCACCATAGCCAGTAGACAATGATTCAACTGCATGCCAGAACCACAAGAAACAAGCAACATCAACAACAGTGAAATGGAAGATGTAGCACAGTCAAGTGATAAATTCATAAATTCATAATGGCACAGATAAAGAGCAGTGAGATCAAGAAAGAAATGAAACGGGGAAAGGAAAGCTTTCATATATATAGAACATAAAATGAGACAATACAATTAATTTGAAAGATGCATGTACTTTGGATTTTTTTTTCCTAGTGTGAACATGAAGTAATTAAAAGCTTTAAACAGTTTTTTACTGAAATGGGCTGGTTTTGCTTTACCTGATTTGGGAGGTAGAATTGTGATAGAAAAGATGAAAACCACAGTGACAGCAACTTTCAGGCCGAGTAGATTGGTTATTGGGGCCATAAGTTGTGATAAGTCTGTGAAAATATTTACTTCTGAATCTGATGTATGTTACAGTGAAGAATGGGATGTTGAGTAAGAAGAACAGGAGAAGCTTTAAAAGGATTGGATCATTGGGGTGCTTTGATAGATAGAAGAGAATTAATGGGTACAGTATTTATATAGTAGACAAAATTGAAGTCTGTTTCCTGTAGAAGAGACATTTCTCTGAAGCCATGGCATGCTCACCAATTAAAAAAAGTTTTCAGTAGGAAAATGTGTTTTCTTGGTCGTTTTGGGAAACTGGTGCACTGACTTTGGGTGGTTTGTGAATGACTGAATTGACCATTTGATAATGTTTAGGTGACCTGGCTGAAATAATCTATAGTGACAGCTAGTACTAACCCAAGTTACCTTTAATCACTAGGGAATTAAAATGCTCGCTGCAGCACCAATTAATGGAATTGAATTTTCTTTCTCTGCAAAAAAAAAAAAAAAAAAAAAAAAAAGGATTTGGATTTTCTTTAACTTCTTAGGATGTCTTATTTTTGCGATTGAAAAAGTGATTTTGTTGTCCTCGTTTACCATTTAAAGGCAAAAATAAAGACAAATAGGAGGAGTAATTGTAGTTTGTTTTAGATGACGAAGTTAATTAAAATCAATAGGAGGGTCCCGAGGAGCATGAGGATGCACAAATGACTCCAAATTGGAAAGAGTTTTAAGTAAAAAAATGAGGCTATTTTGGGTAATTGGATAATTACAAACTACTAATAAAAGAATATATATATATATATATATATATGTATGTATGTATGTATGTATGTATGTAAAAGAAAGGTCTATTGATATGACTTGAAAATTTTCACAACTTCAAAGATGATTTGATTGATACTAATTAAAATAGAATTTTGTTAACTGATATTCAAGGACATTCGTATTTTGTACCGTAAATACTTTTAAAAGGTTTTTATATAAAAAAAAAAATATACAATTGAATTTTTAGTTGTTTTTTATCTTTTCAATAAAAGTGGTATAATAAATTGAAAAATACTAACGGATGCTCTTAGGGCAATAGTTAACAATCCATTTAAAGAAGGTTTTTAAAGAAAAAAAAAACAATTAATATTTTAACAGCTTTTTCTATTTTCCATAAAAGTGATATTAAAATTTTCCTAAAATGATCGTTAACCATTACTCTAAGGGTACTCATTAGCATGACCACAATGTTAAAGTAATTATACCGATAATTATGAATATTATTATATTTCATTCTCAAAAAAAAATATTTCTATATTTAACATTATTGTATATATACTTTCCCAAAACTATCTCATGCTCTAAAGTATACATTCAAATTTTTTTGTTGGGACAAATCAAGTAACATCTTAAATAAATTTATGTTAAAAGAAATTTTGATCCCTAAAAGTTAGATAAATTTTAATTTTTGATAGATATAATAAATTTTGAATATATGATTTCCCGTTAATGATAAATTTTTTTTACTATCAAATAAAATTCTAATATATAATTTTCTTATTTTATGTAGACAGGCTTATTAATAATTTTTGCTTTTGTTTTTTTTTTAAGTTCTCAATCCTTAATTGATTAAAAGATATTTTATCATATATATTTACAGGGATTGATGGTCATAAAATTTTGTATGATTTTTGATGTGTAATTAATTAAAAAGTAAAAATCATCCATAGGAGTTGTCCAAGAAAATTGCTTTCGTCTAAAAAAAAAAAAAGATCATCGTCTAGAAGGAAATAGCAAAGTAGTAGTACCAAGAAGAAGCAAGTTCGTCTAAGTAAAAGACAAGTCATCTAGAGACAAGAGACCATAGGCAATGGATGAACACTTAGTAAATTGTAAGGTGTTCTCGGCAAATCAAGAATAATTACACCATGATTCACTATTCTAAAACATGAGATGAATTTCTCGAAATTCACTTCAGTCTTCCCATTAAGTTCACACATCTCCCATGATGACAGTGACATCTAACAAGAACACCAATTCCAAACTCCCTATAAAAGAGACCAAACTTCACCAAACAAAGGTATGCATAACCATTCATCCAATTCTCACATACAGACTTAATTGTTAGAGGTCTTTAGCTAGTTCCACCTCGGTAAACTCTGATGATCTTTCTTCTTTTTTCAGGTTATTGAGCCACTTTAGTATTCGGAGTTTGCAGCCTAGCTACTGGTTTCATACTTCATCAATTTCTACTTTAAAGTCACATGAAATTTTGAGATTTTTCATTATTTTTCCAGTGGTAGCATGCATGACGGAATAAACTGTTTAAATGTACGGACGAAACTACTCTACCGAGTCAGTGACTGTGAAAATAGAAGGTATTTTAAAACTAGACTCTAACACACAGTTTAGCACTGTTTGGGAGATTCTCAAATAAATTAATAAATAAATAAATAAATAAAAACAGTGTTTGAGAAACGCACTTGGGCCAAAATTGAAATTTAATCATGGTTTTCAAACAATATAATTAGTAGGTCCTGTTTCAAAACTATATATTTTAGTAACATCTCAAGTCTAAAAAACTTGATTTTGGTCTATAAATCGAGTCTCAAAGACTCGATTTTCATGCTCTGATCACGTCTAATGTGGCGCATTTTTTTCACGTGACGTCCACTTGGAAATCAAGTTTCTAAGACTCGATTTATATCTCAAACCCAAAAAAAAAAAAAACAAAAAAAACAAAACAAAAAGAAAAAAGAAAAACACCAAGCTTGAAAGAAAACCGATATCCCAGGTTTTCTCAGCCACAAAACAGAGCATCAAAACCAACCCATAGAGATCTCGAAATTATAATCAACCCTAGAACCCAAGTGAAAAGAAAACTGAAAACCCATCTGAAAGCCACAGATATAAATCGCTGTGAGTGACAGACGAACCCCAAATCCAACCCACCGTGACCGCCGCACATAGCCCAAACACCTATATATACCGCCGACCCAAAACACCCAATTCGCAGACCCACAGTCGTGAACCCATGACCGACTAACCAGCAGCCAAAATCAATTATCGCTGCCTCCACAACAACCCCACCACCACCAAACCGGTGAACTGGGTTTCTGCAGTTCGTAGTTGAAACCACCACCTATCCACGTCATCGCCGCCACCTAACAACCCAGCATCCTTGGTCTGTGCTCCTGAAAGAAGAGAGAGCAAACAGTGAAAGAAGGGAGAGAGGATTAACGTGAGGAGAGATGTCTGAATGATTGGGAGAAAAGAGAGTGTTTGAATAATATTAAATGTAAAGTTTTTCGTTTTGTTTGTTAGCACATACAAATATAAATCGAGTGTCTAATACTCGATTTTCATGCGGACATTATGTGAAAAAAAATGTCACATTAAACGTGATTAGAGCATGAAAATCGAGTCTTTTAAACTCGATTTATAGGTCAAAATTGAGTCTTTTAGACTCAAGATGTTACTAAAATATATAATTTTGAATCAGGGTCTACTAATTATATTGTTTGAAAATCATGATTAAATTCCAATTTTGGCTGCTATCTAAAGTACAGGTGGCGTCTTCTAATCACCATAAGAGTCATAAAGAGACATCCAAAACGCACTGTCGTATTCAAAATGACAACACTGCCCCTCCGCATACGTAAAAAGAGAAACGGTTAAAAAAGCTGGGGGCCTGGACCTATCCAATTTCCATTGACTTTTTCTGTATATCTTTTGGACTTTCTCTCTCAGCTCAGGTCCTTTATTTTTTTATTTATTTGTTTACTTCAAGATGTGGAAAATTAACTGCGTCCTAGGAAAACTGCAATGACTTTCTTTTAATTCAATTCAATCTCTGGCATTTCCAATGTACTATATTCAATTTTTGGTTTTATTTTTTTATAAATAAATATTTCATGTATTGGCGTGTATCGAAAAAGTGGGAAGGTGAATTTATATATATATATATATATATATATATATTTTAAAAGACCTTGTTACGCAATGTTAGACGAGTTGAGGTCGAATTTTAATGGTTTTTTTTTTTTTTTTTTTTAGTTAATGGTCTAAAAATTAGAGATGATAAAATTCAAGCTCTCCAACTTTAAGTCTGTTTAAGGTTCGTTTATTTTGTTGAAATTAAAAATTTTTTGTTAAAAATACTGTAAATAAAAGTAAAAATTAGTTGAAATAATACAATGAGACCTATAAATAGTACCTAAAAGTACAGTAAGACCCATAAATAATAACAAAAATAAATTGAATAGTTAAATAAATTAGCAAAAATAATTTTTATCAAATACACACTTTATTGCAGCTAGCTAGCTATTCCAGATTCAATCAATCAGTGACACTTGCATTGTTTTACTACAATTTGCTGCACATTATAACTCTACCCTAAGGATAGTTTGTTACTCACTTAAAGGGTTAACGAAAAAGAACATTAATAGTGGAATGTAAATTAAGTATATAGTGTAGATAAAAAATGATTATGCATTTTCTCCAAAAATGGGGATATTGCCATTTTATAAGTTTTTTTTTTTTTTTTTTGCATTAAAATGTACATTTTACATTCCACTATTCATATAATATATAAACATTTGTCATGTCAAAAACTAACATAAGAGTTTTTTTATTTATTTGTAGACTCTGAATGGGCCTATTGTAAAATAATTCATAAAATAAAGATGAAATTTTTTTATGAAATATTTTTAAAGTGGATGTAAGTCATAATCACATCAAACTTTGATCTTTATCTCGTTCATAATTTACTCTAAAATTGTATTCATTTTGATTTATTTATTTAAATATTTATTTGTAAAATAAAATTTAGGTGAGGGGAAGTTATCCCATACAAAGGCCAGAATAAGTCGCAGGCCTCAAAGAGAATTTATGTTAGACTTATTAATCGCTCACTAAAGAGAACTGCTGGTAGCGGGACTCGAATCTAGACCTTTTAAACTAAGCATTTGAGCCTTACCAACTGAACCAACTCCGTTGGCATTCATTTGGATATTGTTGTATCTAGAAAGTAGGTTTTTTTAATGAAACACCAATACTTTTATACATGAAAAGGTGAAAGTAATACATCATGTGCAAAACTTGCTCTATAAAACTTTGGATGGTCTTCAAAACGTTACATAATTTGAGAAGCCGCCTCTTGCATGTTGAGCGAGCAAGTGAGAATCTGTTTCCCTAGCGTCCCACAGTTGCAAATCAATGGTGCAAAAATTGAGTGCAAGTTGCTGTATGCCTGAGAGAATAGGAGCCACAGCCTAGGCGTCATTTGCTGCAACAACGATCGATGACACAACCACCTGTGAATCACTCTTACGGATGATAATCTCGCAGGCAAAGTCTGCAGCAAATAGAGATTTCCTTCCGCCATATTGTCATTCATTTCAGTCGGACCACATTGCCCACTGCACGCAAGTGAGATAACAGTACGTAGCTAGAGTATTTAACTATTTATCCTGGCATGTGCTCATACAAACAGTGAGTTCAAAATTTGAAGATATTCAATATGTAGTTAAAGTAATCAAGTGATCAAGTTAAAATTTGAAGATATTCAAAAGGTTAGAGTTAGTCGTAAGTTCCAGCAGTGAAGTGCGAGTGTATTATCTATGAGCGTCTGTAAGGTTGAACAATTCAAGGGTTTTGAGTTGTTAAGAGGATTTTTTGTGGTAAGTTTATTTACCAAGTAGGGGCGGAGCTACATGTATGAGTGGGGCTCCAAAATTTTAAAAATATTTTAATACTATATATAAATATTTAACATTTCAATTATTAACCTATAAAAATTGGACTTGGCCCCCTTAAAAATGTGAGCTAGTCCAATAATACTCCTAAAAAAATTGTCCACTTGGTCTAATGTTATAGAGAATGTTTTTTTTTTTTTTTTTTTCTTTCTTTAATTTTCACATTCTATTTTATTGTAAAATGTGTTTTTGTATCTGTTAAAGTTCTGAATCATTCATGTCTTTGAATATTTCATTAGTTCAATTGAGAATTTGTTATACACTTTAATTGATAATTTGGTAACTTATATTAAAAATGAAAACTTTAAAGATTCATTATAGAGGATACTAAGCTATACGTGTGTATAGATATCAGTGTTTATACATGTTTATAGAAGTTCATATAAGCTAATAAATTAATATCATAAGTTGGCCTTCCAAATAAAAATTTTTAACTACACCTTTATTACCAAGTAGAGCTCAAGAACAACGGTTTTTTTTTTTTTTTTTTTTTTAACACTAGATCAGTAAACTTCTCTTAATTATAATGCATTGATTATTTGGGAAATGTTTCTCCTGTAGTAGTTTATCTCTTGGAAAAGTTTTCCACTTCATCACCGCATCATGTACTTTCCCTTATTAATTATGTTTGAATGCTTTACCATATATGGGTGACAACATAGGTGTTGTTTAGTTGTTTAATACCTAATTATTAGAAAAATGTTAAAGAGTGAATAATAAATTAACTCTTAATGTATCCACTTAAACATAATATTAAAGTAGAAAAAATCCTTGAGTTCTATGTAGGAAATGAAAAATATAAAATATAAGTTCATAAACTTATGGTTGGACATTGGATTGTGCATTATGCTTGCGTGGGCTAAGCTCTCTTGTTTAATTAATAATATTTTATTATTTTATTTTTGAGTATGTAAGTCATTCCTAAACATTAGAAAATATTTTTGTGCATGATCATAGAGTCAAAAAGAGAGGAAGAAACATGGTGATAGGTGTCCAAGGGACAAACAAGTCATGTGCATATTATACATGACCATTGTACACTTGTTGATTTTTTTTCTTTTTTTCTGTCATCTAATCTTGTATGGTATACAACAAACCTTCACCAATTATATACTAATCGTAATATATTATTGTGAATTCAAATGAATTTGTTGTCATTAAATAAAATATTTGAGATTAAAACCTGCAAAAATTAAAATTTTATTACATCTAGCTTAAATATATATATATATATATATAATATTTGACGTCTAATTTATTGTTTTTGTTATTCATAAATAAATAATAATAATAATAATAATAAGGGTAAATTTCACAAACTACCCTTGAGGTTTGGACTAATACCAATCAAGTCCAAAACTTTTCAAAATTAACCCATTTAGTCCTTATGCCCAATTTTGTCCCTACACACGTTTAAGTCTGTTAGTCATTGAGTATCTCATCTCTCTCAACACTCTCTCCTCTGATCTCTCATCTCAACCTTTTCTCATCCTCTCCCTAACCCAAAACTCTAATCCCTCAAAATCTCATGGCTACCGCCGGCAAGCCATAGTTGTCGCGAGCTCCACTATGGTTCTCTCTCTCTGACTTTCCTTTTCTATATATTTTTTTTCCTTTGCTTGTTCTATTTTCTTTTCTTTCTTTTTTTGCTTGGCCGAATTAACCCTTGATGGGTTGGTGGTTTGGGTTAGCTTTCTCTTCTCTCTCAAGCAAAGGAAGTGGTGCGTGGGCTGGTGGTTTGGCTTGGTTGTGGGTTGCCAATGGTGGTTTTGATTTGCTATGGGTTTTTGGGTTTTCGGGTTTTCAGTGATGGTGGGTTCCGTTGGTGGTGAATTTTCTTTAGAGGTGGTTATGGGTACCAATATGTGGTGGTTTTGTTGTGGTGTTGGTGGGTTTGTTGTCGTTTGTTTGGATTTTGTGGCTAGTGGTGGTGGGTTTTGATATGGGTTTAGGTTTGTTGTGGGTTATTTGGATATTGTGGTGGTTTTCAGTAGTGGTGTGCTTTGATATGGGGTTGGATTTGTTGTGGGGGTGGGGGTGGTTGTGGGTTCTGCTATGGTGGTCGTTTTGCTACGGTGGTGGGTTTGGTTTTTTGGATTTGGGTTTGTTGTTGTGGTGGATTTGGCTGAGTTTTGGCGTGAGTAGAATTGGGTTGTTGTTTTGCCTGGCTATGGCAAATCTGAGGTTAGGGAGAAAGAGAGTGAGGGTAGGAGAAGAGAGAAGAGACTAACGGAGAAAATAGTCACAGTGAGACTAGTCTACTAACGTGGCTAACGGTGTCCAGGGATTAAATTGACTTCAAGGATCAAATTGGTTTGTTTTGAAATGTGCTGGGCCTAATTGGCATTAAGTCAAACCCCAGGCTAAGTTTTTAAATTTACCCTAATAATAATAATAATAATAATAATAATAATAATAATAATAATAATAACCTTACTATTTTTGTTTAATTTTATTATCTAGAATCTCACGACTGTGCCATGTCCTATTATCTCTAGATAGACAATTTACAAACAACGCACTCACTGACTCAGTAAGGACTTCAACCACCCCACTAAATTCACTAATGATACTCTTCAGTACTCCGTACCAGTACTCACTCACTTAGACATGCATGTATCCACGCCTGCACGAAATTTGAAGACCTCCTTATCTTTTTTTTATGATCTTATTTCTGCAGGCAGGAACGTTCAGACCAACGGTCCTGATCCCACATCACCCTATCTTTACTTTGCTCCTCCAATCTAATGGCTGTAATGGCTTTACATTTACCAGTGTGTCCCTCTGGCCTCTGGTATCTGCGGCCTACATCTGCATGGTCGGTGTAGCATCTAAAAGGGAAAAAGGTGTACAAGATTAGACCTACACCTTTAACTTCTTGATGCGTACGTACTTTGCTTTGCAATCAAGTACTGTTCAAATCATTAACTATAACGTCATCTGCTGCAAAATAGACCACTCACTGACTCAGACTCAGACTCAGACTCAGTGGTCATTTCATGACTCAGGTTCTGCTCCCAGATGTAACCAAACCAAAGGGCCTCTTTAGGAGCAATACAGATGCTACGTTCCTAAAAGAATTGAGTAGTTCTACTGCTACAAGTTGTGCTATAACACACTTATACACACTTATACGGTAAGTTGTAATAGGTGAACGAGTGATCTTATATAAACCAATCACAACTCGCTACATAAATGTGTCATAAGTTGTGACACCAAATTTTTTCAAAAGAATTACCAAGTTTTTACAGATTTTATTGAACCATTACTACTAGGTTTTGCTAATATTGTAATTTTACCGATCACTATTAATTAACAATATGCCATACTGATTGTGTGAAATTTTTTATGATTATAGACTTTCTCTTAAATTAATATATGGTGAATTGATTAAAGTTGAGTTCTTTTTTTTTTTTTTTTTTTTATTGCAATCAATTAATATCTGTAAGGAGTTGCACAACATTCAATTAAAAGAGTATTTGTTTATAGTTTTTGTTCATGGGTGTTATGGCATTTATGTTACAGAGGAATTTATTAGATCTTACTGCATTAAGAAGCAACTAAAGCAAATAAACAAATATTTTTTTAACTAGTTCATGTGCAACTACACCTAAGTAATCGATTACAATAAAATAAAATAAAAAATAAAAAAGTCAACCTTAATCACTGTCTTACTCACTAACCAATCCTTTTTTTTTTCCCTGCTACTTCCCAATGCTGTAGTACCCATTTGATTAAAATACTTTTTGCATATTTCTCCTTAAACACTTAGGTTTAATTTTTTCTTCCTCCTTCACGAGTGCAATCAAGCACCCGATAACATATTCTATTAAAATATGTACTTTTTGTGAGAAATGGTTTGATTGTCCACAAAAGTTGTAGACTTTTTTGGATATCACATCTTTAATAACTGCATCTTAGTTTCTAACCTTTTGTTTTGTTGGCTCGAAGGTCGCTTCAAGTTCCTTGCTCACAAGCAACACCTCCTTGAATATCCCTTCAGATATCCCTCTCGATCTCTAGAAATCTGGGCAAAGTGGCACTAATGGTCTGCTTGGATTGAGGAGGAGAGAGTGGGAGTAGAGTAGAATTGATCCAAAATTAGTGTATTTTTAGCCAATTCTACTCTACTTCCCTATACTTTGCCTCCCTCCCCCCTCAATCCAAACAGACCTTTATTGTTTACTAATCGACTATTGAAGGCTAGGGTTAATTCAGCTTGATGTTCCTGGTCACTACATCTTTAAGTTTGGGAGTTGTGGAGGGGCTTGCGCATTAATTTGAGGTATTTCTAAGGCTTTGGGAGCCAAAGTTGTGGTTTTTGAGAGAAGGTGTTGTTGACAGACATGATCAACAATTACTTAATGTCTCTCTTCAAAATCTCTATTGAATATGCAAGTGTCCCTTGAAATTGCGAAGTTACAAACCCCTTATATATTTAAAGAGGGGGGAGTCAAGGTTGTTCTCTTTGAATCAATTTCAAACTCTCCAAATATTGGAATTTTTGTATTTTTTTTTCTCCCATAATGATTGGATAAAGTACTCATATAAAAAAAAAAATTTGCAGAAACAGAAATCGCATCAGGACAATGAATGGTCAATTGGAATTCTTAATGTGCTGATTGGCACTCTAATTTTATTTTTTCGAAGTATCGACTCACAGTTTGACTCAAGATGTCTGATATTTATAAATCTGTTTCAATTTTCTTCGATTTTATGATCATTTTTTAGGATAAATATGACTTAGGACCTGATTTTTAGCTTATTCGAGGTTAGATGTTATGAATATTTAGGAACTTTTAAATTTAATTAAAAAACTTATTTCCAAGTTAATTTACAAAAAAATATAAAAGAAAAAAAACCAAGTTATTAAATATAATAGAATTAAATTATCCTATTTAAGCATGTGCACCCTTATCCTAAGCTTAAACTAATAGAATTGTGACACATTATCTGATGGGGGTAATGCCACTTGAAGGTGCCGTCGGCCTTCGAGTGGGTGACGGCACGGTGGGGGTGACGACGCTGATCCATTCATCATACCTGACCGTATCTCCAGCCGGCTCTGACGCCGTCATCTATGCGCCGACAGGGTGCACGGGTGACGGGGGAACCCTAAAGGACAGACATGCCTTGTCAGGCACGCCAAGCGCTGAGATAGATATCTTGCACCCCACGCCATAGGGAATGGCTTCAGAGAGGGAAGGTTTTGTAAAGAACACGCACTAGGGCATGGCTCCGATCAGAGGTTATCTCCCCCGACACGCCAAAGTCCCAGTTCTACACTACTATAAATACCCCCGACCCTCATCAAAAAAGGTACGTATGTATTCCACCCCGACTCTAGCACTCTAGAGTTGTGAGCAATACTAACTTGACCGTCGGAGGGTTGTTGGCCGGTACCACACCGGTACTTCCCTTTGAGGTGCTTTCTACCCGTGCAGGTCTACCTGGAACGCGCGAAGACCCTACGACTCATTGAGGGTGATTTTCGGCATCATCATTATCAATTATAATTAATCATTTAGAGAACCAATCATTATTCATTAGATAATCACAAGTGTTCGATTTTAATTGCAAAGGTGCACATTAATCTTAAAATCTTGATTATGCTTACTTTTGCAAACCGGTGGTCAGATTTAAGAACATGAGGTTTTTTGTTTTTTTTTTTTTTTGTTTTTTGTTTTAAATTATATCATTAAGACTTATAGATTCATTTTAAATAAGTTCTTAATTATTTAATAATTACAATGATGAATTTGCCTTTTGTCATATAATGACAGTTTTGTTCTTAGTACATAGTGAGATATAATGAATGTTGCAAAATGAGATGTTTACACCAGCCTAATGGTCTTTTTTACTATTTCTTGAGGTAGAAGGAAAATTTTAGCTATATCCTTTCTAGGATGAATGTTGTTAGATTATGGATGGCTTTCATATGTGGGCTAAGATTTTAGTTATGAATTTATAAATTGTGTTGCAGTAGAAAATATGTCGAAAAATCCCCATAATTAACTGATGGATTTGGCACTTTAGGACTAAAGTGCGGATTGTGGTCTTCACTCCCCCAACAAGATTTCCTATAACCCCAAAAAATGAAAAAAAAAAAAAAAAAAAAAAGAAAAGAAAAGAAGAAGAAGAAGAAGAGAGAGAGAGAGAGAGAGAGACGAAAATGGATGGCAGAATGCAGATACCTCATCATCTTGAAGGATAAGAGCAGCCTTAAAAAAAAAAAAAATAAAATAAAAAAAACCTCATATATATATGGTTATTGCATGCATTAACACACGCACTGTACACACATGATTTTAACTAAAATCGTGACCTCTTGTGACAGATTTCACTCTCTTTTCTAAAAAATATATATATATATATATATATTTTATACTTTTGCCAAATGATGGATTTTACACATCACATCCGAGAAAAGCTTCGTGTTTGAAACCCCAAGATTCTGCCAGCTAGAAGTCCACCGTCAAGTGTCAACTCTTTGATCTGTCGAGGATCTCCATGTTCCTGCGTTGACTATCATCAATCAATTGTGATGGAATTTCTCACATCTGTAATCTTTACAACTCTATAGAAGAAGGTTGTATTAAAAGGTTGAATGCTAAGGTGCTTGTTAAGGTGCAGAAAGAACAAAAAAGTTGTCGGAAAAAAGTCAAAAAAGAAATCAAACAGTATTTATAAAGCTTAAAAATGAGATAAAACTATAATAAAAACAAAAAAATTATCAGAAAAATTTTAAAAAAGTTATTGTTAACGCAACCCTAAAAAGTTTGGACATTTATTTCTAGCTTCTTTCTTCATAGGCCTTTGAAGCCGTCCGTAAGGGCAAATATTCATGCATGCATAGGAAATGGTTGACATATAATCTGTGAACAGCATAGAAAATGTCTAGACGAATGACAGTGATAAACTAGGTTGCCAACCAAGTATCAGTAAAAAGAGGGATTAGACAACGGCTTCCCCCCTGAGGGAGTTAGATGCGCATTAAGCTTAACTGGAGTGTTAACAGTCTTACTATCAGTGAGTCCAGTTCGAGACAAGAGTTCAGAGGCATACTTGGCTTGAGTAATATAAAGTTCATTGGTAGAATGAGTGATTTCAAGACCCAAGAAGTAACTGAGATGTCCAAGATCTTTCATCTCAAACTGTTGACTAAGAAAATCCTTGAGTTCTTGAAAGCTACTGAGGTCATCACCAATTATGATCATATCATCCACATACAGGAGAAGTAAAATAGTGCCTTTGTCAGTGCGACGAAGAAATAAGGCAGAATCATAATAACTGGCCATGTAACTCAAGCGAGAGATAGTAGAGTTGAATATGGCAAACCAAGCTTGTGGAGCTTGTTTAAGGCCATAAAGTGCATGTCGAAGGTGACAAACCTTATTTGATTCAACAGAGAGACAAGGAGGAGGTTGCATATAAACTTCTTCACTTAAATCCCCATTAAAGAATGCATTTTTGACATCCATCTGAAAATGTCTCATTTACTAGCAGCAACAACAGCTAAGAGGGCATGAACAGATGAGATACGAGCAACCGGAGCAAGTGTCTCTTCATAATCAATCCTCATACTCCTGTGTAAAGCCTTTTGCAACAAGTTGAGCTTTGTAGCGCTCAATGGACCCATCAGAGCGAGTCTTAATCTTGTAGATCTACTTACAACCAACCACAGATTTTCCAGGGGGGAGTGTCACTAAATCCCAAGTATGGTTTTTAGATAATGCATCAAATTCCTCTTTCATTGCTATCTGCCATAAAGGGTCAGTGGAAGCATCACGATAGGTGTAAGGTTCGTGCTGTGTAGCAAGGGCAGTGTAACAATGATAGTCAAGTAAATGTGCAAGAATGGATCTTACCCAAGTTGAGTGACGAGGTAGAATGTCTTGTGCAAGATCTTCAGACAGAGCAGGAGCAGGGGACCCAAGCTCAAGGTTGGGGTTGGGTGGCTCATCTTCAACCTGTTCATCTTCCACCTGTTTATTAAAGGGTGAATTAGGAAAGGGATCAATGATATCTGGTGGTTGGACAAAGAAGTCTACAAGAGAATCATGAGCAACTACAGGTAAATCAGGAGCAGCTACAGAAGGAATATGTGCCTCATCTGGAAAAAGATCTAAGACAGAGGAGGAAGATAGGGAGGCACAGAAGTGAGAGAGCTCGACAAAGAGGCGATGTTCCCAAAAGACAACATTGCGGGAGATACAAAGATGATGAGAAATAGGATCATAACACTGATACCCTTTTTAAGTTTCGCCATAGCCAAGAAAACAACAAAGCCTTGACCGATGCTTAAGTTTGGTATGCTCATGTAGCTGAAGAAGAACGAAACAGGCATAACCAAATGAGTGAAGGTGATGATAATCTGGAGATGACCCAAAAAGGTGCTCATATGGAGTTTAATTTTGGATGACAGGACTGGGAATGCGATTAACAGTATGAATAGCATGAAGTGCAGCTTCGCCCCAAAAAGGAGCAGGAACTTTGGTAGAGAGAAGGAGAGTACGAACAGTGTCAAGAATATGACAAAGTTTTCGTTCGGCTCTACCATTTTGCTGAGAGGTACCTGGACAAGTTAGTTGATGAATAGTGCCATAGGAATGCAAAATAGCTTGGAAAGCATATTGAGTGTATTCAAGAGCATTATCAGATCGAAAAATTTTGATGCGTTTGAAAAACTGAGTTTCAACTATTTTTGCAAAATTACAATATACTTGCAATAATTTAGAACGATGTTTCATATGAAAAATTCAGCTGTAGCGAGAGTAATCATCAACAAACACAAAAAAATATCGAGATTCACCAATACTAGAGACAGAGGAAGGCCCCCAAACATTAGAATGAATAAGGTCAAAGATATCAGTGGATATTGATTCACTAGTATTGAAAGGTAAAGCTGGTTGTTTTCCTAACTGACATGAAACATAATCAAAATTTTCTGTAGACACTGAACCTATTAAACTTCTAGAAGCCAATTCTTGAACCCGAGAGGAAGATGCGTGACCAAGTCGAGCATGCCAAAGTGCAAGGGAAGGAATAGAAGAAATAACAGCAGCTGCAGCAACATAAATAGGAGCAATAAGTAGAAGACGAAGGTTGTCCACAGGAAACATACGCCCAACTCTAGGACCAATCCGAAGCTCCTATCTCGTCCTCGCACCCTGCACAATACACCCAAAGTAATAAAAGATAATGCGATAACCCAACTCAGCTAATTGTCCCATAGAAAATAAATTATAAGAAAGGTCAAGAACATTAAAGACTCTAGAAACCGAGAGGTTGGAGGTCGAAACGGAACCTATATTATGACCAGACATTGTGAAACCATTTGCTGTGCGAATATTAAGAGGTTCTGGTGCAGATTTAAGGTCAGAAAATAAATACGAATGAGGTGTCATGTGATTGCAACAAGCAGAATCCATAAGCCAAGAGGTAGGAGACATACCAGATAAAGCTGAGAGAGAAGAGGAATAAGATGCATTACCAACCATTCGAATGACATTAGCGATGATGTTTATAAGGTCATCTTTGGAAATTGTGAAAGTGGATCCAGAAGACTGAGATTGTGCAGTGACGTGAGCCATTAGTTGGATACTCTCAATGTTAGCAATAATAGCAGCAGAAATTGAAACAGCTGATTTGTTGCGATGATTGCAAGTCTTAATATTGTGGCCAAGATGTTTGCAAAAATTGCAAAAACGTTTGCTGGATTGTCGGCAACGATTATTGCAACAAGAAGAAGACCTGTCATTATTCTTCATTTAGAAGCAAAATATGCAAAAATGAACTGCAAAAATGAAATCTACGTGAAAAACTAAGTAAGGAGCACCTAGACTGCAAAAAGTCAACCCTAGAGAAAAGTCAACAGTGGTCAATGACCTAGTCAAAGATGATGTCAGCTGACGTCGTGGGTGACGTCAGCATATGAGTGGATGATGATATCAGTAAATGATGTGGCAGTGATGACATCACCTAGGGCTGACGTCAATAGGTGCAGATCAAGCGCATGCAAGCACGTGGAGGCATGTGAAGAAGCTTGTCGGCGTGTGAGCTTAAACGCAGAATTTTTGGGTAGTGCGTGGGGGCGCGTGCAGTGTCCGATGGCTTTGAGATTTCCACAATTGTGTAGATCGATGCAAGACGATCTCAGTGGTACCTATAGAAAATTAATCGGAGTAATATTCGAGGGCAGTGATGAAAAGGGCAGTGGTCTTTGTGGTGTGAAACTCCTCAACGGCAGCGGCTGTAGGTCCGAAACCCAAGGATGACGGCTGGAAGATGTCGAAGGTTCAACAGCGAAAGGCTACGGCAACTGCTGTGACGGCAGAAGCGATGTTGAGAATGGAGTAATACCAATAAAGACAAAACTGCTAAGAAAGGGTCAGAGTAGTGGCTCTGATACCATGTTTTAAATACTAAATAATTGTATTATATTTCTCAATATGAAAAAATATACATGAGTGCCTTTATATAGGAGACATATGAGTGCAGTACAAGTAAGAGTATTGCATAAGAATGTGTGCTATACAAGTAATCTAGTTGGACCTAAAGTCCACAGCACTATACACGTTAACAGCATCAAATCTAAAAACTTACTATCAACGGCCTGATAATTTAGGAAATTAAAGGGCTTTAGGCCATAGCTCTTTTTGATGGAAAAATATACCCTGCATTAGGTTTATGGTTCCTCACTCTCGCAACTTGTGGATCTCATAATTTAGGAAAATGAAAGGCTTTAAGCAATATTTCTTCTTGATAGATACTGGGACTCACTAGCTGTGAGAGAAAGAAAATATACATCCAATGCAGATTATACTTTTTCCTATTAACACCAAGTGAAATCAACGCAGGTGAATGATATGATATACCTGTTAAAGAAGTCAACCATAGCTACTCAAATTGTGAAATCCATTTCATATTTCCCATGACCCGGTCCAATTTCCTAGTTATAAAGACCTACCCTATATCCTATTACACAAAGTACAAAAACAACCAATAAAGGGTATATCCATGACTGCAATGATGTACATGCATGCATTGTCCAAATTCATTTGCATATACCAAGCCCCTCTCCCATCTTTCCATCAACATGTTTCAACATTAAAATCTCCGGTCAACATCCATACTTGTCCTGTACCAAAGCCTTAAAGAGCTCAAGATCCCTCTATAGCTTTCTTCTTTCAACCCTAACGTTGGTGATGTAATTAGACAACACAGACTTTCTTTGAGCAGAGAGAAAATCATTTAAACTTTTTACATTCCACACTAGAATTTTCATATTAAATGATTAGGAGGAAGTCATTACTCTCTTCACCAAATTCACCCTAACCACTGATATTTTTGCTCCCCTCTCTCTTTATCCGCTATTACATAATGCACCACCCAAGGCAGACTTATAACTTTGGCTACTTGAATTTAATTTCCTGGGCTGCTTCCGAACTAAAATTAGTGATAAAAACTTAAAAGAGTAAAAAAATAAACTTATCTCTTCCATTTGCGAAACTCACACACATACAAATATTTGCTAAAATGTACATATATACCGCCCTTTAGTTCGGAAGGAGCCCAGGAAATTAAATTCAAGTAGCCAAAGTTATAAGTCTGCCTTGGGTGGTGCATTATGTAATAGCAAGGGATAAAGAGATAGAGGGGAGCAAAAATATCAGTGGTTAGGGTGAATTTGGTGAAGAGAGAGTAATGACTCCCTCCTAATCATTTAATATGAAAATTCTAGTGTGGAATGTAAAAAGTTTAAATGATTTCTGGCAATCTCTCTGCTTAAAGAAAGTCTGTGTTGTCTAATTACATCACCAACGATAGGGTTGAAAGAAGAAAGCTATAGAGGGATCTTGAGCTCTTTAAGGCTTAGGTACAGGACAAGTATTAACACCCCCTCCTCACTTTTCCACAAAAGCCTAGATAAGTCAAACCTCGTTGTATCTGAAAGAATAAACACAAACAAACCAACCTGGTGGAAAAACGCCCCTCCTCACTTTTCCACAACAGCCTAGATAAGTCAAACCTCATTGTATCTGAAAGAAGAAACACAAACAAACCAACCTGGTGGAAAAACGCTCACTCACTAGTCCCCACCGCTACCTTATATTGATCATACAAACAAGAAGATTCATCATTGACCAGACCATTCTATGATTTTATAATCTTCCAGATGGGTTCACAGTCACACTGATAAGTATCCATCATGCGACATGGGCCACATGGCTTTCGCTACATAGAAATTAATCACTAGAAGACCACCTTAGAGGCTGTGATTACCAGCTAGCATGGATATCAGTTACAAGATAAAGTACTCCTTGAGTAATATTCTTCTTGTTGTATTTCTTCTTTTGTCCTTGTTGGGGTCTTCGTTTTTCCGCATAGAGTGCAACAACAAATCAGGTCTTGTTACCAAGCTTGATCTTCAAAACACATTTATGAACTCATGGGTCGGCGCCGGTGGTGAGGTTAAGATAAGTTCTTCTTTGATTAACTTGAAATATTTAAGTACTTGGATTTGGGGGGATTTTTTGAATCCCTGAAGGCATTATTCGAATCCCTGAATTTTTTGGCATGCTAGACAACTTGATGTATCTCAATCTCTCTTTTGCAAACATTTATGGGGAAATTCCTCATCATCTTGGCAATTTGTCGAGACTGCAAGCTGAAAATTTGGATTGGCTATCAAGTCTCTCTTCTTTGAAGTACTTGGATATGGGGGGACTAAATCATAGCAGTGTGGGAGCAAATTGACTGCATGCAGTTAATATGCTTCCTTTCCTTCTTGAGTTACATTTAGATTTGTGTGAGCTTGAAAGCTTTCCACCTTCCTTCCGTTCGTTAAATTTACTTCTCTTTTTTTCCTTGATTTATCAAGCAACCACTTTAACACTTCCATACCTCAGTGGCTATATAATCTTACCAGCCTCACAAAACTTGATCTAAGCTATAGTGCTTTACATAGTACCATTTCATACGATTTTGTGAACCTAAGAAATCTTGAGCACCTTGATTTGCAAGATCAATACATTGGAGGTCAATTGCCAAAGCTTTTTAGGAAATTTTTGTAAATTGAAGACTCTAGATCTTTCATTTAGCAATTTTAGCGGCACTGTGGATGGATTCTTAGGTAATTTCTCAGCATGCATGAACAATTGCCTAGAGTCCCTAGATTTAGGTGATAATTAGCAAGTAGGAAACATTCCTGATTCATTCGGGAGACTTGGAAACTTGAGATACCTCAATCTCCAATACAACTCTTTTTGGGGTTCAATTCCAGCTTCTATTGGCACCTTGTCATCCTTGCAGCAGTTGGACCTCTCTTTTAACAAGATGAATGGAACCATTCTTACAAGTATTGGACAACTTTCAGAGTTGATCAATTTGAATCTCCAAGAGAATTCTTGGAATGGTGTCCTCACAGAAGCCCAATTGATGAATCTCACAAGACAATAAGAATTTATACCAACAACTGCTACAAACCAGTCTCTAGTATTTAATGTGACATACGTCAAGGTTCCTTCATTTAGGCTCAAATATCTTGAACTAGAAAGTTGTCTCATTGGTCCCAAATTTCCTGTATGGCTTCAAGTTCAAAGTGAGCTTACCTCTATCACTCTTAACAATATTGGCATCTCAGAAACCATACCTAAAGAACGGTTCTCTAAGATATCTTATCAACTCATTCACTTGGATTTATCCAACAATCAGTTCATGGGGAAGTTGTCGTACCAATTACTATTTCCAAATGGTTGATCTAAGTTGTAACCAGTTTAGGGGTCCTATCCCACTTTGGTTTACTAATGCGACCAAGCTATCTCTTAAAAGCAATTCATTTCTAGGCCCTATCTCATCAACTATTAGTGATTTGATGCCAAGGTTGTGCTATTTAGATCTATCGGAGAACCTCCTTAAGCTTAATGGCACAATTACCCTGTCCATACAAAAATTGGAAAATCTTGAAATTCAATTAGGAGAAATCAGATTTCTGGAGAGCTTTCCCATTATTAGAATGAGTGACAATAATAATTTATTTTGGATATTTCATACAACAACATATGTGGAAAAATCCCAAGCTCAATTGGTTTTTGGAGTTCCCTTCTAAATTAGTGTCGAGTAACAACAATCTTGATGGAGAATTTCCTTATGACTAACAAAATTGTTCTCTTTGGAGCATTGATCTTGGTGGGAATCGCTTATTAGGGAACCTTCCATTGTGGATAGGATCAAATGTCTTAATTCTATGTTTATGGGCAATTTTTTCAGTGAAATCATTCCTCGACAATGGTGCAATCTTCCAAGTCTTTACATTCTAGATCTTGCCCAAAACAATCTTGTCGGGGGCATTCTAAATTGTTTGGACAATTTGACTGGTTTGGTTTATGGAAAAATCAACTTTGATGTGTACCCTTTTGGCTTCACATATATTGAGAAAGCAATCATATTGACAAAAGGAAAAAAGGCTTGAATATGGTAGCACTTTCTTATTTGTTACCAACACTAATCTTTCAGAGATTATCTTGATAGGAGGAATTTTTACTGAAATAACAAGCCTTACATGATTGGGTACATTAAACTTTTCAATGAATCATCTAACTAGAAATGCTTGATCTTTTGAAGAACACTCTTTCTAGACCTATTTCTGAAAGTATGTCTTCTTTGACTTCCATGGCACACCTGAACATTTATTTTAACACCTTAGCGGGAAGAATCTCATATAGTAATCAACTCCAAACACTAAACAATGTATCCATATATAAGGGCAACCCATCATTATGTGGGTCTCCTCTTCTGGCCAAGTGCCTAAGGGATGAAACATTTTATAGCACAACTTTTATTGATGGTGTACAGTGTTAGATCCCTGTAAACTTATATTGTTTAACCTAATTAATTAACCAAGTGAATACTTAGATTTATTATTCAGATCTAGGTTAAAACAAAACAATCATATCATGCAAAGTAATGGAAAATAAAGAACACATTGATATGATAACCCAGGAAAACCTAACCGGTAAAAAACCTGGAGAGGATTTAACCTAACTATTCTCAATGTAAAACAGTAAATCTACTATGAAAGAATTGGAATTTGTACAATAGAACTTAGACCACTAACATTCTATTGCTACCTCAAGTAGAAAATTTACTACTACGACCTCATGATAGCTCCGAGTCCACAGACTACTTCTTTTCTTGGCCTTTGCAAAACATAAACACCCGCGCTTGTGATTTTGAGATCCCACTCAAAAGTTTAGCAACACAAACTCTCCTATTTGTGACTTCAAGACCACTTTTGTAGGTTTAGATCATCAACACCTTTGATGACTAGAGAAGGCAGCAAATTCTACAACATCAAATCTTAAGATTTTTCAAGGAATAACACCGGTAGAATATATGAGAGAGTTTTTTGGTTACAAAACCTTAGATACAAAGGAGGCACACTCTTCTCTCTCTAAAAAGCCTTATAAAAACGTGCTTAGGGTTTTCTTTATATACTAGAAGAAGTAGATTTGAAACCCTAATCCTTAATGGACTTGGACTGTTGTTTGGGCTTAATTAAAATTCTGCAGATACGTGTTTCGATCGGTCGAGCCTATCTTTCAATCGATCGAATTATGAAGTTTTTGAACTCTTCTTTCTGCAGCTTGTATATTCTTGAATCTTGACTTGTATCACCTTGAGCATTGTCTAATAATACCTATAGACTCTAAGATCTATATCTAGACAAGTTTGTATTCACAATTTGCCAATTGTTCTAAATTTTTAGAACCTAACAGATGGCAAGTGTTGAAGACAAATATGATAGATTTGATATTGAAAGCATCCGACTCGGTTCTATTGTAGGCTTATTGGTGAAGAAATCATGGAGGCATGACATCAAAGATAGGATAACATTAAAATCTGGGTTGGAAAAAAATTGAAGTTTGTAGGGGCAATGCTCATGCAAAACTTTGTCATGTATGTAAAATTGTGTAGGCCAATGTGAGAGATTGATTGCAAAACTTGTTTGATTTGTTATTTTGCAGCGTGTGTTGTTTCTCATAATTTCTTCTAGTGCTACCCTTGAACACCAACTACAAAAATACATGTCCCACCTCCTTTTTCATGCACATATCGTCTATAGTGACATCTGACAAGATTAATTCGTTAGTTGCCAAATTGATTACAAGTTGTTAGAGCATTCACATTTTAATTTGAATATTAAAAAAAAAAAAAACTTATTTTAACTCCGTAAAAGTTACTTTAACTACTTTACAACACCTTTTTTACAATTCACTCAACATCTCATTTCTTATTTTTCACATCAAACCTAAAAGTATTCAATTTTTTATTCGTCTATCTTCCTTACCGTCTCTCTCTTCACCCATAGAAATTTCTCTCTTTTCCTCTATGTATCTTTCTCTCTTCACCCCAAAAAAGAAAATAAATAAATAAACAAACCAGCCAGAACCACCACAATCAATTCTCATCCCAAAATCAAACCCTACAGCCAAAAAAAAAAAAAAAAAAAAAAAAAAAAACTAAACTAAACTATAGTAGTCACCACCCTCACAACCCACCACCAGTATCAACAACCATCAAAATCACATATCCATACCCACAAAACCAAATAAATAAATAAAAACAACAATCAAATAAGAACCGCAACCCACTACCACCAACCACAAAAAATACAACAAGAACCACCACCAAACCCATTACTAGTGGCCACACTCCACCGCCAGCCATCAACATCATCACCAAAAATACCCACAAAAAACCCAAATCCAAACCCACAAACCTAAATCTAAACCCAGAAATCCATTGGAGAGAGAGAGAGAGAGAGAGAGAGAGAGAGAGAGAGAGAGAGAGAGAGAAGTGAATAAAATATAATTAGTTTTATAAACTTGCTACAATAATGCTTAAAAGTAGGGATTTACTATAGCAAGGTTATAAAATTTTTTAGGTTTAAGAACTGTAATAATGAATGATTTTTGGTGTTTTGAGAGGGTAAAATAGAATTTTGGAGAGTTTTATGCTCTGAATGCTAATACTTTTAGTGGGTAATTTTGGCCAATAAACTTGGTAAATAATAATATAAATACTTGTAATTCATAGCATTTCATAATTGAAGAAATAAGAAGCTTTCTCACTTCTCTCTAGAATTTTTCTTAATTTTCCTTTCACTTCAATTAACGCCATGATGGACTTTGATTATTAGTGCAATTATTGATTTCATATATAGTAAGGGTAAAAGAACTATGCCGAGTCATGGTATTGAGATTTAAGGACAAATATATTATTTACTTTTTCATTTGTTTATTATGCTACCAAATGTTTATTATGCTTTCAAAATGTTGCTAGTATGGTAGGCTTGATAAATGTTTAAGGCTGAAAATGACATATGTCATACCAATTTATTTGTTGCTTCTCTCCCTTTTCTTGTAAATTGAAAATTGAAACATCCTAATTTCTCTTTTTCATAAATTTTGTTTCTTATATTATATTCAGTAATTTTAGGATTTCATCCAAGCAAATCAGTATCTTGAAACAACTTATGATTAATGACACATTTTGGTATTCAAAAAATGGAACTCTAGTTTATTATATAAACCATGAGTTCCTACTCAAGTTCATTAAACCAATCTAAAGCCAGCCCGGTCCAATTGATAATTAACCTCATTACAATTTTTTTTTTTTTTTTTTGAGAAAACCTCATTACAATTAATCTGTCCATTTGATAACTAACTTCATTACAATTAATCTGAAACAACAGACAAACTAATTGGGTAAGAAGCACAAACGTTGCATTCAATCATAAAGTTCAAACCCTCCAATTATCTCTTTATGTCACATACTACCATTTTTCAATTTAACAAGCACATCAAGGAAACAGTAGTAGTGCAGTTTAAAAAATCGCAAAGATCTTATTGTTATGAACAAAAACACACAAGGTTGTTCACAAGGTACGCACGCTTTTTAGTCTACATTCACAAATACACAACAAAGGCTCAAACTTAGCCCTCCTGGCTATCAATGTACATTTATTTCTTTCACTTCCTTCTTTAGTTTCTCAGCTCTAGGAATAGTAATAGAAAGCACCCCATCTTTCAACTCTGCCTTAATCTCATCAACCTTGGCATCCTCGGGTAGGAATACACTAGTATTATAGTAGCCATAGCTCCTAGATGACCAATACTCATCGTCTGAGTCTTCTTCCTTCTCTTCTTTGTGCTCTCCCTTTATTCTCAAAACCCCATCATCAACAGTGATCTTCAAGTCTTCTTTGGCAAGCCCAGGCACCTCATAATGCAACTTGTAGTAATCGTCCTTCACTTTTATGAGGCGACTGAGGCTCCAAGGTGTTATGTTTAGGTTCTCAAACAGTTTGTTTATGTTATTGGTTGCTTGCATGAGTGCATTTCCAAGCCCTGAGGGAAAGAATTCTAGGGAAAGATAAACAGTGCAATGAGTTAGGCCCATATTTGGCCCAAGTTTTTAAATTTGACAATAGCAGCAACCGCCAATTAAATTGTTTCTGATTTTTTTTTTTTTTTGATAAACACACGTAGTGGAAGGAGATGAGACAAGAGAATAAACTCACACCCCAACACCAAAACTATATATATATATATATATATATCTAAAAGCAACCACCAATTAAATTGTTTCTAAAATTTTGGTTTGCCTTAATATAGCATCTATATATATATCTAAAAGCTGAAACGTAGTATTTATTGTTACTATGCTCCGGTCGAGTCACATCAACATCTATGTCATTATCTTTTTTCTTTTCGATTTTTCCATAATTTTTTTTTACATTTTTTTTAACATTTATACTTCTCCAACCTTTCTGTTTCCCTTATCTTTTCATCTCCTCACTACTTCTCCAATCTTTCTCCCTTCTTTACCTTTTCATCTCCCCACTACCTTCTACATTAATATTATTCTTCCTCTTTCCCTTCATCTTCCTTTATTTTGTCTTTTCTTATTCACACCCTTTTACTATAAATTTATCAGACAAAACTTAAATATAATACTTTAGGTGATGTTCCTTAAATTTCCTTTTTAAGATTCTGCCATGTGCCTATTTGACTAAAAAATACACTTTATTTCTATGAAAAAAAAATCCATATGACAGAATCTTAAAAAAGAACCTAAGGAACCGCACTAAGTACTGTACCTAAGTCTTACTCAAATTTTTTACTATCTTTTCCATTTTATACATAGTTTTCCCTCATAAAAAAAAAAAAAAAAAAAAAAGTTCTCTCTCTCTCTCTCTCAATTTTTTGGTGTGTTTTTTTTTCTTGTATTTCTATTTTAGGTTGATATTTTTCTATATTCTTTAAAACTCTACTTTAGGTTAATGCAATTTAGTTTTGTTTTTTAATTTTTTTTGTTCTCTTTGATTGTTAAATATTATCCTATTGCGTTATAAAGAATTAAATATAGTATATACAAATATTATATCATTCTATTACATAATATGATTTGGATAATTTGGTAGTTACTATTTTTTATTGTTTTCTAAATTTTTTTTTTTCTCTTTGATTGTTAATTTTATCCTATTGCGTTATAAAGAATTATATATAGCATTTAAAAATATAATATTATTCTATTACATAGTATGATTTGGATAAATTTATATTTATTGTAATTTGATATTTATTCTATTACACATCATGATTTTTTATTATGCTCAATTTAGATGTTAAACTATGAGACTTTACTCTTTTTCTTTTTTAATCATTTGTGGTGGACAAAGTAATCTTAATAGATGTATTAAAAGTACTCTATAATGCCATTTATTTAGAGAAAAGCGAAGATTAGCCAAACGAAAATAATCAGATGGGTGACAAATTTTAACTTTTGCAATTTTACTTTAATTGTCATTATTATTTTATAACAATGCATAAATAGAAATTTAATTCTTAGATTTTGCTAATAGTTGTTTATTTGATAAAATGTTTTAGGTGAATGACATTACAATTTCTGCAAAGACAATAACCTTAACAGATTATTAACAACAAATTATTTTTCCTAATTAGTCCAATTAATCAATGTTAAATTTATTAATTTTCTTAGTTACTTTTTTTACGTAGGCTGCAAAAATAAGATTTGAGAAAGTTTGATTAAAACTAAAAGAATAATTTCCTAAATTTTATATTCTTTTTAATGATTCACAAAATGTTATAAATAACTTTTATTAAAAAATGAATATTTTTGTTAACTTGCCTTTTGAATTTTTGAGAAAAATTATATTGTTTTCATTTTAGTACGACAAAATTTATATTTATAATTTATGATTGTTCTTATATTATATTTATAATTGTTCTTATAATAAATAAAAATATGATTATGAAATATATTATCCTTTATTAAATTAGTTTAAATTGTAAAAAAATAAAATAAAACAAAACCATAGTAACAATGATTATCACGCGCCAAGTTTGCAACTGCTTATCTATAAAATCCAATTATATAGAAGACCATGCCTCCAAGTAAATAATTAGTTCAACTATTCATAATTCCTACATTTGCTTCAATGTATCATTCAAGTCCAATTTATGAGTCAATAAATAGACCCTGTATATCCAATGAGTGCGAAAATTAAGCACTTTGTTGATGTGGTTTTTACACTAGATTAGTGAATCACTTGAACAAATGAAATGGAGGGAAAAAAAATACAATATCTAGAAGACACCTAATAAAGAAAAGACAATTGAGAGAGAGAGAGAGAGAGAGGTACCATAAAGGGCAGGAACAAAATCAGGGTCGTCGTTTTTCCAAAGCCACCTCCTGCGTTGCTTCCTTGGGAACAACTTGGACTTTGTCTTACCTTCAGCAACAGCAACATCTGAAGTCTTCTCACCAGCTACCTTATCACTAGCTGTTGTAGTAAACCTCCTAACAATCTCATTTCCCCACCTCTGCCTGTGCACCCCACCAACACTTCTCTCACAAGTAACTACACCCAGCAAAGAATAAGCACAAGAAGGGGAAGCCAACGCTCTTTGTTGCAAATTCTTCAAAGCCAAACGAGCCAAAGCCATTTTGGTGAGCTTTCTGCTTAATTCCTAAGTGTTAGGAATCTTGGTGAGAATTGTATAAAAGATATCTGCAGGCCTGTTGTTTGTTTGTTTCTTTTTTTCCCTTTGGTGTTGATGGAGAAAGAGATTAGCAAGAGAATTTAAAGAGGGCAGTGGGTGTCTTGGATGCTTTGCTTAGGACAGTTGGAGAAGTCTCCAAGAGGTTCTGGGAGGTTGTGATGACACATAGGAAAGCATGACATGAGAGAGAGAGAGAGAGAGAGAGAGAGAGAGAGACGGTTCTTGGTCTTTCTCAAACATACTACACTTTTGATGAATAGGGAAGGAAGAGTATTCCAGAGGAAAATGCATCTGACGCCACGTCTTTCACTTTTTTAAACTTTTGTTCTTTCACTACCACATCAGATGTACAGATTATGCAGCTCTCAACATAGTCAGGCTTAAGGTCAACATTGATTTGAGTCATGAGGTAGCGTGTCAAAGTTATTGGCTTAGAAATCACAGTTCTTAGTTAAAAAAAAAAAAAAAAAAAAAAACCTCTAAACACCATTTTGGAGGAATCATCATTCAAACTACCATATTTAAGAAACCGTTCATGTGTAAAATGGTCCCATAATTCTTTTAATGAATCATATGATTTGTTTAAGTAATACACATGAATAGCCTTATAAACCGTTACATAAATGATTGGAGAAGATTCTTTAAAATGCAAACTTTGTAAAATAATAAAAAATAAAAAAAGGATACCGTTAAAATATCACAATTATTACACACGGACGCGTTTTAAAATACATGAAAAGGAAAAAGAACAAATGAAAAAACTGCTGCTCCACAATAATTTCTTATATAATCCAATTTGACTTGGTACGCAATTGATACAAGACTTAAATTGCACAACAAACTCATCCGTCAATTCACATGATCGGAGATATCACAACCTCCTCCTTTGATTCCTAATGTGCTTTGTCAAGATTGATAAATGATAATAGGTTATAACAGTCCAAAAAAACACTAACCAAATCTACTCAATACCGCAAAAGGATTAATCAAAATACAATTGAGGCTAAGTGAGAAGCATCATAAATAACTAATTACCACACGTGAGGCTAAAGAGCTGATGGCAATTGCAGCAGTGTAGACAACACACGTTCATGAAATTTTGCAAAACTTCCTGCCATGAACAGGACAGGCAGCCGATAATATAAATCAAATTGAATGTAATACATGCATGTCTAAAAGGCCTGAATAATAAAAATCTCTGCATTGGCATGTAAGAGATCATGTTACATTTCATATACAATTCGCAGTTTGCTCAATCACCCCTCTTGCTATGGCAACAACTTGAATGTTGCTAAGACGGGTTCCAGTATCTAAAGAGCCTTTAAGGATCTTATACTTCTGCTGCTCAATCATATAACCCCTCCTGCTCCCAAATGTCCACAAGAAAATCTACCATTTCCTGTGTCCAAGACCAACAAAAAATTACATAAAGCACATAATTGGGGTAAGACCAGCTTTTGAGTGCAGAGACTTACAGCAAGTGGGATAGGCTGAGGGAATGGCTTGTTGTTCCCAAGCAAACTTTCATATGATGCATTCCAACTGCAAAGCCAGAATTTTTTACCAATGCATAGACAGTGAGTGCTGACAAGATGCAAGGAAAGAATTCATGAATAATCAATTCCTACTTTACAAACAAAAGGGTATATATTCCAGAAACGGTTTCTTCATATTTTCTACATCCTTCACTCGCTACTACTTTTGAAATAAAAAATCTAAACAAACGATTGTCAAAGTGCAACATATGGACAAGCCAAATGATTTGGATACTTAACACTACTCGTCATTCATGACAGTCACATGAAAGCAGCTGGCAAGAAAATGTAATACCAATTTCCGATATTTTAATCTTTTTTAAGGTTTTGCAGCGCTACTCATCTTTTGAGGGCAAAACTTGGCCTACCATTAAAATGAACTTGTACCACAGGACATGCCACATATTCAAATAATACAACAAAGTCAATGTGTTAAACATGATGAAGGGGAAGAAAGTCTTCACCCAAACTTATGATACTATCTTGGGATAATATCTTCCTCTCTCTTTTTTTCTTTTTCTTTTTTTTTTTTTTTTTTCCTTTTTTGTTAAAAAAAAAATATCCTTGTTGGATGAGTAAGTTTGGCCCCAAGGGGAGGGGGATGGGGAAATCCAAACTAGAGAGACCTCTGATCCATGAGGCATGATCCCAGGCTAATTGTGCTACCCCTTGGGGTCTCTTAGATGATGTCATTTCTTGTGATCCTGATATAAAATCATGACTTAGATTTAGATTCTATGAAATCAAATCATCCACGAATTGAGATGATAATTGGTGAATGGCACATGAATGTGGTGACACTCATGAAACTACTTTATAACTTGAAAGTTTCTGCTATCAGAGCTTCAAATAAGAGGCCCCATTTAAATTGAAAATCACAAAATAAATTTCAGAGCAATCAACCTTAGTTTGGGTTCTCGTATCTGCTGTGCCCGGTTCTCAGACCTTTTATTTCCTACCCAACGCTGCCTAGTCTGATTCCAGAGAAGAAGACCTGTGCCCCCATTTAAGACAGAAATTGTAAGTTTAAAATAGGCAAAGGAACAAGAGATAAATGGAAGAGCAACATGTATTACTGTCCACACTATCATATTTTTTACCACACCCAACCATAAAGCATATGCAAAGGACTAGAGACACCCTACATCAGACTGGAACACAGATCCGGTGTGAAAGACCAAACAAATTAGGAGGGAGACAAGCTAACTAGGTTACAATTACCACTCTTTGAAATATTAATTGGAGTTCCATTCTTACATATGTTGAAACCTGACCCCCACCCAAAAGAAAAGGGGAAGAAAAAAAAAAAGGAAGAACAAAGAGCCAAAACCTGCAGCTATGTCAGGTGTATGGAAATGCCAAACCTATAAAGTTACTGAACATCCCAGGAGAAATGAAAACTTACCATGATTTACAAATTCAGAAGGGCTGTTAGCACTGCCAGCAACGGCATGTGGATCTAGAATTTGGTTGGTTGTACTAATTGAGGACATGCTTCTCTGAGACTGAACTGCACTGTTGTCCATATCCCACGTACTGGTGGTCCAGAAATCCTCTGTCTTCACTGTCCGACCTTGATTCGTTGATCCTTTTGATGGTGATTGTGCTGGTGCATCCACCGAGGTAGTTACTGTAGGTTTAGTACAGCATCCAAGACAACCACTGCTCTGTTACAAATTACATTTGGTTCTGTTACAAATCGCATATAAGAATATAGCTTCTAAATAGGACTCACCACAAACTCAAAAACTGCAGCCTAATACCTAGATAAATTAGCCCACATAGAACCAGCTCTCTCTCTTGCTCGCTCAAAACCCAGAAAGAAAAGACAATATCGTAACGTAAGTATCAGAATTTTCTCATGCGGAATCTAAAGAGAATTATACAATAATAAATCAACCGGGAAGAAAGATGAAGATAGTCAACTAAGAGCATTCAATTCAGCCTCCTCAAATTTTTAGCCAAACGAACCCCAAAACACTACTTTTTCTAGTTTAGCTATCTATTTGTTTCATACACATCCATCAGCCTCAATATTATTCACTATTTCAATTAAGTGTGCGTTTGGGTTAAGATTAAACATTAAAATTATTTCACTATTCAACTTATTTTGCTACTATTCATGGGGTCTTACTGTACTATTTCAACTAATTTTTACATTTATCTATAGTACTTTCAACAATAATTTTTCAGTTCAGCAAAATAAGCGGTACCCAAAACCCACAACCAACAAATACAACCACATCACTTATAGCACAACCGCATCCAGCCATCACACCCAGAAACCAACCAGTCATTGCACCGCAACCACATCTGCATCCAGCCATGGATGTCCATTGTCACTCCAACAAAACCACATCAAAACCAAATCAAAAACAACCACCAGATTATGGTGCCTTGGATCCACCCTCAAAACCCAACAGATCTGAGCTTGAGTTTCAGACCAAGAGTGTTGAGCCAGCACCCCACCATCGCACACCAACCAAAAACCACATCTCTGTAGTGCCGAAAACCCAAATAGCAACCTATCTCAGTCATCGCACACCAACCAAATTGTCACCCAACTTCGGTGACGCGTTGATTTGATACCCAGCGGCAGTTGATCGAGAGAGAGAGAGAGAGAGAGAGAGAAGAAACAAGACCAAGAGGCACAATAACCACCGTCAAACCCAGACCACCGTCGAACCAGACCAGCCACCACTGCACTCACCTTCGGAAACCACCACAAGCACCGCACAAACATAAAAAAAATAAATACAGACCCAGCAACCACTGAACCCACTGCCAGAAACCACCACACCCAGTGCAAAAATCAACACAAACCCCACACCCACTGCACAAATCAAACCAAACCCATCAACCACTGCACCCACCGTGCAAATCAATGCAAATATCAACACAAACCCACAAAAATTAACTTTCAAACACCCAAATTGGCCACCACCAACCAGCTACGACCACCAAATCCAAGTGTTGCAGTTCACAATAACTTCGACTGCCACCAAATGGAGAGTTTGAAGGAGAGAGAGAGAGAGAGAGAGAGTTTTGAGTTTTTTTTTTTTAAACATTTTTTGTAGCACTAGTGAGGAAGAGTATCTTGCTACTAGACGCGATCCCCGTTTATTGTTAATTTTTTTTTTTTTTTTTTTTCTGATACGAGGGGTTTTTGTGGGTTTCTAGCTATATTTTTATCAGGCTAGTTTGACTAGCTTTATGCGAGTGCTCTTAGAATGTCAATTGTGTTGAAAGGGCTACACCCCAAAAAGTAAAAACCGGATGGGAAAAGGGGGGAGAGAGTTGTTCAAAGAATCACCATTTAGTATAGGGCCACAATCCAGGGGATACTGATAATAATGAACTAAGTATATTAAAAACAGCTTGGCAATAAAACCTCATTATCCAAACCTCAACTTGTCTAAAACAAATTTTCTTCCTTATTTTTTTTATTTTTTATGTTACTGCCAACAGAAGATGCATTTACTGCAACTTCAAGTAAAAAAAAAATAATGCTGCATGACCAGAATGGGCTCAAGTGATTGCTGAAATCCAAGTAAGATAAAAAATGGGAACTATGTTTCTTAAATTCATTCATTTTGATATACGGGATAAATTATAAGGAGCTATCCTAACATTTTTAAAATGATAACACTGCTCTTTGCACTCTGCCTATAGATTCAAGATAAAGTTAACCTTCTCTGTCAACTTCTGAAGCTAAACATTTAAGTTGAGCAATGTCAGTTCTCAGTTTGAACTTGATCACTTAAGCTATCATTATTTGGAATATTCTGCATGCAACTATTAGCATGCAGTAGATATCTATTACGGCCTCAAAAGCTTGATAGACCACCTAAGACAATATGCACATCAAGCTTTAGATTGACATCAGTTTAAAATTCAAATTGACAACAGTTTTCCATTCGCAATTTGAACATCCTTTTGAAAAATTTCTTCGTAGAAAATTTCAACCAACAACAAGAGTAACTCAGAATGTTGCACCAAGCCATCTTTGACCCATACTAAGCCAAGGCTTGCATGGCAACCAGCCATTAGATAGGCAATGCATGAACAGGAACTAACAGCAAGGTAGGATTCACATTATATTTTTGCTACCAAGGTACTTGGTCACTCTAGAAGGCCATGGGAACATATGGTGCAGATTCGCAACCAGATTATCCTAACCAAGGAAATTGCATAGGCCAAAAATCATAGATATTTGAACTTGGTTGATTCAGGACATTTGAATTTAAAAAAATTTCCAAATGCTATTAAGAAATTATGCAAATTTTCTTTATTGGTAACTTATGCACCTGGTGGGTATTGAGCCCAGAACCTCACCCTCCACTTTACTCTTATAAGGAAGGAAACGCCATTTGAGCAAGATATCATTGGCTCCAATAAAAAAAAAAAAAACTTAAATAACCAAACTAACTACCTCAATTATCCTAACTAATCATCATTAAGGTTTGACAAGTGACAGTGAAGTGCTTCCCTATCAGCTAGCAATGATCAAGATGTATGCATACATAGAAAAAAGATTTAATCACTTCAACTCTATTTACACATTTGAAGCCACCAGGGAGTTTTACTGCTTTGAGGACAGAAAGAAATATATGCAGGACACAAGGATACTATTAATTATGTGTCACATTCTTATTTGAATCTGGAAATCTAAGACATTAGCAGAAAAGTTACACCAACTCGAAAATCAAGTCATACGAGCAAATTGAACAATAACAGTAACATGATGTAGAGGGAAAATAAAATCATATCATGAGATAACCAGACTTCTATTTATCCATTTCATTGCCTAGCAAATGTCAAACTTCTTTTCTTTTCTTTTTTTAAGTAATTTCTTTGAGACAACATACATCTAGCTTTATTTCATTTAAACATGGAAAAACATAAATCTCTGCTCAATAGAGGCTCATCAAGGCATCTCATATGGTTAAATTGAAAGTTTCAATTTCTTTTATCAAGTTTTATCTAACAGAGTCAGAATAACCCCAACCCCAAAAAAATTAATAATATATTAAACTTTCGGAATATTACTGAGCTAAATTGACTTGGCTAATTTCTGAATGAACCAAACTACATGATGTATAAATCTACAAATACAATGCCCCTTTAATACCCTTTATTGAAATTCACACAACTCTACTCTTTTTACTGGTTTTCTCTTTATCCAAATAACAAAAGTCACAAGCCACAAAAGATTCCAATTCAAACATAAATAAAATAAAATAAAAACCCATGAATATTACAAGCTTGAAATCTTATTCAACCGCAAAATCCCCATAGAATTCGAAACCTGTACTGGGAATCAGAAAAACATACCCCATATCGCAATATATAATGAAACGCCCACAAACCCTTATCAGATCTGCTTTCCAGAAAAAATCAAAGCTTGATGGGAAAATGATTCCAGGAAAGAAACATCAGAGAGCCCTCCTGAGTCCCACAAAAATAATGGGTATCAGATAAAAATTCAAACAAAAATATAATTTATTTTATATATATTTATTTATTCAAGGAAAAGAAAGTAAACCTGTGAGATTGTGTGTCAATATGTAAACGCGCACTCTCTTTCTCTTTCCTGGAAGGGATGCCCTTTTGGATTTCTGCTGTTTCTTCTTCTTCCTCTCTGGCAATTATTGACAAAAAGGAAGAAGGATGAAGTTGGGCAAGCTTGAAAAAGGTTATATATAGAGTGAAGTTTTAACTCCCCTATTGTTTTTTAACTTCAAGTGGTTCTTTTTATGTTAGCATTAATTTTTTTGCCACACATTTCTGTTTGGTTTTCTTCTTAAGACCAGAGTTATGGATAACATATGATCAAAAGGAAATTCCCCTTTTTAGGCTAATTTTTTTCTTTTTTGAAAGTATCCTTTGAGTCTTACTATTAATAGTCGGTGTTTGTTTGAGAACAACTTATTATATTTTTTATTGAAATTTTTTCACTAAAAGTGTGTTATAGTACACTTATACTTCGATAATATAAGAAAAAGCGAGGCTTTAAAAAAAATCTATAAATAAAAGTAAAAAACTAAAAACTGATCAAATAAACTTAGAGCAATTATATCAGATAGTGGAAAGTTTTGCAAAATAGAAAAAGGTAGTCCTTTTACACATTTTGGCCTCAAAAACACACCCACATCAGTGAGTGTAAAATTGAGCGTATATGTACAATTGCTACAGTAACCATGCATATATGCACGGTTATTGTAGCGCTTGCATTTATTATTTAATAGTTTTTTCTCTCTCATTCTCTCTGTTTTTCTCTGGTTGCTCTCACTCTCACCTCACTCTCACTGCAACCGAGAACACCACATCAACAAATTTCTTCCAAAATCAAGTAAAACAAGAAATTAGTATTACACAAGATTTGTTTGGTAGCCGAAAAAAACATAGAGAAAACAAGAAATAAAAAAAATTAACCACACACAGAGAAAATCAACAGATCTTTGGTTGCCGATCGTCTTTCCTTCTATTTCTACTCTTTTCCACCACTTTCTCACCAACCAAACAAGAAATAAAAAAAAATTAACAACCAAAAAAGGTTGAAGGACCTGGACACTGACGAAGACGAAGATAAAGACAACGGATCTCGCACGTCGACAAGCCGTTTCGATCACCAGACCACCGAAACCGGACACCAACGAAGACAACGGAGCTCGCACGCCGACGAATTTTCTTTGTGTGTTGGGTCTGGGTTTGTGAGAGTGTTGGTCTGGGTCTGTGAGAGAGTGTTGGTGAGAGAGAGGGGCGGTGAGGGAGAGTAATAAAAAATTGTAAAAGAATGAATATTTTATTGAATAAATGCATAGAATAGATAAACTGATGTGGGTTTTTTTGTAAAAATAAGTGTGTAAAATAGAAAAAGTAGTTTTTTTTGTACAAAATAGAAGGAAAATTTGCATCAACTGATGCAAATGCTCTTAAGTCAAACAAACACTTTTTTTGATGGAAAACATACATTATATTTAGACTTTAGTTAAGACGGAGTACATCATAGGCACACGCGTGCACAATTGGGCTAGGACATTTCTCCAGCCAAGTATGAAAATCCTCAACATGTAAAAGCATGTTGAGCCAACAAGTGTGCAAGGACATTTCCCTGCCTTTTAACATGTGAAATATCATAAGATCTGAAAGTTTGGAGTTGAACAAGAATTCCATAGACTATATTCTATATGGATGAGGGAGCCATAACTGAGCCTTGAATCGCCTTGTAAATGTTTAAAGAGTCACCCTCGAAGATTACCTCTCGAACACCAACACCAGCGGCAAATTGGACTACTATTTCCATTGCTTTGGCTTCTGTCTCTAGAGCTCCAAGTAAACCAGCCATTCTTTTGCTAAGTGTAGCAATCACCTCATTATGACAATCACGTATCACCACTCCAAATCCCACCTCTTTGCGTTTGGAAAACACCGCACCATTAGTATTAACTGTGTAGCTTCCGGGGTTTGGTGATTTCCATTTAACCACATGAGGCTCATGAATTCGTGTAACTTGTTCCTTGTCATTTGCAAGCTGAAATTCATCCAACAGAGAAAGGGACATCCGAACTATTGCTGCTCCATTTTTTCTTTTTCCACCGTGCCTTACTTCGTTTATGTTCTTCCATATACCCCAGCAAATCATAATGGTGCGTTCTAGTAAATCCAGCACAACTTCAGACTACCCTTGCAGTTGCCACATAACATCCCATGATGGGGAAATATTTAAAGGTAAAGTTAGTTTGCTGCAAGACCAACCTCCTTCGCTTGGTCACAAAACCAGAACATATGGCAAGCAGATTCAATAGATTTACCACTTGATTCACATACACCATCATGTGTAATATTCCTTCTCCATAAATTCTCCTTGGTAGCTAGGATGTTCCTGCATCATTTCCAAGCAAAGTGTTTAACTTTATTTGGCAAATTCAAACTCCATAGTCCTCTCCAAATTCGTTTAACTGCAGAAGATTCTGAACACTCAGCCCATTCCCCATTTAGATACATTATATGGGCCAACTTGTATGCACTACAGACCGAGAACTTCCCATTTTTATTTTCAGTCCAAATCAACCTGTCACGAGCTCCATGTGCACAAATGGGAATACTCAGAATTACATCAGCATCTTGGGGAAGAAATCTCTGCTTAATAATGTCAACCTTCCATTCTCTGCTATCCCCATCAATAAGTTCTTTTACCCTTGGCTCATATGAAAGGTGCTGTTCCGAGGTTATAATCTTATAGGTAGTTGGGTTAGGAATCCACTTATCTCTCCATATTTTAATCCTTTTACTGTCACCCACCTACCATCTACCTTGTTTGATTAAAGGTTGAGCAGCCATGATACTCCTCCAAGCATAGGATGGTTGCCTTCCTATATTTGCTTCAACAAATTCAAGTCCAGGGAAATACTTAGCTTTGTATACTCTATAAAAGAGTGAAGAAGTGTTGGTCTGTTGCCTCCATTCTGTTTTGCCAAAAGAGCCAGGTTAAAACTCTTCAAATCCTTGAATCCCATTCCTCCTTCTTCTTTTGTAAGACACATTTTCTCCCAACTCACTCATGCTAACTTCCTTTCCTGCTTCTTTTGTTCCCACCAAAAATTTTTAACCATTCATGTCAACTCATCACAAAGAGCATTAGGAAGCTTGAAACAACTTATAGTGTAAGCCGGCACCGGTTAAGCAACAGCCTTTATCAATATTTCCTTTCCTACATTTGAAAGTAACTTTTTCTTCCAGCCTGCCAATTTATTTGCCACTCGTTCCTTAAGTTGAGCAAAGGAATTTCTTTTCGATATACCAACTAAGGAAGGCAGACCAAGGTATGATTCATGTGGTTTTATGATTTGTGCACCAAACATGGCTTTGATGGCCTATTTTGTACCATTTTTTGTGTTTCGACTGAAATATAGGGAGGTCTTATTCCTATTTAGTTGTTGTCCTAAAGAGGCTTCATACACTTGCAACACATGTTGTATTTCAAGACATTCTTGAACTATAGCTTTTCCAAAGATTAAACTATCATCCGCAAAAAACAAATATGAGATTTCAGACACCTAGCAGATGCCACAACACCCTTCAAAGATTTATTTAGCACTGCCTTGTGAAGTAAAGCTAATAGGCCAACACCCTTCAAAGATTTATTCTGCACTATCTTGTGAAGTAAAGCTAATAGGCCTTCAGCACATAAAATAAATAAATATGGTGACAATGGATCTCCTTGCCGTAAGCCACATGTTGGTTTGATTTCACCATGAGGGATCCCATTGATACGGACTACATATGTTACAGGAGAGACATATTTCATAACTATGCGAACCCAATTCTCATGGAAACCAAGCTCGGGCATAATTTTTTGAGACAAACCCATTCCACACGGTCATATGTCTTACTCATGTCTAACTTCAATGCTATTTCCCCACACTTTCCTTGGCTTTTCTTGTTGATATGATTCATAATTTCATGAGCCACTAAAACATTGCCAGTGATGAATTTGTCAGATACAAAGGCACTTTAATTCTCACACACAATGTCTTTGAGGACCACCTTCAACCTGTTAGCCACTGTTTTGGAGGCAAGTTTATAGGCCATATTACACAAACTAATTGGTCTATAATCTGTTACCCTCTTAGGACTTTTTTTTTTTTTTTTTTGGAATAAGAACAATGTGAGTTTCATGAAAGTTTGGAGGAGATACCCCATGATTAAGAAAATCCAATACAATTTGTATAACAACAAAATTAATAGTGGGCCAAAAATGCTGATAGAATAAAGAAGGCATACTATCAGGTCCAAGGGCCTTCAGTGCATGCATCTACTTCAATGCTCTTTCTACCTTGGTTGCTTGAAATTCCTGAAGTAGTATTGAGTTCATTCTGTTCGTCACCTTTGTAGGTACTACATCAATCAATTCTTCACTAATTACTAGTTATGAAGATGCGAAAAGCTTTTCAAAATATTCAACGAATGTCCTGCCAATCTGCTATTCATCTTTTCGCCATACACCATTTGAATCCATTAATTTCAAGATAGTATTGCGTTGATGTCTTTTAGATGCCTTACCGATGAAAAGGAGGTATTGCAATCTCCTGACTTCAACCAGCAGTTCCTGGACCTTTGGTTTCACGTCTTCTTCAGCCAGTAACATCTTATTCAATTCACCTTAATCTCGTGAATATCATCCATACCATCCAGATTTCTTGTTTGACTTTCAGTTCATTGAAGTTTCTTTTGCAAAGCAGAAATTTTCCTCCCCACATGGCCGAAAGAGTTCTTATTCCACTGTGTAAGTGAGGAACGACACTCTTCTAAGCATTTGTTAAAGGGATAAATGGCCTCCCTGCTCCTTCCTCTTCCCAATGTCTCCATGACCACTTCATCACTTTGGCTATCTCGCAACCACATCGATTCAAATCTAAACAATTTATTCCCAAACACAGTCTTCTAAGGATTTTTTTTTTAAATTTTGTAAGTCGTTAAGCTTTTAGTCTTTTACTTAAATTATTAATTTTGGTCAAGAATTTTGTAGCTAAATGATATTGATAAATAAAATAAAATTATAAGTCAAGAAGGCCTTTCATAAAATGATCACCCTTAATTTTTTTTTTTTCAAATTAAAAAGGAAAAGAAAATTTATGGATGTTCTTAAATCCCATTTATCCTTCATGTTATAAAAAGCAGCTATATATATATATATATATATATATATATATATATATATAAGAAGCTAGTTATATTATTAGAGCATTCACATTAGCTTCTTTCATAAAAAAAAAAAAAAAATATGCATTTTGCATCATTTAAACTCATTTTATTTACTTTACATAACTATTTTTACAACAAACCCTACATCTCATTCTTTATTTTTCATTACATCATATTATAATAATCTATATAACTCATTTTTATATTATTCTTGCAACACACCCAACAAAAACCAACAAAAGCAAATGACAACACCACTAGAAGGCTAAAAAACCCAAATTGACCACCAATACAAAAACCACAACCACCACAACAACCAAAACTCAAAATCAAAAATCAAATTGCCACCATTGCAAAAATTCAGCACTAGCACCTCCAACACCACTGCAAAAACCCAACACCACCCTAAAATCAAAGTTAAAAAAAAAAAACCCACCCCCAATTTGCCACCAACACTAAAACCCACCACCCCAGCCACCTCTATGCCAACCACCAAAACCCAACACCAAACCAACATCGATGATCCACCTAGCCGCAATGACCTCGGCAAGCACAACAACCACCGCCAATGAGGACACAATAATGAGAGAGCAGAGGATCAAGAGAGGGAATGTGTTTGACGTGAGAAAGTGAGGAGGGTGAATAAAAAAAGAATAAAAATGCTAAAGAATGAAGCTATAGTAATATGAAAATTTACATATATACATACTACTGTTGCATTGTGTTTGGATTTTGCATTAGCTGATATTTTGGGGGGGGGGGGGGGGGAGGGGGATTTGGTTTTTGATTGCTATAATGTTATGCAAAATGGATTTTGCATAATGGGATGAGAATACTCTTATAGTGAAAGTTATTCATATTCAATATAAGAACAAAACTTTTGTCACAACTTGATGAAGTGATCCATTGTGAATGGTGGAAACAAATCAGTGGGCCTCATTCATCAAGTTATAAAAAAAGTTGTAGGTTGTATTCCTAAACTTATTAATTGATATTAATGACCCAAAGTATCACTTAAAAATATTGAACATAGCTTAGTAATCAATATTTAAATGTAAATATTCCAATTATATAAGCAGAACTAAATAATTAAAAGAAAACTAAAATAAATAAAAAAACAATAATTATTATAGTTAGTCTCTTTGCACGCAGTATGCACGTGTCAAAGATTTTTTTTTTTAAATGAAAATATACAAAAATTTTAAGTCATAACTATAAATACTAAATAGTTATATTTTTAAGTATTAAATGTGTGTCCTAATTTTATAGACTTTGAGTTTAAATTTTAAAATGCTAAATTTATCTTTATAATTATATTTTGTCTCATTTATAAATCAGTTTCAATTAGATAATTTGGTGACCTTGGAAGTATAGATAATTGGATGCAAAAAGTTCTATTTCAATTACCAATTATATATAGAGATGTGAAATATATATGTATATGACTAAGTTTTTATCAAAAATCAAAAGATTATGAAATAATTTAGACTATATAATGATAATCTTTTTAAATTTCTTGAAACTTTTAATAATTGAATTTTATTCAAAGTAGTATTTTATAAATTTGGTCACAATGTTTCATGTAACATAAATTGTGTTAATTATTTTTAATGTACTTATAATGAGTCATATAGCGAAATTTTGCAGTGTAGCTTGTAATATTTATATTGTGTCACTGCAAGCACGATGTGTAAGTCCCAAAAGTTATTATTAAATCATTTATGGCAAATTATATATTGCACATATATAAATAAATAATTGAATTTATAGAAACGCTTGGTATTAAGATTTTAATAAGAGTAATATAGAGTACTGCATAGCCGCATACAAAGGCAATCTTGTTAAAAACCTATGACATGGTCACTCCACAAGTATAAGTGTTTGTGGGGTGTGAGGTGTGAGGTGTGGGGTGTGGGGTGTGAGGTGTGAGGGGCGGGGTTCAAGTCTTCAAGAGGGAGATTCACACACACATACACTTAAATTAGGTTAGAGTATAATTTCTATCTTATATCAAAAATAAAAAATAAAAATAATAGGCTAAAATGCAAAACTGGTCCTCTAAACTTTTTTCAGATTTCATTTCAGTTCTCTAACTCTATTTTCGTTCATTTCAATCGTCCAACTTTCAAGTTTATTCAATTAAGACTTTTTATTAACTTTTGTTATATGTTGTGGTTAATTTTTCAATTTTTTAAATTTTTCTTCAAATATTTTCAATTAAAAAAAATTCAATTAATGATTGAAAAATATTTTCCAGTTTTTTTTTTTAAATTTTAACAAAAGTTAACGAAAAGGCATTAATTAAATAAATTTAAAACTTAGAAGACTGAAATGAATGAAAGCAAAGCTAGATGATTAAAATGAAATTTGAAGAAACTTAGAGAGTCAGTTTTATATTTTAGCCAAAATAATATGAAGAATTTTTTTTTTTTTTTTGTGTGTGTGTGTGAAAGGATCGCTCCATTCATAATAATAAGGTATCTTGATATAAGGCTTCCATTGCTAGTAGGGGAGAATCCTCTATTCAATACAAATCATCATCTAATGTATTCCTAGCATGTTATGCAAGTATATGTGCAACTTTATTTCCACCTCTCCTTGTGCAGCAAACGCTAGTCCACTGTAAACCTTGGATCAAATGGCGAATATCATCTACACATTATCTATTAGTGAGTGGTTCGCCAATGAAGATGATATGGCTTGTATTTAAGCCACAATTAAATTAGCAAAACATAAAAAGGTCAGTTTTGCATTTTAGCCAAAATTAAATTAGCAAAAAAAATTTAAAAAAATAAAAATAAAAGTTAGTACTATTAAGTGAAACTTATATGGGAAAAAAAGTATATGGAATAAAAGTGCAAATTATATATGATCTAAATCATTTTTTTTTAAATCAATCATTTTTATTATATATATATATATATATATAAAAGAAAAAGAAAAAAAAAAAGAAACTTAATCGTGTTTTCTGGGGAAAAAAAAGTAATTGAATCAATGTTTTAATGAAAAACTGATAGCAGTAGCAATCGTGCTAATAATTGGTTTCCCTATTGTTGCTAAGAAAATGCATTATTGATTCCATGGCTCTTAATTTAAACCAGACAATTGGGCCCAAAGCTTATCATAGCCCTAAGGCCTAATTTTCACCCCAAAAGCATGCTCGGTCCACGGCTGAGTTGAAAGAGCCTGGTGGGTAGTCAGATTCATGGTCAGCCTTTCAAAAGAAAAAAAGTTCAAAGCCGATAAAGTATAAACTCATTTAGAAGGTCTTTTCTTCTTCTTCTTCTTCTTCTTCTTCTTCTTCTTTTTTTTTTTTTTTTAAATAATAAAGGATCGCTTATTAACATTATATTTCAGCTGTTTTCCTTGAAATTTACTCCATTGAAATAATTGAAAGGTTGTATCATGGTAAAAAAAAAAAAAAAACTTTGTAAATAGCAATTACATAACCAAAAGCGAAATGGATGGAGGAAATTCACTTAACATTACTATAGGATTTGTTATTGTTCCATTTAGGAAGATTTCCATCCATGGGTTTTTATTTTTATTTTTTTAGCACCAATTATCTTACATTTCCCATAATCAAGCTCCTGCTAGTATACAAAAATATTTAAAAAAAAAAATTCCAAACATGTAAAACCTTTTTTAGGGTAGATTGAAGAATTTAGTTGTTTTTGTTTAGAGAAATAAAAAAAGTTAGGCATTTAGTATGAGGTAATGTTTTAGGATTTCTAAAAATATTGAAAGATTCTGTAACTTTATCTCGTTTGGTTACAATAGAATCATATGCTCAGGGGTATTTGAATTCCTTCTTAATCTCATTTTTGAAAGAATGTGGATTTCCTTTTAAAAAAAATTGTAGGCATCTACATTGTCATGTTAGGAAAAAATTACATTTCTTATCAACTAACAATTTGACCCATTCTCCCTACCCTTTAACCAATAGAAACAAAACTAAAAATAATAATAATTATAAATTGACAATTTAAATAATTATATTTGTATTATACATGTCATTTAGAAAATGTTATACTATAGACTATAGTTGTATGTAAATTTTGAGGATTTATAGTTTATATTTTGTTTCTCATGGTTTTGTTTAGTGAAAGATTTTTTTTTTTTTTTTGATATTGTGTTTACAAATCAAAGCATATTTTGGAAAAAAAATATTTTATAAGATTCATAGAATTAAACTAAATAAAGAATATCATATCCCATGATTATTATTAGATTCTTAATCAAACCAAACATAAAAATAATTTAATCCTCAGACATCACATTCTCAAGAATCTAGATATTGGGATTTGGGTGTAGTGTGAATTCCCTCAAACCAAAAGCCCCCAATGTCAAATATGATATCCAATCATATATTAAACTTGAGGACATTTGATTTTTGGTTGACCTTCTAATATTAGGTTACAAAAGTTTTTGAGACATTACAATTTTACACATCATTATTTTAGTATATATTTTTAATTCAATTTAAACTATATTCTATATTTAAACCCCTATTAAAACCTTTAACATACTATATTTTAATTAAATAGTAGAACAAACAAAATCTTTATAGCCAAAAAAAGAAGAAGAAGAAGAGGTCTCCCTTCTTAATCTAAATGCCATGGACTGATCCACTATTGTTTTGACTATCTCTGCATATGGTGACATTGAGTCCTTATAAGAGCATTAGCATCTGGGGAAAAAAAAAAAAAAAAAAAAACCTATTTTGCATCCTCAAACAATACTTTATCTATTTTACCAACATATTTTACAACTCATCATACGTCTTAGTTTTTATTTTTACACACAACTCAATAAAATAATATAAACTACCTAATAAAATAATAAAAGTACTCTCCTCCGATTCTCTTTTTCTCTTCACACACAACCACAATATTAATATTTTTTTTTCTTTACAACACCAGCAAGGTTGCATATATGCAACCTTATTGTTCATAGGTTGCAAATTTTTTTATGTTTAAAAACCCAAATGGAGTGAGTTTATAACATCTTGGGTTGTAAAATAGTAACTAGGGGGTGTTTACACCCCCCAATGCTAGTGCTCTAAGGAAATCAAACCTTCTCATAAAGGGAGGATTGTACTACAGTGGTGGAATGGATCCAAAGGTGGGATAACAAGTTGAAGCATGCAAAGATATCCACAAATTGGAATTCCGCTTGGTTCGCCATGATGTTACATTATGCTGTGATATTACGTTATTGTAATCGTACATTAATATAATCTTAATACAAGAATATAACATTAAATTGTTTAAGAATGTGATGAGTTTAAGATAATGTGATATATTTTGTAATTTTAAATTATAATTATGTTAGATAAAAATTAAATAAATCAAAAATTTTAACATCATATTATAGGCACATCATAATGAACCAAACTACCCCTAAAACATTCCCGTCAAAAATGATAAAAATGCAAAAAAACCAATTTAACAACCAACGTACAAAAATACCTACTACATCAAAAGCTCTCAAATGCTAAAAAGTTTAACACTTAGCAGCAGTGGGCTGTCATCTCTAGTAGCTCACTGTAGCTAAATGTTATAATAAAATAATACCAATTTACTTGTTCCACGGATGCCTCTCTCTCTGTCAGATTTGCTTCTCTCTTTCTCGTTCTCATTCTCATCTTCTCCCTCTCTTCCTCTCGTCTTCTCTCTATCTTCTTTGTATCATTCTCTCTGTCATCCTTCCTTCCTTTTTTTTATTTATTTATTTATTTATTATTATTTTTTTTGATTTTGTGGGTTTGGCTGCAAGTGTGGGCCTGGGCTTAGTTGATTTCGTAGGTCTGCAGCAGCATTTAACCAAAGCATTCTTGTTATTGAACTCTTTTCCTAATTTAAACTGAGTAGAATGATAACCACCTGAGCTGAGATGCCAAAAAGACAACTCCTGGTGGTGAGGCACTTTCTCCATCTGAGTCATCAGTGCCTACAATTCCTTCAAGCCAAGTGGGTTTCGATTTGTGCCGTGTGTGGTGGCTGTGGTAGTTCGGCTGTGGTGGGTGGTGGCTATGCAGTGGATAGGTGGTTGTGATGTGGGGGTTGTGGCCTGTGGGTGGCAGTGGTGGTATGCTGGTGGCCATAAATGGTGAGTGGGGGGTTTGTTGTTGTTTTTGCTTTTGCTTTTGCTTGGGAGAAAAGAGACAGAAAAACATAATAGAATAAATAATAATATTTAAATGAATTGCTAAAAAAAAAAAAAAAAAACCTTGTTGAGTATATTAAAAGGGGTGTCTTAAAATAGATAAAATAGTGTTTTGAGCTGTCAAAAAGTTAAAAATTTTAGGCAAAAATGTAAAACTGACTCTTTAACTTTCACTTTTTTTTTTTTTTTTTTTTTTTTTTTTTTTTTTATTTCAGTCTTCTAACTTTTAGTTTTGTCAATTTAGTCCTTTAACTTTCAATTTTTGTCAATTCAAGGCTCCATTACAACTCAGTTAGTTCTGCCGTTACCACCAATAAAACGACGTTGTTTTGTTCTGTGTTTTTTTCCCCTTCCCCTGAACCAAAAGAAAACAAAGACCCAAATTCCCCTTCCCCTGAACCAAAAGAAAATAAAGACCCAAATTCCTAACCGACCAAAACAACCAAATACTGTAACTTTGAGAGAGAGAGAGAGAGAGAGAGAGAGAGAGATTAAATTCACCAGCGACAAGGAACCTCGCTGCTCTGCCTTGACCGAATCGGTGATGGGTGTACTTCGTAGCTCCATCTCTGGCCAAGTTTTTCTTTGCCTTGCCTTACCGTAGCTCCAGCTCCGGCCAAGTTTTGGGTAAGTGATGAAAACCCAGTTTTTTTAGTGTGTTTTTTTTTTTTTTTTTTTTGGGGTATAAGTAGTAGCAGAACCTATTACGTGCTGTGTGTTCGGTGTCTTTTTCTGTTGAGGATTAAAACTTACATTTATAGGAGCATCAAACATTGAAAAATTCATGGAAGCTTGGAGGAAAAAAATTGGACTAATTTAGCTAGGATGCGATTTTGTTTAGTTGAGTTGTGTGGTGTTATTTTCAGGTCTCTCTCTCTTAGAACTTATTTTCAACTATTTTAGCTAGGGGTATTCTTCTTAATTTGAGTTAACCAGAATGTGCATACTTTGATAGAATATGATTGTTGTGTAGACATGTTCAAAATTTTTATAGTTATTTGATTGACTTATTTTGTTGTTTTCTATTTTCTATTGGAGTAAAAGAGTTACTGAAATAATTTGGAATAGAGTGTTACAACGGGGTGTTAGTAATCTACAGAAGTGTAGTTTCAAACCCTCTTTATGCACATTAGCTTTGGTTGCCTCTTGGTACAATGTCTACTAGTCAATCATACAATGGTTATAGTAGTGAGGTACGAGAGTGTAGATGCAAACTTCCAGTAATTGTGATCACATCAAAGACTAATAAGAATCCAGGAAGAAAGTTTTGGAGATGTCCAAATTATAAGGCAAGTAGTTTGTATCCAACTTCTTGTAATCTTTTTTTTTTTTTTTTATGTGCAAACTTCCAGTAATTGTGATCACATCAAAGACTAATAAGAATCCAGGAAGAAAGTTTTGGAGATGTCCAAGTTATAAGGCAAGTAGTTTGTATCCAACTTCTTGTAATCTTTTTTTTTATGTGTTTTGAGTAATATGTTTAACCATAATTGTAATTTGCAGAGAGAGCACAAATGTGATTACTTTTAATGGCTTGATATTGAATTATGTGACAAAGGACAGGATATTATGAATGGATTAGTAAGAGAAATTATGAAAGTATCCCAAGAAAGTCAACATTTGGAAGAGATGAACAAAATGAAAGATTCCATTATTGTAGACATGGAGAAGACAATCAAAAGACCAAGAGAAGAAAACAATGCAGGAAAAAGATATATGACAGAGATGCAACAACAGAAGAAAACTACTATATGGTGCTATATATGCATTGTGTTTATATTTTTTATTTCAATCTTTATACTTGGTGCAGACATGTAAATTAGGTCTGACAAAAAATTGTACTTGCCATAATTTTATAATCTTGTTATGAAGAAATGTTAATGGACAAGTGATGATAAAATGTTTATGTGATGATGAAATGTCTACTACCAAATTGAGATCGGTTAGCAATTCTTTTGATAGCTTATAAGGATATTAAATCAGTGAAAGCCATCCCTGATAACTTAATAATATTTAAACTATATTCCCTCTAACCTTGTGTACAAAGGATAATATTTAAAACAGAGCACCCCGGCTATTTAGGTTCTCTCTAATAAAATTAAGGATAAAAGGCACAACTTCTGGAAACATGGACAATAAAATCAAGGAAGATATCTTTTTATTGAGAAAAAAGGGTCATTTGAATGTCCCAACATGCAGGCTCCAAGCAGAAATAAGATGGGGATGGTCTAAACCTTTGAGATTAGAAACAAAATGGAGAACAAAACCAAAAAGAGATTATTAGACGAATGCTGAAAAAATTGCACAATATCCAATATTTGAAAGCCTAGTAACCAAGCCTTAACTATGTATAAGAAAAATTGAAACAAATCCACCCCTGCCTTGCCTTTTCACTTCAACGTCACAAAATAATTTCAATATTAGTCTACTTGCTTCAAAAACTAAATTGTCTTAATAGTTTGGCAATAACCGTGTGACAATGTTTGGCCAATTACATAACAAACTACATGCCTAAGTTCTGAAGTACTGTTCCTAGAATTAACTAAGTTCTGCTGATTTGTTGACTATTAAAATTTCTGCAGCTTTGTTGACTACCATCAACTCCTGCTCTAGATCTCTTCGAGTTACCCTCAATGTTGACAGCTTGGATGTGAAAAGTATACAGACATTAGAAGTTGATAGCAAAAAGATATAAAATTAATAAACATATATATATATATATATATATTTAGCTGCCATATTGGTATTTTATTAAAATTCATAAATATCAAGCTTCGGTTAGGTGTTACATTTTTTATTGATATACATCCAACATATAGTGATGGTTACAAAGTCTATTGAAGGACCAGTTTTAGGCTTAGTATTTAAAAGGACCATCTTTGGCTATATTTCAAAATTCAAACATATCTAGAGTTGCTGCCAAACATATCAAAGTCACTAAAATAAACAAAGCCACTGAAATAAACAAAGGAAGTTACTTTGTTGGCTACCTAGCTCTTTATATATATATATATATATATATATATATAAACATGTCGCACATACATTGCTTTGTTGGCTGCTAAATGTACTGTCTACTTGCACTCTAAATCCCATGAAGTGCTCCTCAGTGCTGGCGGCCTGCATGTGAAAAACATTAGAAATGTGCATAATCTGCTGCATTAAGGAAATAATTTAAATGAATTCAAATACCTTCTTTTTGTCACTACTTGTTGCCTTGCCCTTGCCCTTGTCACACCTTGCCTTTGCCCTTTGCAGTTGCTACTCCTAGTGGTCTTTGATTGCTCCTGCAGTTCCTTCTGTTATAACCTAGTTGATGAAAATGTGCACATCTTAAACTTGTTTGATTCCTCTTCATCTTGTAAGGGTTATGAATTTCATCATTATCCTTTCTTCTTCTATCAATCATAGGCCTCCCTACTGGATTTTATGGATTGGAGGAAGTATTGCATCTCCATTTAGTTCCGGCCACAAATCAAGACCATTGCATGGCTGAATGAGATGCGAATGTAAAGCAATATATGTATCCTTCTTATAGAAGTCATGCACATAATCCTCAACCCGTTCTTTCTTGAAACCTATTACGTGCACTGCATGCTTACAAGGGATCCCAGTCAAATCCTAGCAGTTGCAAGCACATAATCGTTTCTCCACATCAACCACAAATTGCTTGCCACCACTATTCACCTCCCACCTCGCCCCACCTGACCAAATAGATGTACAATCAATGCTAGCTTCTTTACATTTCTCCAATTTTTGCTAGATCTTGTGACAAATAGGGTCTTCATACTTAGCCATTGAATCCCTATTCTTACGGATCCTAACCATGACATATCTTCTAATGGTTTCAAGCATATTGACCAATAGCTTTTCTCTTGCTTCAATAATCTTCGAATTAAAAGTCTCACAAAGGTTATTTAATAGCATATCACACTTTGGATAATAGGGAAAAGCGTGCTTAGCCCACTGCATCGGAGACTTACCTCTTAAATCATCACAAGCTTCTTTGCTTACTATTTCCATTTGCTTCATATAACTTTCAAATGCTGCTCTTGTTGATGCCTTAGCTGCCCCCTACATCAAGTCCTTTAACTCCTTTCCTTGATGGTTCTTCTTGAAGTTAGCAAACAAATGCCTCACATGAAATCTATTGTATGCGTTTGGGACCACATTAGCTAAAGCCGGAAGTAAACCTTTTTGTTGGTTTGAAATAAAGTAACATCCATGGTATCTCACAAGCCCTATATTACCTATTAAATTCTCCAAAAACCATGTCCAAGTCTCCTTATTTTCTGCCTCAGCAACAGCATAAGCAATTGGGTACATACCATCATTTCCATCTATACCCACAACTGCTAGAAGTTGACCAGCAACTACACCTTTCAAATGACAAGCATCTAAGCTTATCAATGGTCTACAATGACTAACAAATCCCTCTTAACATGCAGCTAAGCACACATAGACCCTCTTGAAATTATGATCAGGGACAACAACTATGACTTTAGTTGTGGTACCTGGGTAAATCTTCTCAACTCCGCACAATAGCGTCTGACTTTGGTGTATTGCTCACAAAAGTCCCCTCTATATGCCTTCGACAAGGCAAGCTGGATAGTAACATCCTGCCTCACTGTAGCTACCAAATCTTTAGCTTTAAATTCAATATTAGTTCGAAATTGATCAACATGCTTTTTTGCCACCCAATGTGTAGAAACTTGCCTACTATGGAAAGATCTAATGCATGTATGAGTATCATAAAACGCACTAATTCGGAAGTTTGCCTCCTTATCAATAACTGCAGCACTTTCCAAGGACAACCTTCAACACATTTACACCTCACCCTAGCCTTCTCATTCTTTGACAACTTGATGCCATATCCATGCTTCAATTTGTAAGCTCGTGCAAACTCTTTGAATTGCTTGTTATCCCTAAATGACATCCTTAACACAAACTCAAGATCCTTTAACTATTCACTTCTAAATTCAGGGAATTTTTTCTTTTGCTCCCCATCAGAATTGTCGGGAGAATGCAACTGGTCTGAGGATGCATAGTTGGATCCACTTGGAATTTCATCCAACGGCCGATTAAAAAGAGTTGAAACTATATCTAGGTGGGATAGTGATTGATTTGCAAATTTAGGTGGGTGTGACAATGGATGGATGGCATTTGTGAGTTCTTGTGAGGGCTGATTGTTATGGGTTATGGTGGGCTGAATTGTGTAGTCATCCACAGTAATTTCATATAATTGTTCATTGGTTGGGTCATAATAGTCAGAGTCGTACCATTCATAATCCACATCTCCCACGGTACCATTCCCATCCTTGCCCCTAACACCATTCCCTTCATCGAATACATTACCACCCTCATCACTCATTATCAGCAAGAGCCCCATCCTAATCCTCAACATCAACTTCATCAACATCCCCATTCTCCACATCAACTTCATTATCATCACAATCACCATCAATGTCACCAACACCCAAACCCTCCTCCACACCAACACCACAACCAACCAAATTTGCAGCAACAACAACACTGACATCCCTGACTAACAATTGTTTTTGAACAGGGGTTGCATGTTCTACATAAATGTCTATTTTAGGATCAATGGGGTCAAGACACTTAAATAATTCATGAGTATCACCGTCAGTAGACAAATATCTTAGGCCATTGTCAAGATCCAACCCAGGCACAAGATAATAAAACTGGACATAATCCAATACTCCTAACTGTGCACAATAATTCTTAACCTCTGGTACAGAAAAGCGATTCGAATTTACATTATCATAAACTTTCACCTTGCCACCTATATACTTCCTCTTCTTAACCGAGTGGTGCAATACTCCATTGTAGTGAAGAACTAATGTAAAATTCTAACCAATCATCTTCCCTATGAAAGTTTAAAATAAAAAGAGTTAGCACACAACATAAGTATTTTAGCCGACAAAGATAGTGACAAAGACAGTGTTAAGTAACCCTACACACACCATTAGCCCAATTAAAAAATAAAGTACTGACATCTAAATACCCTACATAGTAAACAATTCCTCCAAGTGCAGACCAAATCGTTTCGAAACAATAAAATTGCATGTGAAGATGTTCAGCAAACAAACAAAAAAAAAATATTATCCACTCAAAAAAAGAAAAAATAAACCATATAAAGTAGATTATCCCAACGCATTTAATCTCACCTATCAGTCAACAAAGTCCAACATAAACAAATAAAATGCAAACAAAATGCAAGCTACTACATATACCCAAAAAAAAAAAAAAACAAACAAACAAACAAACTAAAACTATTCTTGTGCTTATTCTTTGCTGGGTGACGGTATTTATGAGAGAAGTGTTAAATTGGGGTGCAACGCAGATGACCCATTTATATACAGATTAGTTTAGTCATTAAGCTACAAAAATATACCTACAAAGTGGTTGGGAAAGAAGCAGGGGACAGGTGAGAAGGAACTACGGTAAGGAAAGGCAGAGCACACCCATCACTGATTCAGAAACCGATTTAGTCAAGGCAGAGCAGCGAGGGTGGTGGTGGTTTACACGGCGAGCAGGGGCGACGAGGTCTAGAGCAGGAGCGGCGAGGTTCCTCGCCGCTAGTGAACTAATTCTCTCTCTCTCTCTCTCTCTATCTCTCTCTCTCTCTCTCAAAGTTACAGTATTTGGTTGTTTTGGTGGGTTAGGGATTTGGGTCTTCATTTTCTTTTGGTTCAGGGGAAGGGGAATTTGGGTCTTTGTTTTCTTTTGGTTCAGGGGAAGGGGAATGACCCCCTTAATGTTTTTTTTTTAGATTTTTCTTATTTTCTTTTTATTCCCAAAAAAAAAAAAAAACACAGAACAAAACGGCGTCGTTTTATTTTGGTGGTAATAGCAGAACTAACTGAGTTGTAACAGAGCCTTGAATTGACAAAAACTGAAAGTTAGAGGACTGAATTGACAAAACTAAAAGTTAAAGGACTGAAATGAAAAAAGGTGAAAGTTAGAGGGTTAGTTTTGCATTTTTGCCAAAATTTTAATATTGTTGATGTAAATGCTCTTAGGAGTGTTGGCCCAATTGTTTAATCAAGGGTCACATTCCCAAGAAGTTCTCTCCTTGTGTTGTCATAGGCCTAAACATATTGGCAAGACGGCACAAAATCTTCTATCCCAAAATCCTAAACAACTTGCAATTCTTAGATGACACATATTCAATGCACTCTCGCCACCAATATTTATATTTATATTTTCAAGCACCTTGAATCAACTAAGCGGAAAACCTGCCAATTTTTAGAATAAATAGCTAACAATATTGCTGGTTGATATCATATTTTGTCCAATATCGATTAGCATGCTAAAATACTTGCTTAAGATCTAAAATGCCAAAACTCATACTTTTGGATGTAAGAAAAAAAAAAAAAGGGAATTACATGGAAAAATTCTATTTACCTTGGTCGTACATTGGATAAATCATGCAATATTCAATGTTGACTAACCCTAATTGGGATTGGTAAAAAAAGGTTAACCTATGATCCAATCGTCCAATCAAGATAAAGTTTTGTCCATCTTATAGATTATGAAATTCTCTTCAATACGATAGTTCATGGGCCAAAAACAGAGTTGCAATAGATGAAATATTAAGAAAATACCAAAACCCTGATTAAAGGTACTTTAGAAGGTAAAAGAGTTGTTTTTAAAGACTTTTCGTACAAAAAAACTGTACCGATCCAACCATAATGGATGCTAAAAATGAAGACCCTATTGAAGTATGATGGGTTAGCTACCTTCCATAAAAAGGGTTCGATGATATCTTCTCCAAATTAAGAGAAGCTAATTTTCCAAGAAAAGTGCTACAAAAAATTTTACACTGCATCACATGTTGGTTAGGATTTGAGCACATGTAGTTTATTTAACACATGGCTTAATTCAGAGAGCACATGTTAAATTAATTAGCCAATTATCTTAAGCCATATGGGCAAATGAGATTAGAGCTAGTCTCCTATAAATACATAATTGTAATTCAACATTAAATATCATTGAAGAATAAACCAATTGATAGCTTAGTGCATTTCCCCTCTCTTTCTCTCTCTCTCTCTCTATGGAGGATGACTATCTCGAACTTAGTCAATTTTCCTACAATTTTCATACATTTCCCTACAATTCTCATTCATCCCTATTAGAAACTACTAGGTTCCTAACATGACCCAACAACCTTGCCTCCAACCCACCAATGATTAACCTAGCTCGTAACACGCCACTGTTACACAAGCTCAACCAATTGCAAAAACCAACACCGAACCCATAACCACTACAAAACCACGAATCTCAACGCCTTGGTATCAACGCTGTAACCCACAATCCACCAACCATACCACCTATTGATCCTGAATTTCACAACCACCACTTTGATACCCATACCCACACAATTGCAAACCATAAAACCACCACCCAACCAAAACCACAAGCTTTGCTAAGATAGCACAAGACAACCCAGCCACAACAAAACCAATACAGACTTCACTTATAGAAAATCGAAACAAACCCATATTGATAGTAGTGACAAAACCTAACTATTAGGTCCATATTTTTTAGAATCGTCAACCCGTGCCAAATGAGTTTTATGTGTCTTAAAGTGGTAATTGAAGATTAAATTGAAAACATAAAGTTTGCTTAAGAACAACTCAAGAAAAAGTGCATTTTCAGTGTATGTCTCAATACCTCTCAATCTATCGAGGCTTTTTAGGTCGCATTCCGTTTGATCGATACTTCCTCGACACCTAGTTGATAGCATCTCAATACCTTTCGACCTATCAAGATGTGTGAATTAGCAAAAAATTAGTAATACTAAAAAGCCCATAACTGTAATACCCTAAAAAAAAAAGTGATTAAAAGAAAGGTTATTTAAGTAAATTGGTTTATGGGGTCAATTTTATAATTGATATTTCTAAGGGGTTTTTAGAAAATAAGGTTGAAACCCTAGCTATATAAGCTTATTATGTCAATATATATGGAGAGATATTTTTGAAAGAGGAGACTACTCAAAGGATTGAAGCAGAGAAGAATTGACTATACTCTTGAGGTATGAGCCTAAAAATCTCTTTCTTATCAAATCTAAGCTTTATTTTAGAATTAAAGTATTTTTTTTTATGTGATGACTTCGGCCAACAGTAAGACTTTTTAGACATGTCCGTAAGGGTTAACTTTCTGCACAATTTTGTTGCTTAAGAAACTGCGCCCGTAGTGATGGAATTGGAAAAAAAAAAAGGACAAAAGGTCAAGTGAGCATAGGTTTAAGTGAGGTCTGACAAGTTACTTAAAAAAAAAAAAGTGAAGAAGAAAAAGGTGTAAAGTACACGTCCTTGTCTTTCCTAGTGAGACATAGGACTAGGTGCTATAGCATAAAGTGGCAGAATTTATATATATATATATATATATATATATTTATATTTATATAAAGAAGAATATTATGATTAGGTGGAATTTTGGTGTGAAATAAGCAGACAATTATGAGATATTTTTAATAGTCTTTTGACCGGGTACCATTATAAGCTATTTTTTTAAAATATTTGATTATTGAGTAAAAATATTTGAAAATTGTTCTAAGTGATTTCTAAGGATTTTAGAGGAAGTGTTAGGGAAAGGTTCCTTTTGGAATAACTTTTGGAGGTAAGTAACCTTATCTTAATTGGTTTTATTTTGCGTATTTTAATTACTAAAATTGTTTACAGTTATTACAATTTTATTTCTATTGTAGCTCTGTGCGTCCCATTTGATTCTCGATTGCAACCCCATTTACCAAACCTGGCAACCAATCTCTTAGGCCCTTTTGGTAGATAGTCCCTTGCTCTCTTAAATAGACGTTCGGCACGCCAACTTTTTGCCCCCCTCCCTGACCGTTGGAGAAGCCCGAGACATTGGTCCACGCTACACAACAGCCGACGATCTTCCCTCAGTCCGGGACGAGTCTGCCGAGAGAGTGTCTCGGTTACTGAGGGAACGAGCACACGTTCCAGTTGAAAAGGACGACATTAAGTCCCAAATACCCCAGACCCACGTTACTGAGGGCATCCGAGTAACCGCGCCAATTGACGAGATGGTGACGAGGAAGGTGCTTACAGTTGATCGTTTTTTACCCGGCTCGCGGCAACCAGTTCAACAGCAGCAAACCCGGGTCCGGGATTGTTCCCCTCCTCCTCCGCCTGCCAGACAAAAGAAGAAACAACGCGTTGGGGACCCCCTTCCTGGGAGACAAGGAGATGCTCCCTCCAAAACACCTTCCCGCCCATCAAGCGGGATAGTGATCTGCGAGCCCGCGGGTAGTTCCCAGCCGGCCACTCGTGGAGTTACTGGACAGGCTTCTTCTTCCAGGCAGACACCTAGCTGGCAGCCGACTTTCATGCTGGGAGCGAGCCCTTGCCGGCCACAGCAAGCCTACGGCTGTGGGCTCAAGGGGAAGGTGGTCGGGTGGCACACAGCTTGGCCAGCGGCCTGATGTTGCCCGAGGATGTCCATTTCTTCTGGGACGGCACTGAAGAATCCATAGCAAAGCGGCTCCAATGGCACACCATAGCGTTGAATTTTCTAATCCATGCTCTTTGTTAACTTGATTGATGTGTATTTTTCTCCTTGTTTCCTTCTGAGTTTATCAATTCTGTGTTGCAGGCCGCCCAGATTACCCATGTGCTCGGGGAAAGAATGAATGAACTCGCCGAGGATGCTGAGCGGGAGAAGGTGCTCAGAGAAGTGGCTGCTGAAATGGCCCGGGAGAAGTCCACCGCTGCCGAGAATGCTGAGAGAAAGGCGCAATCTGAGGAGAAAGCTAAGCAGAAGGCAGAAAGGAGGGTGGCCGAGCTGGAGGTGAAGCTGAGTGAGGCAGAGTTGAAGCTGGCACAAGCCGAGAGCCTAGCAATGGCCAATGCTGACGAAGTAGCCGACCTTAAGGCGACTTTGGAAGCATGTGAAGAAAAATGGTATAACGAGGGCTTTGCGGACGCTGAGAATTCCGTAGAGCCAGTTGTTTTGCAGGCTAGGGCTCACGGTTTTAAGGAAGGTTGGCTGGCCGCCCTTCGAGTAGCTGGTGTGCCTGGGGACTCCCCGCTCTGGAACTCGGAGAACATCCCTCGACAAACTCCTTCCAACCCGGTCTAGAGCCAAGCAGTTGCAGCTGATGAGGAGGATACCCCGAGTATGAGGGAGCTGGTCCGGGCCATAGACACTCACGTTGAAGACCTTGATCTAGAGGTATCCAGCACCCTTAACGCTCCCGGTAACGAAGGGTCTCAGCAGCTACCCGGCGAGGAGAACCGAGAACAAGAAGCTGTCGACTCATCTCCGCTCTTTCCAACTGGCCCAGCAAATTAAGTTTGTTTGAGTGTTTTTGCTTTCTCTTCCCTTTTGGTACTCCAGGTGTTAACATTTATTTGTTTAATTTGCCTAGGCACCGGGCTATGGCACCGGAACAATTAAAGTTTTTTTTTTTTTTTTTTATATATATAATGTGACTTATTTTGGTTTGCCTACTTACTGAAATGCCAAATTTCTTTTGTGTATGTTTTTGCTTGTTATGTGTTTCCGATCATTTTGATTCAACTTCGTTGCTGAAATGATATGCTTTATTTTGAACGTGAGGCCAATTTACTTGTTTATTTTGCGAATTTGTTCGGCACCGTTCAGCCGAGTATAATGAACGTCCAGCTGTTGACTTAGTATCAGGGATAGGCTCTCATCTTGACGGTTTTTCTTTCAGGTCTATACCTGTCCGGCGACAAGGATCGAATCGGGGACAGGCTCCCGTCCTTAGAGACATTCGTTTTAGGTTTCCACTTGCCCGGTGATTAGGATCGAACCGGGGATAGGCTTCTGTCCTTGGATATTTTTGTTTTAGGTTTCCACCTGTCTGGTGATTAGGATCGAACCGGGGACAGGCTTCTATCCTTAGAGATTTCCGTTTAGGTTTCCACCTGTCCGATGATTAGGATCAAACCGGGGACAGGCTTCTGTCCTTGGATATTTTTGTTTTAGGTTTCCACTTGTCTGGTAATTAGGATCGAATCGGGGACAGGCTTCTGTCCTTAGAGATTTCCGTTTTAGGTTTCCACCTGTCCGGTGATTAGGATCAAACCAGGGACAGGCTTCTGTCCTTGGATATTTTTGTTTTAGGTTTCCACCTGTCCGGTGATTAGGATCGAACCGGGGACAGGCTTTTGTCCTTGGATCAGGGTGGAATATTTGTAGACAAAACTGTATCAGTTAAGCATCTCCTCAATTAACGAGTGGTAAAAAACATACACGGAACACCAATAGGTTCATATTACTGTCTCGAAGCGCTTAGCAGTAAAACTTCTTTAGGTTGTGAATGTTCCATGGCCGAGGAAGAGGTTTCTCATTTAGGCTTTCTAAGTAATAAGCCCCCTCCCCAGCGATTGCAGTGACTCTGTACGGTCCTTCCCAAGTTGCAGCCAACTTCCCGGCATTGGTGTCACGCATGTTCTCCACGACCTTCCGAAGGACAAGATCCCCCGCACCGAACCCTCTTGACTTTATCCCTCAATTACAGCGACGAGCCATCTTTTGCTGATACTCGGCTAGTTGAATCAGCGCGGTGTCTCTATGTTTGTCGAAGAGGTCTAAGCCCTGTGTTAACATCTTCTCGTTCTGGCCGGGTTCAAACCCTTTTGCACGCGCACTGCACAGGTGTACCTCGGCGGGTATCACGGCCTCTACCCCATATGCCAGGGAGAAAGGAGTTTCCCCTGTTGACCTCCTGGGTGTTGTACGATATGCCCATATCACGCTTGGTAGTTCCTCCGCCCACCGACCTTTCGCGCCGTCCAACCCTTTCCTTAACCCATTGACGATTGCCTTGTTAACGGCTTCAGCTTGACCGTTGCTTTGAGGATAGGCGGGCGTCGAGTACCTGTTTTTGATACCCAGATTGCTGCAAAATTCACCAAAAGCCCGGCTATAAAACTACAACCCATTGTCAGACACGAGGCAGTACGGCACTCCGAACCTTGTCACTATGTTCTTCCATACGAATTTCTTGACGTCCACATCTTGAATATTCGCCAATGCTTCAGCCTCCGTCCACTTGGTAAAGTAGTCCACGGCTACCAGGACGAACCTCCGGTTGCCCGTCGCCCGGGGAAACGAACCTAGAATATCCAGCCCCTATTGGGCGAATGGCCAAGGACTGCTGACAGGGTTAAGTGGTCTAGCCGGCTGGTGGATCGAAGGGGCGTGCTTTTGGCATTTTTCACACTTCCGTACATACTTGGCGGCGTCTTTTTGCATCTACAGCCACCAGAATCCCTGAGTGATTGCCCGGTGTGCAAGTGAACGTCCTCCCACGTGACTGCCGCATACCCCATCATGTAACTCGATCAACAGCTTATCCACTTGACCGGGGTGCAAGCATAAGAGATACGGCCCCACGAAGGATCTCCGGTACAATCTCCGATCTGCTGACAACCAATACCTGGCCGCAGTCCAGCGAATCTTGATGGCCTCCTTTTCATCGTCCGGGATTTGGTTATAGGCCAGGAATCGAATGATAGGGTCCATCCAACAAGGGTCGGCATTGGAAATGGTGGCAATGCCAACCGCGGAGCCATCAGCATCTCCCACTTCTAGGATGCTGGGTTCCTGTATGAGTTCTACCTTGATCATCCGAGGTACATGCTCTGTCAATGCCGAGGCTAGCGTGGCCAGCGAATCTGCGTGTCTGTTTTGCCCCCGGAGAACTTGAGTTAACTTTACCGTGCGAAACTTGAGCATAACCTTCCTTACCAGCTGTAAGTACTTTCTCATTCTAGGATCCTTGGCTTCAAAGCGCCCTGCACCTGGTTAACAACCAGCCGTGAGTCCGAGTACACTTCCACATCCCGCGCCCTCAATCCTGCCACGGTCCTCATGCCGACAAGCAAGGCTTCATATTCTGCCTCGTTATTGGAGGCCCTAAATCCCAGCCTAAAAGAATGCTCCAGCCAAATTTCCTATGGCGTGATTAAGACTATTCCGGCTCTAGCCCCTGTTGCGCTTGAAGCGCCGTCCACATAGACCTTCCACGGGGAAGAGACTACCCGACAAACAATCTCCCCTTCCTTCTTGGGGGAAAACTCAGCCACGAAATCGGCCAACACTTGACCCTTAATCGAATTCCTCGGTCTATACCTTATGTCAAACGCGCCAAGCTGGGTCCCCCATTTAGCCATCCGGCCCGTGAAATCTGATCTCCTCAGTAAGGACTGCAAGGGGTACTCGGTCAACACGTGCACGGTATGGGCTTGAAAGTAGTGAGGCAACTTTCTAGTGGTGTGCACCAGGGCTAACACTAATTTTTCTAAGGGCAGATATCTGACTTCTGCATCGACCATGGTCTTGCTGATGTAATACACGGGTTGTTGAATTCCCCGATCAGTTAGAAGTACGGCGCTAGCTGCGTGCTTTGATACCGAGAGGTACATAAATAAGTCCTCCCCGGGTAGTGGGGCGGTCAACATTAGGGCCCGTGTCAAATACACCTTTAGGTCCTGGAACGCTTCGTCACACTTCGTATCTCATTCAAACCCCTTCCATTTCTTCAGGAGTTGGTAAAAAGGACGGCAGTGGTCGGCAAACTTCGAGATGAACCGATTAAGGGCGGCCAACATCCCGGTTAGTATTTGTACCTCCTTTGGGTTCCCTGGCGGCTTCAAATTCTTCACGGCCTCGATCTGGTCGGGGTTGACCTCTATTCCCCGGGTAGTGACCAGCTATCCCAAAAATTTACCAGCTCCCACTCCGAACACGCACTTCTCTGCATTCAGGAGCAACCGATGTCGCCGAAGGATTTCGAACACCCCCCAGAGATCCTCATTGTGCCCGGATTCCAGTTTGCTTTTGACGACCATGTCATCTATGTATACCTCCACCGTGTGTCCTATCTGATCGCAGAACATTCTCGTCATCATTCGCTGGTAGGTGGCCCCGGCATTTTTTAAACCGAAGGGCATCACTGTGTAATGATAGTTGGCCTCTGGTGAGATAAATGCCATCTTCTCTTGATCTTCAGCCGCTAGGGCTATTTGGTGATAACCCTGGAAAACGTCCAGGAAGCTCATTCTCGGGTGTCCACATGTGGCATCTACTAATTGGTCGATCTTCGGCATTGGGAACGGATCTCTCGGGCATGCTCGGTTCAAATCCGTGAAATCTACACAAACCCTCCACTTTCCATTCTTTTTCTTCACTACCACCGTGTTTGCTAACCAGTCCGGGTAGAAGATCTCCCTTATAGCCCCCGCTTCTTTCAATTTTTTTACTTCCGTCTTTACAGCCTCAACATGCTCCTTGGCTGACCTTCTCGGCCTTTGTCTTTTAGGGGTTATGGTCGGGTCGGTATTGAGCCGGTGGACAATGAAGTCGTGGTCCACCCCGGGTACTTCATACAGGCTCCAGGAAAATACGTCCACATTTCGTACGAGGAGCAGTAACGTCCCCACTTTATCCTCGTCAATCATGCTCGCCCCTATATGGAAATACCTGCATTCGTCCGGCAACATTTTTACCTTGATCAGCTCCTCTGCGTGATTAGCCCCTGTTTCCCCCGAGGGCTGCAGTAATTGCTATGAAGGGATCTCATCAGATTGGCCCCTCCGTTCGGTGCTCTGATTCTCCCGGTTCACCGCTGCAATAAGGCATCGCCTAACAGTTTGTTGGCTGCCTTTTACCACTGCGACGCCTTGCTCGGTCTAGAACTTAATCTTTACGTGTAGAGTGGACGGCACTGCCCCCATTGCATGAATCCATGGCCTTCCAAGAATTGCGGTGTAAGGAGAGAATGAGGCAACCACTATAAACGATACTGTGACTTCCTTCCCTTCCAAAACCACAGGAAGAGAGATTTGCCCTTCAGGAACCACTACCTGGCCGTCAAAACCGATCAGGGGCGTGTCGTATTTCGTGAGATCCTCAACCTTCAGCCCAAGCCCCTTGTACAGGTCAGGATACATGACCTCGGCACTGCTTCCTTGATCCACCAATAATCTCTTTACCAAGAAGCCGCCTATTTGAGCCGTTACCACTAATGCGTCGTCATACGGCTGGACCGTCCCTACTAGATCCTAGTCGCAGAAGGCAATAGGCTCCTGGGTGGCTTTTACCCTTTTTGTAGGTGGATTCTCCCCCGTACGAACTTCAACCAGGGATGCCATTAGAACTTCACTTCTCCCGATCCTTACGATATCTCTGGGTGCAGCGTGAATCACCTCAATTACTCCAATGGGGGGCGGGTGGGGATTCCTACCCGGCCTTGCGCCCCGTTCAGGTTCAGTATTATCTGTGCTGATAACGAACTCTTTCAAATGCCCTGCTTTCAACAACTGCGCCAAGTGATCTTTCAATACCCGGCAATGCTCGGTGGTGTGTCCCTTATCCTTGTGGTATGTATAGTACAGATTTTGGTTTCTCCGGGATGGGTCACCCGCCATCTTATTCCGCCATCTAAAGTACGGCTCGTTCTTTATCCGGTCAATGATTCTATGCATCGGCTCCTTAAACGTCACGTTGATTTCCCCGTGTTGCAATCCTTGTTCTTGGAGGGCCAAACCTTTTCGGGATTTCGGCTGAAATTCGTTCTGCCGAGGACGAGCAGTCAGTAAGGCTTTACCTTTATTTTGTATCCGATCATCTTCTAGGCGGTTGTACTCCTCAATGTGCCTCATTAGTTGCCTCATGCCCTCTGGAGGTTTCCTCGTCAATGATTCTCGTAGCTCGGAGTCTTCGGGTAGTCCCATTCTAAAAGTGCTCGCTGCTATCTTCTCATTGCCCCCTCCGATCTTGTTGTAGAGTTCCCAATAGCGGTTCGCATAATTGCGTAGGGTCTCTCCAACCCTCATCTTTATAGATAGCAATGCGTCTACCGGCTGCGGAACCCGGCTACAGGTCACAAACCGGGCTCCAAACTCTTGAATCAATTCCGCGAAACTGCGAATAGAACCCTTTGGTAATCCATTAAACCATCTCAATGCAGTGGAGCCAAGACTGGAAGGGAAGACCTTGCACATCAGCGCGTCATCATGTTTGTGCAAAGACATCATGTGAATGTAATGACTGACGTGCTCCACCGGGTCCGTTTTTCCGTCATAAGAGTTGAACGGTGGCTATGTATATCTATTCGGAATCGGGGCCTGCTCAACGGCATTTGAAAACGGGGACCGTGCAACCTTACGAAGTGCTCGGCTCATAGCGTCCATGGCCGCATTTCGCGGGCGCTGCTCTTTCGGGGAATCCGAACCGCGGTCGGCATAACCGCGTGAACGGGAACGGTCCCGATATCGTTGCGTCTCCCGTGAACGTGAACGATCATGCGGCTGATAATGGCTGGAACGCTCGGACCCTTCTCTCTGGCGGTTCCTCGCTTCTTCCGACCTCCTTTCCCGTAGTTCCAAATTCTCTCTCCAACGCCCTTCTGCCTTCAGCTCCAAATCTCTTACCAGCCTACGCAGCCGCTTAAGCTCTTCATCCCTTGGGTCGGGCTGTCTATTTTCTGTGGTGCCGGACATCGTTTGTAGGGTTCTGCGCGATCCTTCGCTCCGACCGGACTGTTCTTCATTTTGCCTACGGTACCTGTCTTCGCGCCTTTTTTGTCTTCGCTCTCGCCAAGTGGATCCTCATGAGGACCCCACCGAACCGCTTTCGGCATAACTGCTCGAACGCCTTTCAGACATCTCGCCGGGTATGGACCACAGCTGAGCTACAGCTTAGTAAGAGATTCCCACAGACGGCGCCAATTGTGCGAACGTGTAAGAGACTATTGGGCTAGACTCTCACTTGGGCTTACAATTTATTTGTGAGGTGGGCTTAGAATTTCCTACAATGGGCGGCTCACTGCACTGAGGTCCAACGACAATTTTCTCGCTCCTCGGCTAATTCTTCATTAATTCCCCCCTTTTCCTCTTGTCCTACTCTCTGCCCTTTTCCTCTTCATGGCTTTCTCTTATTTATAGGCTCCGTTGGGTGATGGTATTATGATTGCTCTGGTCGATAGTGGAAAAGAAGGTCCAATGCCGTCGTTGCTAAGTGGGAATTTGGTAGTAGAGTGGCAAGAGTGGCATCGAAACTTGCCCATTGATGTTGGTAGTATGTCCGGTAATGACTTTCTTGGTGCTTTGCTGGTCAAATTGAACAGAGAGCTCATTTGAGAACAAATCTCCTCAGGGATGCTCATTACCAAATGACGGCTAGCCCGATCAGACGACCATGTGAAAACGATGAGATTATAAGTAACGGAGCTCTTGTCGGGCATGGCAATGCACAACTTCCGGGCAATCGTTAATGTCCGGCCAGGCCCAGATTTAAATGGGCTGACTGGTCTTATGAAACTATGCGGGCCATATACATGAAGCCCAATAGAGGGTTAGGGCCGGACCGTACACGTACAGTTATCAAACCTTTTTTTTTTTTTTTTTTTTTATCATATTGGATTTGTTTCTTGAGAAAGTTTCCCCACAGTAGTTTTTACTTTGGGACAAGTTGTTTCTTTGGTTTCCCTTAAGTTAACCATATTGTGTGTTCTATTTGTTCCATTGCTTTTATTATTGACTAGATTGGTATTGATTGCTTAAACATGGATCGTTCTTAATTTGATTATTTAATCACTACTATTCATAATTTGATTAATTTAATCACTTGGCTTAAAACTTGGTTATTAATTCAACTATGATGATGAACTATCAACAATGTCGACAAAGCAAACATCCTAAATCTAACACTCTTTATTACAGCTGACAAGACACAACCTTTGTCCGCTTCAAGCTTTAATAAATTCTTCCATTACTCTCCGAGTTGCCACATGTTGAGTTTCTTAATGCTTGTACATATAAAAGAATCAAAGATGCTTGAGAGATCATAAAATTAACCTCTATCGACGTAATCTAGTAAAAAACTTGTGCAAATAAAAAATCCCAAATGAATGTGATACCACAATCAGTCTTTGCCAATTGAAAGTTATAAATTTATAGTATTTTAACTTTTCATTTATGCATGTTAGAGATCAATAAAATTCAATTTGTGTAGTAAAACCCAACAACATTTTTCAACCAATTTAGAAATCTTATTAATTGAAGCCACCCGACTTAAGTGATAAATTAACTTGTTATGTTCTTTGACACTTTAAAACCATTTTCATGCTATCATTGCATACTCTTGGTGTGGTGATCACTTCACATGTATAAGTACTTGTGAGGTATGGAGGTAAGGGCCGGGGATTAAGTCTTTAGCAGGAAGTTTCACACACATATACACTTAGATTAGGTTAGAATAGAAATTCTATCCTGTATAAAAAAAAAAAAAAAAAAACCATTTTCACGCTAAAATAATTAATATCGACCATCAAAAGGAAAAAAAGATATCAATAGTCACCTTCGCTCAAATTTGTATCTTTATTAATTGGAAAAAAAGAGAGGAAAAACTTAGTTATAGTATCTTAGGTGTAATATATTAGATTTTTCAATTAAATTTTAATATATAGTTGCATTACATTTAATAATTATTTGAAATGATAACATTGTTTGTATTTAATTGATGAATGCAACTTGGTGTTTAAATTTAATTGAAAAACCTAGCTTATTAAACTTAAGGTAATGTATTTAAGTTAAAAAAAAAAAACCTTTATTGGTCTTGCATGTAATTATTTTTCCCTCTTTTTTTGGAGAAAATTGGCCTTTGCTCTTTTCGCACAAATTATACAACGTTTTGCCCCATTTCCCAAACTAATTAAGGAAATGCCCATATTTTGAAACTCGATTTTCTCAAAATCGAGTTAAGCCCTATAGTGGCGTTTTTAAGAAGCCTAAAGTGACGTTTTAAGGACATATAGTGGCGTTTTGGAACTTAGGCTCCCTGAACTCGAGTTATAGGCAAAAAAAAAAAAAAAAGCCTATAACTCAAGTTCATGGAGTTCGAGTTCTAAAACATTACTATAGGTCTTTAAAACGACATTATAGGAGCCTTAAAAACGCCACTATAGGGTTCTAGAATTTTTTTTTTAAAACTAGATTTTGAGAAAATCGAGTTACAAAAGAGGGACATTTTCTTAATTAGTTTGGGAAAGGAGAGTAGAAGGCTGTATAATTTGAGCGAAAAGGACAGTTGCCCATTTTGTCCCTCTTTTTTCAGCACAGACTTGATTTGTTGCCTAGAAAAAAAAAACTTCAAACTTTTACATTAATTAATTTTACATCTGAAAAATCCTTTTTTTTTTTTTTTTTTTTTTTTTTTTTTCCGATGAAATGTTCTCATTTTTTCACTGTGTTTTTAACCATCAAATAATTAATACAACTTTGAACAGGAAAAAGCTTTAGATTCTTGTCAACGTGGGAAAGAAAAGAGAAATATGATTATATGAAGATATGATGTGCGGAAATGGGCACCGACGTCCAATTTAATAATGTAGTAGTCAAAGAAAAAATAATTGAAGATCACCAAAAGTTAATAATCAATTTATTATGGAAGACCACTATGTTTATATTAATGTTATTAATAATTCTACAATATATGTTACTAAACTATATAAATCTATTAGATATTTTAAGCTTCTGGTCCAAAATATAAAGCATTACGTTCCAAATTTTTTCTGTAAGCCATGGTGGTCCTTACTTAAAGCCTCGCAATTGGATACTAGTCGTTCCTATTGTCTGCCACCATACACTTCCACTACTATTACCACATGTCAACCATTCAATTTACTAATGTTGACTAGTTGTTTTTTTCAGTTTCCAAATACCTATTCCATCTACCTAAAAAAACTAAAAATATAACAAAATAAATGAAATAAGAGAAATGTAAATCTTCCATTATTATAAATTTATAATAGGTTCGGTCAATTTTTAGTTTTTTTGCTTTGGCATCTTTATTCCGCACCAATAATGCTAGTACTAAAGTACCATACGGTCCGTACATTGTTTTTGATAAGATAATGTGCCATACAAGTTCACACATAATTCGTCACGACTGTTTTATGTGGTAGGTTGTAATTCATTGTATATTACTATCATATAGATTTATTATTTTTTAAAACTCCTAATTTTTAAAAACTCCTCACAATTTATCACGTACGACATTTGTGGTTGTGTAAAAATGTGTGATCCTTGCATTATTGTATTTGCACCATGCCACTCAATAATTGAAGAGGACTACAAGTCTGCAACCCTTGTCTTCTATGATTCAACCATCTCTATCCTCACATTAATTCAATCACACAACATGATTGACTTGACCATGTAATGGTTTTTTGAATCGATTTGGCTATTGTGGTTCAAATTAGCAATTGGTTAACTCAACTAGTAAGAGTTGGGAAAAGTCTTTTTAATTAGCAACTCAAAAGCTTGAGAAAGCCTTGGGGGTATTTAGTATATACACTTAAAAACTAAAAACATATGTGAAAATACGTATGGATGAAATAGTGTGTGAAAATAAGTATAATGTTGTTTAAAAATTGAAAACATGCGTTTGAAAAGGTGTACCAAACGGGGCCTTAGATTTTCTTGTGACAGCGAATTCTAATTAGTAAAAACAAAATTGGTTAAATTATGTGAAAATATATATATCATCAAAATGCAAAATAAAGTTGCACGTGGGAATTATATCCCAATATATTTTGGCTTCACCCTTAGTGATGTTTGAGTGGTAGTATTACTATCACCAATAGTCCCAATGTCACTTTATGCCGACTGCCGACTGCCGACTGCCGACACTAAACCCTAAACCCCTATGTATATATACTTATCTATGTTATCTAAACTCTATTGGGACTTTTTGGAAGTTGCGGCAGAAGTTAAAACTATATTGTCTTGCTACATGCTTTTGGAGTTTTTTGAGTCCTTTACGTCAAATATTCTCCTCGGCATCGTTAATGCACGTTGGCTTGATATCATTATCATATTTCTATAAAATAAATTTTGTGTTATATATAATCATATAATGTGGGTGAAAAACCTAAAAAGTCCTTATTAATGCATTTACTTTTTCTTCTTATACAAGGTGCTTATATTCTTTTACCTCTTCATTTTACACATTCAAGATTTCTTTTATCCCCCTATAAAAAAAAAAGATTTCTTTTATCCCAAATGACAAAAGAATCTTCATTGCACTATATTTATATTATTACAATCATAATAAGCTAATAATTCTAGTCTCGGTAAAATTTTATTACCAAAATTGGGGAAAGCTTTTTTTTTTTTTTTTTTTTTTTTTTTTTGGAGAGGGAAAATTGGGGAAAGCTTAAACTATTATTTGGATTACAATTCTATTAATAAAAGTTTGAAATCTTAAAAGAAATTATATTATTTATATACATATTATTTTTAATTAGACCTTGTATCGTATTAATATACCATTACTCTTATTTTTTTTTAAAAATCGACAGGTATACTACTGCTTACTGGAGTTAATTAAAAGAATATTACAAATTTGCATCCGTGATTACTCAAAGAAAATTTTGCATTTTAAAAGGGTAAAAATAGAAAGAAAAGAAACAAAGAAATTTTGTATTACTGGACAAGAAAATAATATTTACTCAAAAAGACCAAACAAGACGGAATGAAATTAAAGGGTTTGGAAGGGAAAAATTTATCAAATTAGGAGGAAAATTCTTCTAAAGCATTATATGGTGATTGATAAATTATTCATATGTATTTAAATATTTTTTAAAAAATAACACACAAAAAGTGAGAGGGAATGTAATTCTAACACAAAAGAATATCACAAATTTTACTCAAAAGTCATAGTAATTTATGTATACTGTAAGTCATATGACTTTTTTTAGAAAAGTCACATGACTTATTTAATAATTTATCTGACCTGTTTAAATAATACACATTGATGATTTTATAAGCTGTTATACAATAGGTTTGAAAAGATCGTCCAAACTAGTATGCAGAAAAATTTTGTCTAGTTTAAAGGCTTATGCCTCAATTATGTTATCTTTATCTCTTTATTCTTTCTTTTCTATTTTGTTTTAATGTTTTGTTAGTTTTTTTGTTTTTGTTTTTGTTTTTGTTTTTGTTTTCTTTAAGATCTCCTCCTCTATTCCCCACTCCAAAGATTCTTATTGTGTTTGTCCCCTCTAATTGCCCCTATCACTTCCACCATAAAGCTGATCCATGTGGCTGTGATTGAATTCTAAATTTTCACTTTAATAAATCTCACTTGACCATCAGGTTTTTATTTGTTTTCTTTAAAAATAACCAAAAAAAAAAAAAAAAAATTGTTTGAGTTTAAACTTTAAACTAGAGGTGTGGGTTTGAGATACCAAATTTATTGACTTGTTTGACTTAGAAAATAAATTGAGTAAAAGTTAAAGGGTAAAAATTAGATACATGTTAATTAGACTGATCAATTAAACTTAAACACATAAATGCATTGAGTTTGACTGGAAAATATAATATTATTAGTACTTTATTTATCAATGTAGTTTTCAAAATTTAAGTACAAGCATTTGAATGTAATTGGGGAATTGTATATAAGGAACTCTATTTAAGTTTGCACAAAGTAAAATAATACAAATATGCCTAGAAAAAGGTTAAAATGGATTTAAAGAATGCATTCTGCTATAACCGGCAAAATTTTCATAGAAAAAATCACACTCTCAGTCTCTCTCAATGGAGACAGTATCTCATGCATCGGGCGCATGAGATATGTGTCTCATTGACACATGACCCCACAGATATGGGGCCCATCTGCAGGGCTCATGTGTCAGTGATACACGTCTCATATGCTCAGAGCATATGAAAGTCTTTCCCCTCAATGACACCTTTATTGGGGCCCATTTGTGGGGCTCATGTGTCAGTAAGACACGTGTCTCATACGCCCAGAGCATATGAAAGTCTTTCCACTCAATGACACCTCTATTGTGCCTGCTACAATACAAAAAGATTTTATGACCATAATTAATTCCATGTCCATTTTCACAATTATATGATGTGGTTAAGTATGAGTGATGAAAAAAACAGTTGTTGAATGCATGTGAAAGTAACATGAAATTAGTCACAGTTTACCATTTAAAATAGTTGTTAAAATTGTTGTAAAAATTGATGTAAAATTGGTTATGATCCTAAAATAACTAAGAAAGAAAATGAGTGTGTGAATATTCGTTGTAAAGTTCTGTGACTCTAGACCTTTAATTAAAAAACAAGCCAATTTATAAGTTTAAACAAATACTCCACATAAGATATGCCATAAGAGTAAAACTTCCTCTAGAAACTTGGTACATCAATATTATTTTATTTTTAAAAAAAGAATAGCCTATATAATCTCTTATCTAAACACGATCATGGTAACTGCCAATTTTTTTTTTTTTTCAGAGAAGGTAATAAATGCCAAATGTTAGGAGTTTACTTTCACTTTCTTATTTTTCATGGAGTAAACAAGAGACGTGAAATTAAGAATGGCATTTGTTAATGTTATTGTGTTCTCCAATAATTAGTGATAGTCAATGACGAAAATAAAATTTAGGCTTGTAATGGAATTGAATGAGGCAAAATAAAATTACAGCACATTTACAGCTTCAAGGGAATATGAATGTTAACCATGGATCATGTTGGCTGTCAATCTTTTATAAAAGATGAATTTTAGGTGTTGAAATTGAATTGATAGTATATGTGACCATGATTTTTTTTTTTTAAATGGTGTTAAACGTGAGTCTCAGGAACTAATTGAGATTCTTCTCCAAAAAGAAAAGAAAAGAAAAAAAAAAAAACAATAATAAAGAGATTCGAAACTAATCTTTGCCCAATATGTCTCATTAAACAAAAAAAAAAAAAAAAAAAAAAAAAAAAACCATGAGTTGGACAAAGACCAAGCATTTACAATTTACAACTATTTCTCTAAAAAAAAAGAAAAAAAAGAAAAGTCATTTACAACCACAAAAACTCAAAAGATTTTTGTTGCTCGGCAGCCAAAGATTTGTACACAGGTCGTCAACATGAGCACTGCATCCTTTGTACGCGGACACGGTCCTTGAGAATTCCATTATACAAAGCAATCCTATTATCTTGCATTCCACGAATTGTTGGGATTTTGTTTCTGCAATTCCCTTCAATAAATTTGTTCAACTTCATCTTCATCTGCCCTTTCCTGTACTCCTCACCATTCCCACTTGGTTCCTTCACATTCTCAGCAAATTGTACCTTCTTCTTCTCCTTTCTCTCCCTTTTCTTTTCCCCTACAATCACAATAACTGTGAGAAAAAGAATATAATAGTATATATCAAAGAAAAAAAAAGGGGAAAAAAAAAAGCAACCCCATATGAATATGTACCTGAATGTAGACAAGAACGTAGAATTAGCTTTTGAGGCTGCTGGGAATTTTGATTCCGGGAAAGATGGGATAGTGGGAAAGACCTTTGCCTACAAGAAAGATAGAGTACGGTGCTAGAGACAACCATGGCTGTGGCCAAGACTAAACCATGTGAAATGGAAGACATGGTGGGACACAAACTCAAACAACACCAAGAAAGAAAGTTGAAGAGACTCAACAGGGGAAGAAGTTCTATGATGACTCAACAGGGAGGGAGTTTCTATGATTATTTTACAATGAGACGTGTAAGCCAATCCTACAATATATATTCAGAGAGAGAGAGAGAGAGAGAGAGAGAGAGAGAGTCTTGTTTTAGGAGTGTGAAATAGGAGTCTGCAATAAAAAGAAAAAGAAAAAAAGAAAAAGAAAAAAGGAAAAATTGATGTGTGGGAAAGGTGTGAAAGAAAAAGGATAAATAGGCGGTGTATTGGGCATCTGGATTTCTCTTTAGATTGATGGCAAAGGAAACGAGGCTTTTGGAGTTTTGGTTTGGCTTTTGTAACGCATTTGTTTTGTTTAGTGCTATTTGGAAGGCTATTTTGGAGGGCTTCTGGGTGTGAGAGGTCAGCAGTCAACCTCTTAGGGGACTTCTTTCTACGCGTTTAAATTTGGGGTTTGGATAAGTGTTTATGGGACCGATGCAAGTATTGATTTTTGAGCCAGTTGTCACTGTTGAGAAAGTATTGGCATTGGCAATGACTTGTATGTATTTCTATTTCCGTTGATTTTGTCACTGTTGAGAAAGTATTGGCGATGACTCGTAGATTCTATTTCAATTGAAATAGGAAGCTTCGAACAGACTACTGATTGCAAGCTGCTACTTGCAATTGATACTTTTAGCTAACAAGTTGAAGCACTTTATTTTTTCCTCAAGTAATAGTGAGTTTTCTTTCTTGTAACGATACCAAGTTACAATAATAGTTGATTCTAAAAAAAAAAAAAAAAAAATTGCAATAATAGTTGCGTAATTATTAAGCCATTAATATAAACACACACAAAAAAGAATTATGTTAAGGACACAATTTTTAGCACAATTTTGTGTCACAACTCGCCACATGGCAAGTTGTGATTGGTAAAAGTGTGTCTCTACATGGCCCATTGACATACCCTTACCAATCACAACTTATTATGTAGCGAATTGTAACACAAAGTTGTGCAAAAAGTTGTTCCTTAACATAATTGCGCGAAAAAAAAAGGACTCAACTTCCAATGGCTAGTAGCCACTGGACATGTTGGATATGCGACACGTGTCTAAGACTAGACACGTGTCGCATATCCAACGTGTCCAATGGCATTGGTACTGGACAGAAACCAAACCACTCATCCCCCCCCCCCCCCCCCAAAAAAAAAAAAAAAAAAGGTTTTCAGGCTTAACTCTCTTGTGGGTCTTTTATATTTATGGAATCATGGATTTGGTCAAAGAAATGGAATATGTTTGATGTCCATCAAATTCAATTAAAAATATTTTTTTGAGTGAGATTCAATCAATTTCGAGGTTCGTGTAATGGGATTAGTATCATTAAATTGACTAAATGAATTTCACATTATTATAAGGTTTGAACTTGTACTACTTTCTCATGCATGCTTGTTTGATCGTCCATTGTTATATGGCACATATATGTCTAATTACTCCCAACATTCTCCTTTTTTTAATCCAACATTCATTGTATTTGATATTTTGGTTAAAATCACATATGGAAATGGTCAAGTTCACTTGGGTGCACTTAGAAGCTTCTCTTACTAATAAGTTGGATACTGTTATTACTAATTACTATGATAAATAATAATATAAAATCCTTTGAATGATAGTATAGATGTGAAGAGGTCAAAAATTGTGAACGATGGAATTATAGATGTGAAGATAAATTTTTTTTTTCAAATAATCAAAGTAAATATGTCAAATGAAAAATCCAAGGTAAATTATGTTCTCTCGGAGGAAGAAGAGAATTGAACTTAATATTTCTCAAGATTACCTAAATAAAGATGTTAATAAGATGTTATCAACACTTTCTAATAGATTTCAAGGAAGGAAATAAGCCGAGTTCAATTTTAATTTCTTATATAGGACAATAAAATAAATGATTTTACATTAATTTTCCAGAATAGGTAGAAAAAATTGCATTATTTAATGTTAAGTGCCTACTTTATTTAGATTAGCATTGAATAAATAATGGTAGAAATAGGTTTTATTTATTCAAATAAATTAATTGCAATTTAGGATTAATAAATTAGTTTAGATTAGGTTTAGCCAATAAAGGTTTTTTTTCTTCCTCTTTTTACTCTTTTAAATTTTGTCTATATATATATATATTAACTAGTTTGTAATCCCGTGCATATACACGGGTACATTTAAAAACAATCACAATTACATATTAGATATATGATTATGTTTTTTATGGTTTATTATATTGGACTCCTCGTTTTCTACATTAAATTAACTAATTTGGAACAAAAATTTAAAAATTTAGACTAAATAGAACACATGGCACAAAATTAAACTCTAATTGAAATTTAATTTTTACCTAAATTAACTCACTTGGCACAAAATTCTAAAGTTTAGATTAGATGAGACACATGGCGTAAAATTAGATACTAATTGAATTTAATTAAAAATTTAATTGAATTTTCTCTTTACTTTACCTATTATTATATATATTGATTACAACTCATATGATACAAAATTTTAAAATAATTATTGGAGCTTCGAATTAATTAACATTAGCAGCTGGGTACATGCATCACAACATAAAACTTGTGAATGCGTGGAAGCTTCCTAGTTCATGACACCTACTTTAGATACCACGAACCGAGCCACACGTGTCCAAATCAATCTTGTGATTGCTATGCAATGTTCAATTTATCAAAACCAAACTTAACATGATTAATGATTTCACACTTTCATTCAGCCAAAAAAATAAAATGATTCCACACTTTTGAGACACGTTATTCATGAAGATGCATACACGTGTAATTTTTAAAAAGAAAAAGAAAAGATGCATACACGTGCATGTTTATAGAGGTTTTAGATTCTAGAAGCCCAAACCCATGAAGTTTGTGGATTTTCGGCCTAAAACATTGTAGTTGGAATATGTGTATGTGAGGTAAGGTTGAGTGTTAAGGTTAATTGGTAAAAAGTTTTGAGTTTTGTTGTGGAATAGGGAAATTGATTTTGAATACTGTTTATGCAAGAAATTAAGGAGTGATGTTGTTCTAATAACATTATTTATATTTTTTAAAAATATGTGTAAATAAAAAATAAAAAATAAAAATCTGTATAATATTTTTTAAACACTAAAAATTATTGTATTTAATGCTTTGTTTGTCTCGGTCAAATTTGGGTTTTGGATAAGTTATGGGAACCGTTGCAAGTTTTGGTGTTTGAGCCAATTGTCAGTTGTTGCAGTTGAGAACATACTGGGTATTTCGATTGAAATAGGAAGCTTCAAACAGACTATATAATATTATACTTCCAATTGATTTGATTCTAAATACACGTGTATTCATATTAATGAATAACTTGTCTCAAAAGTGTGAAAACATTAATCATGTTAAGTTTGTTTTTGATAAATTGAACATTGCATAGCATTCACATGATTGATTTGGACACGTGGGGCTCGGTTCATGGTATCTAAAGTAGGTGTTATGAACTAGGAAGCTTCCATGCATTCACAAGTTTTATGTTGTGATACCTCATGGGGGTACCCAGCTGCTAAAGTTAATTCGAAAGCTTCCAATAATTATTTTAAAACTTTGTGTCATATGAGTTATATAAATATATATATATATATATATATATATTTATCCTATTGATTTGCAATTATTTTTAGTCAATTGTTTGCAAGCTTCAATTAGGGGTGTGTACAAAACTGAAAAATCGAAAAAACCAGCCAAAATCGGCCAAATTGTTGCCAAAATTTCGGTTTGGTTTCGGTTTTCATTTCATAAAAACCAAAAATTTCGATTTCGGTGGTAGGTTTGTATGCACCGAACCAGTCGAAACCAAACAGAATTATATAATAATATATTGGCGTAAAACCCATTTTCGTCCCTACATTTTCACTCGATTTTCGCTTTGGTCCCTAACTTTTTTTTCCACCGTTTTTAGTCCCTAAATTCAAAAAAGTGATCTCGTTTTTGTCCCTACCGTCATCTCAAGAACGGAAATAGTCTACGTGGCAAACGGAGCTCTCTATTAGCTGACGTGGCGATTAAAATATTATTAAAAAAAATATTATTTAACAATTTTTTATGCCACGTCAGCATTTTAATTTTTTTTAAAGCCATGTCAGAAATTTAAAAAAAATATAAATTTAAAGAAAAAAAACTTAAATCTAATTAATTTAAAATTTTAATTAAAATTGTCTTCAACTTGTTCTTCCTGTTCTTCAACTTGTTCTTCACATGTTCTTCGTGTTCTTCACAAACCAAACCCAGCAACCAAGAGCTCAAATCCAAATCAGAAGAACACAAACAAAAACAAGAAGAAAAAATTAAATTAAATACTAACAGGAAATTTTTTTCATGTTCTTCCCAAATCCAAGAAGCATCCAAACCAATCTCTAGCAAACCCCAAATCCAAATCCAGCATTCAAACCCAATCTCCATCAAATCCAGAAAAACAAAAAATAAATCCAAGAAACAAACTCATAAACACAGTAACTAACCCAATCTCTAGCAAACCCATAAACCCAAAAATTTTCTTGGGAAACAAACACAAAAAACCCATAAAATCAAAAAACTCCACACCCTCTCGAAAAAACAAAAACAAAAAAACCCAGCTCCACGAACGCCACGAGGCGGTGGCGCTGACCTGGATCGGAGGTGAGAGGATGAGGGCTTGGTGTTCCGATGCGGCCATAGTCCCCTAAGGGAGTGAGGACTCGCCGCCGTCGAAACCGCTACCACCGTCGTCGACGTCGTCGTCGTTGTGAAATCCTTCTTCGTCTTCCTCGGCGGCGGCGCAAATCGAAGATGACATGCCTCACTTGGCACACCCATAGGTGCTCGCTTCGATGACCAGGGTGATCTCCGCCGTGTTGCAGACCCGATCCGTGCTGAAAACCCTAGGTCCGCGACCGGACCACGAGGCCTTCGATAAGGCAAGAGAGAAGATGATGGATATCGAGGCTAGCCTCGCGAAGCTGCTCGAGGAGAATGTGCTATCTCCTCGGCCGTCAGACGTGGACTGGCTGGAGTGGCGGGGGCTGGAGTGGCGGGTGCACCTGTCGGAGCGGGAGAACGAGTGTAGGAAAGCAGTGGAGAAGAAGAAGCAGGTGTACCAGGCGGGTTTGATGAAGAAGTGTGTTAGATGTGTTTGAATCTGGGTTTGATGATGAATTTGATTTTTATTTTTATTTTTGTTTTTTTCTTTTTTTTTTTTTTATTTAGTTAAAATTTATAAATTAATTTTTTGTTTTTTTTTTTAAAATGACGTGGCATAAAAAATTGTTAAATAATATTTTTTTTAATAATATTTTAATCGCCACGTCAGCTAATAGAGAGCTCCGTTTGCCACGTAGACTATTTCCGTTCTTGAGATGACGGTAGGGACAAAAACGAGATCACTTTTTTGAATTTAGGGACTAAAAACGGTGGAAAAAAAAGTTAGGGACCAAAGCGGAAATCGCGTGAAAATGTAGGGACGAAAATGGGTTTTACGCCTAATATATTTTATATTACATATATAATATAAAACACGTTTGGGCCTGCAAATATTGGGCCTCCAACTTGCAAACATCTGGCCTTTTTTGTTTTTTTAAAACCCACACGTTTGAGCCTCTTGCTAGTTAAATCCCATTAACCCATTAGATTAAGTAAAAACAAAAGAAAAATTTTAGAAACCCTACCCTACTACCCCACAGCTCGCACTTTTCACTCTCACTCTCACTCACTCTCAAACAGCCTCCGCCTCTACACTCCACTCCATAGTCCTCCACAGTTCAATTCTGCCTCTACTGCCGACCTCCACATGCCGATTTCCCCTTTCTTTCACTCTCACTCTCTTTTGATCATTGGCTTGAGGCTTCTTTTGATCACCGGTATGATTCGTCTCTCTTTCTTCCATTTTCTTTCTTGGTTTGCTTCGTTCAACATTTCAACAACTTGGTCTCTCTTTGTGACTCTCTTTATTGCTTTGTATTTTTGTATGTGATTAAAGTTAGGGTTTTGAAAATCTTTATAACCCTCTCTTTTTTTGTATTTTGGGTTTTGTTTAATACTGAATCAATGCTATTTTTATGAGATTAAAGCTAGTAGCCTAGTAGTAGCAACGTAAAGTTAGGGTTTTGTTTCTTTTTTCAATTGTTCAAAATAAAAATTGAAAATTGAACAAAACTGAAATAAACCGAAACCGATTGATTTCCAATTATTTCGGTTGGTTTCGGTGGAGAAATTTACAAACCGAAAATTTCGGTTTGGTTGGCCAAACACCAAGAAAATCGGCTGAACCAAACTGATTACACCCCTAGTTGCAATGATATTTTATAGTCAATTGATATTTGTAATTAAATTATTAAACACTTCATTTCCAAAAGAATATTATGTTTCGAGTGTGTATACCAAGTTCTCTCACAATACGTGGTACGTCTTATGTGTTGTGAGAGAGCTAGATGTATATACCCTGTCAATACCATATTTTGTTTAGTCCTGATTCATAGGTCAAAACAATTGCCAAAAAAAAAAAAAATGTGCAAAAATATAAATTTAAAGGCTAAAAAGGTTCAAATAAATGCAGCATGATTGGATAGTAGATCAAAGGGTTACAACATTTAAAAACCCTTTTTATAGCAACCAAGGCCAAAACATAGTTTTGAAACTCGGACCATTTAACAAAACGTAAAAGAAAGAGATTCAAGATTTTTGAGGTTCGACTGGGGTCGAATCAAGGTCGAATCGTAATGATATCATAATTAATTAAAATAAAATAAATATATAAATTTTAACAATCTTAACAAAAACAATATTTATAGATGTTAAAAATATATCTTGATTAAAGATTAAAAGATATTTCTCATAATTTACTACAAAGATTAATAAACATCCTCTAATTAATTAAGATATTCTATTAAATTTGTAATGCACTAATATAATTAGACAAAACTAAAGCATTTAAATTTTATTTAATTCTTGTTATAAAAAAAAAGTTTATTTAATTCATCCGTAGCACAGAGTTGAAACTATAGAATTACATTTCACGTATTAAATTTATATACATTCAAAGGCCTTAAAAAAGAAAAGTTTATTTCATTAAAAAAAAAACTATATATATATATATATATATATATTAAAGTTTGAAATTGTAGCAGGTATTCAACTAAAAGTCTAAAACACGTTTCTCAAAACTAAAAAACATGTCAAAGTAACATGAAAATAAGTGTGTGACTGTGGAATTTTTTTGTTTAAAAAATATAAAATATCTCATCTTTTACTCTTCCCCACACAGATAAGAAACACAACATGTTGGATCTCTTCTCAGTCTGTCTTTCTCCCCTACTCTTTGCCTCTATTTCTTTTCTCTTTTATTTTTGAGAATCTCACCTCTCAGTCTCTCTTACAACAAGTAGATCAGAGCACACATCTCCTTCTCTTTTAGCTTTCTTCCTAAGCAAATTGATCTATCAATGGTAGATCTAACATCTATCTAAGGTTTGAGCTTTTGGCGGCGACGAACGAGCCCAGCCACAGGCCATTTTTAGGGAAAGTTTTTGTGGGAGGAACTGTGAGAATCATTCACAATTCTGAGAATCATGAGGTTCAACGGTTTCCTGACTTTTTGTTATAAAATGGTTTTAGTGGTTAAAAGAACCATGATGGTGAGGGGTTCAAGGTTAACCGGGTAGGACCATACAATCTGGTCCGGGTTTGAAAACCTTGGGCCAAAACCCTAAAGTATCGTTGAGAAGTTGACTTTTTGATCCAACCGCCAGATTGTGTTGAAATTTGGACCATCTTGTAGGGCATATTTTTCTCTTTGAAATGAGAGTTTATGGGCCAAAATTGGAGATATAACTAAGATATTAAAAACCCTAATAAAAATCTCATTTTTTCTAAAGGAAAAACAGGTAACTTTTAGCCAACTTTGCGCAATAAACTGTATCAAATGGGTAGGAATTGGAGTGATCCAACTTAACTATCTTGAAGAACAAGGTCTTGGCCACTTTTCATAGAAAGGGCTTAATGATATCTGCCCCAGATTGGAAGATGCAAATATTTTAAGGAAAAATGTCACATAATTTTTCAAAACTACGTCATCCTCCTCCCGAGCACAATAACTTGATGACCGTAGCTCCAAATTGTGCAAGACTAGGACCATTGGAAACTAGACAGCCAGAACTTTCTAGGCATATAAAGTTTGAAGAAAACGGAGCTTGGAATGACTTCCAAACAACTGTGCAAAGATCAGACCAGAAAACGGGAAAAAGGCTAAATAGGCTTCGATAAGGTGGCAAAAGTGGGAGGCTAGCTAGGTGTAACATGTTACACCTGATCTAGCTGCCTTACCTTGGGTTAAAACTTATTATTCCGTTTATAGAGGAACACAAATCCTATATAAGGTCTCTTAACGAGCCACTTAAGGGTTAAAAGTTATTATTCCATTTATTATTCAAACATTATACACAAATTGACACGTACAAATAATAGAGGAACACAAATTGGCACATACAAATTATAGTTTGACACGGGCCATGATTTGTTCATATAAAACCAAACAGCTGAGCAAATTTGCCACATGTCAAGTTTGGGGTGCACCAAGATTCAGAGCCTCAAGAGGGGCTTTTCCTTTAGTATATTACTAGTCGCTAACTCGTGCAAAGCACAAAGAATATCTACAAAATCTATATAACATTATAGCTATATTTATTAGGTTCAAACAATCCCTTCTTGAATTATAAAATTATATAAAAAAAATTAAAATAAACATGAAGAATAAAAATACTGTTGGATCAAAGAGGATTTATATAGTAGTGGTGGTACTAACCATTCTTCCAAATTTTAACAAAAGTTTATTTACAAAAATAAAAAAATTATACACTTAAGAAACATATTGTTAGTTTTTCTAACAACGTATTCAAACTACATACAAAAATAATAAATCATACAATCCATAATCCAACATAATTAACCCTCCAAAATTCCATCAAGATTTTTCCAAAATGCTATTATTCATAGGTTGCAAGGACAAAAGCTAAACAAAAGAGAGACCACCACACATTGATGGGTGGCAGTTGGACTGATTTCCTAAAACAATCTTAAGTAACAGGCTGCAATTAAGGATAATTTGTTAATAGATCAAGGAAATCTTAATCCTGCCATATAGAGACAACAATGTGCTTATTCTACTTAAATGCAGACTGGTAACTGAGAGCAGAGACCATATTTTTGTGATTACAGCTATTATAACATATTTCAAATATATAGAGGGAAAATTGGAATTATGCAATAAAAAGACTTCTTAGCTTCTAAAATGATGGTTTTAATTGGGATTAAATATATGTACGATGGCCAAATTTGGTTGCTTGCTTCTGTACTTTCCAGAACTGATCTAATCTATCACATATGAGATCATGTTCTCTTCGCCACAGGCACTATCTTTAAGAAATTGACCTACACCCAAAATCGCATTCTACAGCAAATATATTAGGCTAGGCATGTAATTTACACGAATTAAATCAAGAATAAGAATATCCTATCTTCTTTTTGGGGGCTGCTAAAGACTACTGTAACATGCATGCATGGTTTGTAATCAGGTGTTCCAACTTACAAACCCAAACGTGTGCCAATATTCATGGTTTCATACTAGTGCCACATATTGCTTTTTTTTTTTTTTTTAATGTTGGAATTTGAGAATAGAACAACAAAAAACCAATAAAATTAGCTTATCTACACAAAACCCCAAAAGCTTACACACAAATTTGGATTCAAACTTCCAAAATCATCCGACCCACAAAAACCAAGTGTTGTATGCCCCAAATCAAATCCATTTCATCCAGAGAACAAAATAATAAAATCAAAATGGCCTATTCACTATCAGAGTAATGGCAAGACAAAGTCCAGAGCTCTTGCACTTATATATATAATAATCTCTGAACAACTTTTTTTAATAATTATTCTTTGAACAACTTCCTTAATATACTAATGGATGAAATCATGAAGCCCCATTGACTCATTCTATAACCCACTACTAGATACGTTATAAGTAGAAAATCAATCAGACATATAGATCATGATAGCATATTTAAATCTCATAGTCATAAAATCAAACAGTTCCTAAAATATTTTCATCAACCAACCCAAATAAACAAAAAAGCAATACAAATTCCGTTAGGTTCAAATAGTAATATAACAAACAATAATTTATTGACATCTTACATAAAAGATGGTAGAAGGCATCTCAATTGAATTCATTTAGTTTAGGTTGATAGATGAGAAATCTACGAGGGAAAAAAAAATACTAAATTAAACTTCTCCAATAAACAAACAAAGGCTTACACAGAAGAAAACCCACATAGAAAATTGCCCCCAAAAAGAAGAAGGAAGCTGACCTACTTCATGCCAATGTCTTCGTAATTGTGTTTCGGTGTGTAATCTTGATATTCAGAAATTATAGATGGGACTTGATGAGGAGAAAAATTACCCTCATTTAAAAAAGAAAAAGAAAAAGAAAAGCTAGCTTCGTCCATCAAGCTGGCGTCGTCCATCAAGCTGGCATCGTCCATTAAGCCAGTATTGTCCTTCAAGCTGGCCTCGTCCAAAAGCGTAACCGAAGGACCAACGGGTAGAAGACCATTGATGATGATTCTGCATTCAATGATATTAACACTGTCATTGATCAAAGAAGACGTTACACATTTATTATGCTCATTAATGATAAAGAGTAATGGACGAAGCAACGATAACGAATGAGTTGTACACACCAGTCATAAATTCGTAACGTATTAGCTGTTGAGCATAAATGCAAGAATTCATTGCCCATTAATGCAATAGACAACTATAAAAGGAGAAAGCACTAGAAACCCAAGGTACGCCCAATTACACACAAATACTCTACGAAAATCACTCTCTAGTTTGTTTCTCTCTAAAATCCTTCTCCCTTACTGACTTAAGCATTGGAAGCGGTTTGGTTAATGCCACACCGGCGTGTTACTTTTCCACCCTGTTCATTTTGTAGGTTTTCCTCCAACAGAGACGACTACAGTCATACCTTCGTTCATCCGCTATGACGAGGAGCTCAACTGTTGATTTTTTGCATCATCAGTTTGGCGCCGTTTGTGGGAATGCTAATCATTCAAGCCATCTTTTCCAATGATAAAAGAGTTCCTCGAAGTACAAGATGGAAGCAGAGATTGCACCTCAGCCAGACGCTATGCAACAACAACAAATCCAAGCCCTCTTGGCTAATGTGGAAGAGCTGACTCATCATAATGAAGAACTGCGCAAGATAATGGAATCCCAAAATGTAGAACGTCGGCGAACAAGTGAAAACCAAAATGAAGAAGAATCAAACTCTCAAGCCAACATGCGAGACAGGACCTCAGGAGTTGATTCCACCAGGATGGAGAACGAGCTTCGCAACATGAGGAAGGAGATGGACGAACTAAAAAGTGCTATGAAGGACAAAGGTGGAGAGAATTTGAATGGGATGATTTAAAGGACGGACTCACCATTCACTACTGAAGTATTGAATCGTCCCCTCCTACCAAAATTCTGTCTCCCACAGTTGGAGTTGTATGATGGTTCCAAGGATCCCTTGGATCACATCGAATCATTCAAGACACTGATGCTATTGCAGATGACCCCAGACAAGCTGATGTGTAGGGCATTCCCAACAACACTAAAGGGAGTAGCTAGAGTATAATTTAGCAAGATACCCTCAAAAACTATTTCAAATTTTGAACAACTCAGCAAGGGTTCTGTTCATCATTTCATTGGGGGGCAGAGACACAAGAAGCCAACCGGTCATCTTCTCAACATTCAGTAGGCAGAAGGAGAATCACTAAGACAATACATGACCCGATTCAATAAGGAGCTACTGTATGTAGACGAAGCTGAAGATCAAGTCATCCTAACGACTTCCCAAGTAGGGTTATTACCTGGAGATTTCTTCTTTTCAATCACCAAGAGTCCACCAAAAATAGTAGCGGAACTACTCTAAAAAACTCAAAAGTATATGAATGCAAAAGGTGCAATAGTCGCGAAGGAAGAGAGAAGAAAGGAACTTACGAAGTTGCACTCACCCACAGGGCATGGAAAAGAACTTTTCCTTTGAAATCCCATTTTTAGCATTAAGCATGTTTGCATTTTTATACTCTTGCTAGAATTTCTATCATTCACAAATAAGGCAAGAAAATAAGTTTACTAAAAAAAAAAAAATACTTACATATATATATATATATATATATATGTATATATATATATATATACATATATCTTTCATGATGTATTTCCTTCTTCATTTCCTCCCTTCATTATGATCCACGAATGAAGGAGGAAAACCTAAAGACGCATAAGCGTGGGTATAACTCACGCAGCGTAACATCGTCATGACTAATTGAAAGTTCACTTGGTCTATAAAACACAAGTGAATGTTTAGACCTCCAATTTCAAAATAACCAACACAAGCTTATACTTAAACAATATATTTGCAGAATAATAAGTACAAGCAATACTCAAATAAACAAACTACTTTAAACCATAATTGATCACAATACAGTTGCAATTAAAGGAAAATAATAAGGGTTAGAGAGATGCAAACACAAAGATAACACCGACACATGTTATCGAAGAGGAAACCGAAGAACTCGGCGAAGAACTTCTCCGCTACCCTCCAAGTGGTAAAATGATCCACTAAATAATAAAGTTGGAATACATGAATAGCAATAGACCCTCTAAGTCTAATCTACCCAATGCACATAAGCCCTCTAAGCTTCTTGCTCCAACAAGGTTAAGCCTAACCGTGTCTTCTTTAGCTCTCCGGATCTCGCAATAAGCCCATTGCATCAACCAAATAAATTGGTCATCTCCAAACTGCTTCCCAAGCACCAAATTACCTCCTCACTGATATGGGTATGGTGAGATAATAATTTGGCGAATGAATCTCTCAAGGGTATGTCAATGGAGAGGGTGAGAGTAAAGGAATTTGGAGAATCAAATGTCTAAGATTGTGGATGAGTGAAACTTGTTTTTCTCTAGGGTTTCTCTCTCAAAATTCTCCCTGGAGGCTCTTTACATTTCGTGGGTATAAGGGTATTTATAGTAGGCTACGTGAGGAATGTGAAAATATATTTTTTTGCAAAACAGGTTGTTCCAGCGACTCACTCGTTATTGGGATGAGTCGCGAGATAACTGCCAGGCCAGATGTCCTTTTTTGTCCTGTAGTGCTCTAGCTGTTGTGACTCTTCAGCTTCTTGCATGCTTCACACGTGTGGCATTTTGGCGAGTCGCCAGTCGCGATTCACTCACGAGATTTAGTTGCGAGAATCTTTTGAATGCTCACACACTTGAATTCTTCACACTCTTCTCACACACAACCCTTACATAATTCCCACCTAAATACAGAGTATATAATTGCTGAAATACAAGCAAATTTGGCATGGAATAAAGCCAACACATGATTGAATAAATTCAACTTTACACTAATAATGTCATGGCGAAACCTAAAGACGCACAAGTGTGGAAGTAACTCACACAACGCAACATCGTCATGCCTAATAATGTCATGATGAAAACCTAAGGTCAAGTTTTACTAACTTAACTTTACTGATCATATCTATGGAACGAGTGTTAATGTAGATAAAAGATGGACCACCTTCACAATGGCCTCAACCCCTGTTGGTTCTAGTAGAAGGCCTAGATATAAGCAGGTACAAAGTAATCCGTCACTCCAGAGAAGACTCCTGCTACCTAAAGTCTGTAGATGGCCAGGAGTTACCTCGACCATGGAACATAGCACACTTGAAGAAATATTACCAGTAAGGAATTCTTTATATTTCAAGTTACCTAGTCTTCATATCAGTATGTACGGCAGTTATTGCTTTCGTCATTCATAGATCAATAATACATGAAAGCATTATCCATGCGTATTTATCAATGATTATCCATGGGTTATTTATCAATAAAAATATGTGCAACACTTAGGAGTTATCCTTAGGAGACGTCCTAAGGATCTCCGTCGTTGATTTTTCAAATCAAAAGTTTACACATAGCCAACGACGTCATGGCCATCAAAGTTGTTAATACACAACTATCGAAGTCGACTAAATCAGAGTTGTTTAAGCACAACTAATATGACCATCATTCAAGCATGAATAGTCGCAAAAAATGGTTAACCTAAAGATGCTCCAATACCATGACTTTAAGTCACGAGTACAGCACAACATCGTCATTCAAACATGACTCAGTAAAAAGCTGTTTGTTTAAACACAACTAACATCGTCATTCAAACATGACTCAGTAAAAAGCTATTCAAACACAGCTAAAAATAATAAGTTGTTCAAACACAACTAAAATCGTCATTTAAATATGACTCAATAAAATCCATTCAAACACAGTTAAAAATAATAAGTTGTTTAAACACAACTAAAATTGTCATACAAATATGACTCAATAAAAAAAAAAAAAAACGCTGCGGGAGTTTGTACAAAAGATGAATTCACACAGATGATACCAAGACTCTCACAGGTGAAGTAAAAATTTCTACCATTCATAAATAAGGTGAGAAAAGAAGTTTACGCAAAGCAAAAAAAAAAAAAAAAAAAAAAAAAATATATATATATATATATATATCTCTCTCTCTCTCTCTCTCTCTCTCTCTCTCTCTCTCTCTCTCATGTTAAGTGTATTTCTTAGTCTACATCATCTCAACGATGAAGATTCTATTGACGAGCATAAGCTTAGGTAGTCAATCTATATCATCTCAACGATAAAGATTTTACTGACGAGTGTAAGCTCAGGTAGTCAATCTATATCAACCCAATGATAAATATTTTACTGACGAAGCATAAGGGCAGGTAATCATTCTACATCATCTCAATGATACAGATTCTACTAACGAGCAAAAGCTCAGGTAATCAATCTACAATCATTTCAATGATACAGATTCTACTGACAAGTATAAGCTTAAGTAGTCAATCTACACACCATTCTGCATTCAATGATATTAAGACCGTCATTGATCAAAGAAGACGTTACACATTTATTACGCTCATTAATGATAAAGAGTAATAGACGAAGCAACGGTAATGAATGAGCAGTACACACCAGACATGAATTCCGTAATGTATTAGCCGTTGAGCATAACTGCAGGAATTCATTGCCCATTAACGCAGCAAACAACTATAAAAGGAGAAAGCACTAGAAATCCAAGGTATGCCCAATTACACACAAATACTCTACGAAAATCACTCTCTAGTTTGTTTCTCTCTAAAATCCTTCTCCCTTACTGACTTAAGCATTGGAGGCAGTTTGGCTTATGCCACACCAGCGTGTTACTCTTCCACCCAATTCAGTTTTCAAGTTTTCCTCCAACAGAGACAACCCCAATCACAGCTTCGTCCATCCGCTACGATGAGGAGTTTAATTGCTGATTTTTTGCATCATCAGGACTCATGGGAGGTTTGAAGTGGGTCATGAAAGCATGGGTCACAGAGATTGAAGGTTTATGTTTGTTGCTCATTGTTGATGTAAGAGAGAGTGAGCCGAAGAGAGATGGGGGAATTAGGAGGAGGATGATGGTGGTGGTGATGGTGGTGGTGGTGAGTTCTTGAATGGGCTAGGATTTTATAAGAATAAAACGAAGAAGTGTTAAAAGAGTTTCATAAATAGAAGTATCGGGTTTTGTTTTTGGGGGAGAAGTTGTTTTTTTTTTTTTTTTAATAATGCTGATATGTAAAAATGTGGGAGCTCTAAAAAAAGTCAAATATTGGCAAAGGTTTTGATTTTATATTATATAATATTTATAGATTATTATATTACATTAGATTATGATGCAAGGGAATTACCAAAAAGCTTTCAAAAGTTGTATTTACACCACCGCCATTTTGCTTCATCCATTATGACAAGTCTAATTGACCACTTGCCTTATTCTCGTGATATTCTTTTATCATAGTTAACTTCTTCAAGTTAGGCTTCATACACGTACTAAGATAGTTTAAAAAGGTGTGCTGTATACGCAGGTTCATTTTCTTTGTTTCAAGTTTGCTTGTGTTTTGGTCTATTTCGAGAGCAACTTTATTTCTTGTTTTCCACACTTTGTTATTGTTTTATTTTTTAAAATTTATTTTCAATCGCTTGATCATGAGAATTTGACCTAACAAGATATTTGATCTAAAGAAATTGATGTCACTGCAATGCAAAGAAAAATGTGATAATCATCATGGGAGCAAATAGAATGAGCATGTCAAAACTGATAGGCCAAAAACGTATTGACCCCTTGTCATAAATTAACCAATTAATTAACCAAGTGAATTAATTAGGTTCAATTACATGCAATGAGCATGGTAGTACAAACAAATCACCAATTAAACTAAGTATGCAGCGGAAATTAAATTGACACGGTGATTTGTTTATGAATGGGGAAAATCTACACGGCAAAAATCCTATCGGGTGAGTTTAAGCTTACCACTTTCGAAATTCCACTATTATCACAACAAGCGGTTATAAGTAAAGGAATCCCAGTACCTTATACCAACCTACAGTTGAACCCTTACCCCAATACCTAATTGGACTTGTTCTGTAGTGACAATTTCTCCTTTTGATGCACGACTCCTAAGTACGTGACTAACCAATTATGCGGATCCCAATACACAACTTCAATCACGAACTAGAGAAGTTTGTTGGCTGCAAAGTTCTTTAGTTCATCTAGACGATGAAGATTAAGAAGATGCTTGGTCACAAAACCCTACGGTGCATATACACATAAACTTCTTCACAAGAGATAAACTAGGGCAAAAATTTGTCTCCGGTCACAATTTGCTTGAACAAACTTTGCTCAATGCTTGTGCAACCTGTGAACTCTTTTACGGCCCTTAAAATAATCCTTTTATATGTCTAGGGTTATGAGAAAAGAAGGCCCAAAGACACATTCACAGATCCCAAGAGAACAGAACATAAAATTTGGTTTTCTTAAACCTCAACAGATAGCATCTGTCGAGAAGCTGTCGAGCAGCTGTCAAGCCACGGGGCTGGAACAGCTTCTTGAGCTCGATAGATGCTAGCTGTCGAGCTTTAATGATGGCACTTTCTTAACTTGAATCTTGGACAGACTTGCATGGCTTTAATACTTGATCTTGAAACTAGGTTTCTTGAAGTATTAAACACATCCTAGATCTACCAAATTACAAGTAAAATGCGTTTTGTCAAAGGATTAGCCAATTACGTAAAATAGTGATATATGTTCCTAACAAGTGAAACACATATGTCCTAACAATCTCCCTATTTGGCAATCCATGACAAAACCACAACAAATAAATGAACATATGAGAGAAGTCATAAATCACTCAATTCATACTCACTTGTTGAATATAATAAAATCTATCCTAACACAAACTCTTGAAAAACTTTGCAAGAAGAGAGTTTATGGCAAGTAGACTTTGACAACCTGTATTTCTGAAACATTTAAACAAAACTCATCAAGACAACTTAGTGTGAAATAGAAATAATAGATTGCATACACGTAATAAGAAGCATGTGCATAAAAAGAGAAAAGAAACAACACATGTAAAGGTAGGTGAAAGAACATACACCAACATATAAAGAAAATAAGTACAATGTATGTCAATAATGGTCACAAAACCTAAAGTACAAGAGCAATGTATCTCTAAAAGAAAGAAAAGAAAAAAAAAAAAATACAATAAATCCTTTCTATATCCCTCAAGATATCAACACTCCTCCTAATAAAATGGTCCTATACTAACTCTCCCCTTAAGTATGACTACTCTTATACCAAAACTACTTCCCCTTTTTATCATGAGTGACAAAGGGAAGAGTGTCAAGTAGACATCTCATCGGAAGAGCTAGCATCTCCATCATCATCATTATCGGAAGCATCAGCATCAGCATCATCACTAGCATCAGAAGCAGTAGAATCAGAAGCCACTAGAGGAGGTGGAGGAGAAGCCTCAGGAGCGAAGCCACCCATGACTGCCTGTCGTCGTGCGATACGGCTGACACGAACGTTCACTTGATATAGCTCTGTAGAGAGTGTATCAAGGTGAGCATCCATGTGCTAAAGCTATGCCATGATGTCTCCAAGAGTCACATCGCCCGTAGAAGAGGAGGGAGCGGATGTGGATGGAGCAGATCGGGATAGAGTTGAATGGGAGGGAGGAGCTGCTGACCCAGTCTGTCGCGACCGAAACTGCACCTCGCTACGTTTGACAGTAACGGCGTCTATGGCACACATGATAGAGAAATGGTCGGACGAGGGAAAAGGAATGGAAAAATGGCTCAAAATTCACGTGATAGCTGAAAGGGAAATGAGCTTATCACGGGTAATTGTATCCCTATAGACATCTAAAATGAAAAGAATAAAATGTGATGAAAAATCTATAGTGAGGTGCTCTAGAAGGGACAACAAAAATTGAGCACGAGGCTCTGTGATAGAGTTGTAGTGAGAAAGTGGGTGCAAAACAAAGGTCATTACTATGTTCAAGAATCTAGGACCTTTAGCAAAAGGCTTACATGATGTGAACTGACGCTCACCCCAATCAGAAGGGCGCTCACAGAAAGCAGAGATCATCTCGTCTTTGAACACAGTCCTCAGGCGCTCACAACCGGGGTAGTCAGGATGCTCTACCCTCGGGACACGGAGCATATCGAATACCATCTTTGGTGTGACCACTATGCGCATACCTCTAACACGAGTATGAAAGAGAGGTATTAAAAAATCAAATCCATGCATGTTGGAGTAAAACTCCTGAATAAGCATGGATGGACATGTGACCGGGACATTACACAATGACTCCCAACCCTGACTGTGAATGACATCGGGTAGGTCAGTGTCGGCAAAGTCCGCCAAAATAACTCGACATTCCGAATCAACACCTTATTTAGAGAAGTTCTTAAAGAAGTCCTTTCGGGCATCCTTATCACGGAACTGAATAGAGGAGGGGGTAGGATTAGTAGAAGTGGATGCCCCGGAAAGAAGAGGGTTCCGAGATGGAATAGACTTACGTTTGGGTGCCATAGACACGACTAACGTAAACGAAAAGAGAGGGAGAGAGAAAGAGAGAGACAATTAGAAAAGTCCCAAAAGTAATTCAAATATCAGGATATATGAAAGAGTAATAACGTATGCATGGGAATGCATGAACATATGACATGCAATATAAAAGCATCATGGGCTCAACCCAATCCAATCCTAACAGCACACAATCAAAATGCACACATCTAAATGCATGATAATACTGTTATAATTGCTTATGTGATGCAATGTATGAGATTTTAAACTTAGTTAAGCAACAACCCATCCCAAAATTTTACAAAAACCTCATCTATTTTGAAAAACCCCAAAATTTTTCAAAAACCCCAAAACCTAGGTTTCAAAACATGAAATGCATGAAAATGAAAGAAATTAGAAGCTTACCAAGTGAAGAAAGTCTTAATAAAGCTTGAAAAACACTTGGGTAGAGGTTTGGAGTGAGAGAAACTGTTTTGGAAGATGAAAAACCAGAGGTATCAAGAGAGAGATCGAGAGAAATGAAGAACCGAATTGTACAGAACCTATTTATAAAGGTTCAGTAAATCTCAACAGATAGAGGTTTTGAGAGGTGTCGAGATCATAAGGTGTCGACAGATGAACCTGTCGAGGATTTGTCGAGGGACAAGACAAGAACAGATAAAAGAAGCTCGATCGATCCACCAGCTATCGAGAGGTCAGAAACTTTCTCGATTGATCCACCAGGTGTCGAGACAGGTGTCGAGATTGCGATAAGAAACAGCTTAAGAGCTCGACAGATAGCCAAGTGTCGAGGAAGTGTCGAGATTGCTTAAAAACAGTTTTTTTCGAGAAGAGAAAAACACAGAAATGAATGCAATCAAGTATGCAACTCAACCAAGGATCTAATTAAAATATTAAGCTTTCAAAATCATCTCTCAACAACAAAAAAATTTTAAGCACATGGATCTTAAACACACACACACACACACACACACACACACACACACACACACACTAAACTAGTCTAACCAATTTTATATTCCAAAAATAAGTCAAGACAGTTTAGTGAGCATACATTAGCACATGTAAAACTTGTGATGGCCAAATCACATTGTAACTGCACATGTATCGAGAGTAGCAAAGAATATTACATGTTGTGTGTGAAAAACATCGCAAGATTGCAAATGTGTATGCATATTATGATGATTTGAGATATGAGAAAATCACTTTAACTCACACAAAATCATAACTGTTTGATGGGGACTATCACCTTTGAGATACATCCTATAACTCGCACATCTCCTAGAAAACACGCTTGCAATCATATTTAAAAGCATTTTTGCTCTTTTTGCTTTTTAATTTTCTTTGCATATTTTTCTTTTAAGCAAACCATGCATGGACATATATAAGAGAGAAAAGAAATACTCAATGATGTTAAGCTTTTGACATTGCACTTTTGCTATGCCGAAGCATATAAATGTCATTGACATTGCACTTTTGCTATGCCGTAGCATACATATGTCATTTTATGATTGGCAGACAACAGTGGTGAGATGGTTATTTATGCCTTTCTCCTAGGATTTTCTAGTCCTATCCGTCAAAAAGAGTGATATGAGTGTTAAGTACAAGAGATCACTTAATCTTACTTATCACAAACACGAGCCACAAAGCTCACTTGCTTAGTTGTGCATAAAGATGCTCATTTAAGCTACAAAAGATACAAAATTTAGAAAACTTTGTTTCAATGGCCATCTAAGGTACATAAGTACCAATGTACACAAAACACACACTGTTTTTGTATTTTTCTAATTTTTCTAATTTTTTTATTTTATATGAAAAACAAAATAAACAAAATTGAAAAATAAACAGACAAAAACATGTTAAGCAAAGCAATGCAACAAAACTAGATGCAAATGCGTGAGGATGAGGAAGAAGAGGAGAAGATCAATCCATGGAAATTACACTAATGTTTTGACGAAGAAATTCAAAACCTTTGCTGTCAAGACGTTTGGTGAAAAGGTCAGCCTTCTGATCATCGGTGTGAATAAACTCAAGAGTGAGTGTACCATCTTCGACAAGCTCCCGAATGAAGTGATGTCGAATTTCTATGTGTTTAGTTCGAGAATGTTGAACCGGATTCTTAGAGATGTTCATGGCACTGGTATTGTCACAATAGATAGTGAGATGCTCTTGAAAAATGCCATAATCATGGAGGAGTTTTTGCATCCATAAGAGTTGGGTGCAACAGTTATCGGCAGCAATGTATTCAGCTTCTGCAGTGGATAATGAGATGAAATTCTGCTTTTTGCTATCATCAACAAGATTATTACCCACATAGAAACAACCCCTTGACGTACTTTTTCTATCATCAGCATTCCCAGCCCAATCAGCGTTAGAGTATCTAGTTAAGACATCATTAGTGTCCTTGCTGTACCACAAACCAAACTTAGCAGTGGTTTTGACATACTTTATAATTCTTTTTAAAGTAGTCGTATGAGACTCTTTGGGATTAGCCTGATATCTAGCACACATTTCAATATTGTAACTAATATCAGGTTTATTAGCAGTAAAGTAAAGAAGACTATCTATCATGCTTCTATATAGAGATGAGTCTACACTTTTACCTAACAAGTCAACAGTGAGTTTAACATTTGGGCTCATAGGGGTTTTGACAGAAATAGCAGATTTTAAACCAAACTTTTTCACAAGATTCTTAGCATATTTAGATTGAGATAGGAATATACCGGAATCTTGTTAACGAATCTGCAATCCAAGGAAGTGAGTCAGCTCTTCAATCATGCTCATCTCGAACTCGGCCTGCATGAGTTTTGAGAAGCCATGACCAAGTTCATCCTTAGTTGACCTAAAGATGATGTCATCAACATAGACTTAAGCAACTATCAGTTCGCCACTTTCCATTTTTATGAAGAGAGTTTAATCAGCCTTTCCTCGTGTGAACCCATGTGACTCCAAGTATTGTGTGAGCCAATTAAGCAACTATCAGTTTGCCACTTTCCATTTTTATGAAAAGAGTTTGATCAGCCTTTCCTCGTGTGAACCCATGTGACTCCAAGTATTGTGTGAGCCAATCATACCAAGCTCTAGGTGCTTACTTCAACCCATAAAGTGCCTTGTTGAGGTACAACACATGATTCGAAAAGTGTGGATCAATGAAACCTTTTGGTTGAGACACATAGACATCTTCTTTAAGTAGCCCGTTCAAGAAAGCAGTCTTAACATCTATTTGGTGAAGCTTGAACTTTAGTTGACATGCTAAGGCAAGAAGAATTCTGATGGACTCCATACGGGCAACTGGGGAAAATGTTTCATCATAATCTACTACTTCCATTTGTGAGTATTCATGAGCCACAAGCTGAGCCTTGTTGCGGATTACATTACCCTCCTTCTTAGACTCGAAAAACTTGAAGAGGGATCGGTCTTCAGTCATGTGTCCATAACTTTAAATGTGGACTTCATCATAAAGCACACTTCGTGCTTAGATGGCAAACTAGTGGGGATGTTGCTTTCTTTCATCTGCCTTTTTAGAGCTAAGCCTTTAATTTTCACTCTTCTCAGATGAACTCCTTTGCACATTTTCATTTTGAGACAGTCTAGTTTCCTTTTAATCCAACTGAGTTCTTTTCCAATAGTCATCATAAGAGAGTTCAAATAACTTTTAGACTTGTATTTTCTGAGACACTCAATCAAATAGAGATTAGACAAATAAGATGTATTTGAAAACAAAGATCTCTTCAAGTCAGTTGCAGCCATGACAACAGGGTTCAATGGATCAACACAACAAAGATTAAACCTAATCAGAGTATGCCTGCTCTGATACCACTTGATAGGCCAAAAACGTATTGACCCCTTGTGATGAATTAACCAATTAATTAACTAAATGAATTAATTAGGTTCAATTACATGCAATGAGCGTGGTAGCACAAACAAATCACCAATTAAATTAAGTATGCAACGTAAATTAAATTGACACGGTGATTTGTTTACGAATGGAAAAAACCTACACGGCAAAAACTCCATCGGGTGATTTTAAGGTCACCACTCCCGAAATTCCACTATTATCACAACAAGCGGTTGCAAGTAAAGGAATCCTAGTACCTTATATCAACCTACAGTTGAACGCTTACCTCAATACTCAATTGGACTTGTTCTGTAGTGACAATTTCTCCTTTTAATGCACGGCTCCCAAGTACGTGACTAACCAACTGCGCGGATCCAGTATGCGACTTCAATCACCAACTAGAGAAGTTTGTTGGTTGCAAAGTTTTTCAGTTCATCCAGATGATCAAGATTAAGAAGATGCTTGGTCACAAAATCCTACGGTGCACATACACAACAACTTCTTCACAAGAAATGAACTAGGGCAAACCTTTCTCTCCGGTCACAATTTGCTTGAATAGACTTTGCTCAATGCTTGTGCAACTCGTGAACTCTTTTTCGGCCCTTAAAATAATCCTTTAATATGTCTAGGGTTATGAGAAAAGAAGACCCAAAGGCACATTCACGAATCCCAAGAAAACAGAACAGAAAATCTGTTTTTCTTAAACCTCGACAGATAGCATCTATCAAGAAGCTGTTGAGCAGTTGTCGAGCCATGGGGCTAGAACAGCTTCTTGAGCTTGATAGATGATAGCTGTCGAGCTTTAATGACAGACGCTTTCTTGATTTAAATTTTGGATAGACTTGCATGGCTTTAACAAGTAAAGTGCATTTTGTCAAAGGATTAGCTAATTACATAAAGTAGTGACATATGTTCTTAACAAGTGAAACACATATGTCCTAACAAAAACTATCTGTCTTTCTAATTAATTGTTATTAGGTAGAATGCATAGACTCAGATAAAATGCAAGTTTTAGAGGGACTTGACATTGTTGCCAGCAACGCCACTAAGGAAGAGCAACATGGTGTACCAAATCATGTGCTGGGGATATTTGATCCCTATGCAGAGTTTACAATAGATCATTTTTGTGACAACCTTTGTGCCATAGAGTCAATGGTGTGGTAGGCCTACCTTCTAGTCAATTTTGGAGGGTTTAATATCTATGTTGAGGCCCTAATTGATGATGAAGATAATAAATTTAGATCAACGTAGGATTGTTGCTTCCTTTGGGTGGATGTGCCCATATTTCAACTTAACACATTTTTATCAAAGCTGGAAGATTAAATGATTGAAAATGGTATGGTAGATGAGTTGAGAAAATGTTTGATCCCAAAGTGGATCATTCATTATTCGCAAGGTATTGGGTTCAAATATTTGAAATCAAAACCACCCTGCTAAAAAAAATGGGATTAAACATTTAGGTCAGGTACCCTCCCTACAAAGCCTAATTGGTGAAATTGCTAAGAAAATGAACAACAATCGTCACACTTGGCCTAGCCATGAGCTTTTTCCAAGCCTCATCAACATCGTTGCCATTTCACTTAAAACACTTTTGCAACATCAATTTGGTGAATCTTCCATCCCTTTACAACTAGAAGCTAATGGAATTTTTATAATTGGCGAGATTCTAATTTGTTTATATTTTCCTTCGCTTCATGCTTTTTGGAGTAACAACACGAGCTTCTTTGTATAAAGCAGGTTCATTTCTAAATATTGGTCAAATTCAGGAACCCCAATAGATCTAACAATCCCATGTTAATAATCCTGGGATAAATTATTATTATTTTTTATTTTTTTATCAACTCACCTACAACACCATTTTCAATCATTTGATAGACATGCATGTTATGATAAAAATGTGTCAAGAACTATTGTGGGCGCATCCACCCAAAGAAATCAACATTCATACTTTGATCTAAACTTCTTGTCTTCATCATCAATTAGGGCCTCAACATAGGTATTAGACCCTCCAACAATGATTGGAATGTGTCCCCAACTCAGAATTTATTTAAATGCGGAAAGGTCATGTCATGAAAATGGTCTACTGTAAACTCTACATAGGGATCAAATATTCTTAGCAAATGGTGTGGTACCCCACGTTGCTCTCTTTAGTGAATTTGTTGGACAGTGATGGTTCCCCTAAAACTTAAATTTTTCCCGAGTTTATGATTTCTTAGACAGATAGACAGAAAATTTTGACTTACCAATTCCAGTTGCTCCTATGATGATTGCCACTTTTTGTTTGTGTTGCAGAGTATTATTGTTGACATTAATTTCTTTATACCAAATATCTTGTAGGGTCACAATCACAGAATTTTTATGATCAAACAATTAAAAATAAATAAATAAATAAAATAATAACAAAGTGTGGGAATCAGGAAGGTTACCTCAAAATTGACCAAAACACAAGCAAAACTAGAAACAAAGAAAAGAAATATGCATACGCAGTAGACCTTATGAGTCTTCAAAACATCTTGCTACGTATGTGAAGCATATCCTCCCAAACGAGGGCTAACTTGAAGAGAACTATACTATGATCAAAGAATATAACTAGGATAAGGCAAGCGGCCAATTGGGCTTGTCATTGTGGAGGATGCAAAATGATGGTGGTATTAATACTACTTTTGAAAGCTTTTTGGTAATTAATACACAATATATAATCTAATATTATATACTAAATGAGAAGCCTTTGTTGAGGTTCTGCCATTTGTCAATCTTGAAGCACCCAAAACTTGACATGCGGAAAATTTCTTCAACTATTTGATATTATATGGACAAATCATGCCATGTGTCAAACTTTAATTAATACGTCTCAATTTTTATCCCACTATTATTTGTACATATCAATGTGTGTGCCATATTCAATTGTAACTGAAAGTTATAACCCTTAAGATTGGTGGAATTTTTGCTTTTAAGATTGTAAACATATCCCACAATCTCGTGACTTGAATTTTAATCCTCCAATCATCTTTAGTAGCATTTGTTGGAAATATTACACAAAATAATAATAGAAAAACAAGGTTAACACAAAAGACAAACAGAAAATAGATAACTTGGAGGCACAATATTGTTTTCCTTAGACAATATTTGCCCCCTACACTATTGCTGCTAAAGGATTATCGTAAATTTGTCCTCAGGATACAACCAAAATGTTAGATTCTACATATTTCAATTCTGGAGATTAACCACAAGATTTCTTGTATTTCTCTCTAACTTACTATTTTTGTGGAGTTAGTTTATATATAAGTGCATATAAGCTTCTATTTATACCCATAAAGTTATATATCATCAAAAGGCACATATGAAGAGTAAAAATATTTCATAAAACTGTTCACGAAGCTTGATACATCTTCAAACATTTAGAACAGTTACCAGAAATTCTACAGAAAATCCTGTTTTACAACTTTCGATTGGTTGAAAGATCCTTTTGATTGATCGAGTGCTCTTTTCGATTGATCGAACAAAAATCGAATAGCGATTGATTCATCCAAAGGCTCCAGAATTATTTTCTTACCATTTAGATCGATCGAGCCAAAGTTTCAATCGATCGAAAATGCTGAATTTCAAATTTTTACTTAAAAAATTATAGAACTTGAATTTTCACTTTATAAAACCATATTCTCCAAACTCAAACATCATTATTACAACCTATCCTTGTATATACCTATATATACAACAACATTGAGCTAATGAAGGAAGTTATATCCATGTTTCATTTTTTTTTCTTCATGTTGTAGCTATACAACATTTAGTTAAAATACTGATAAGAGTTTATTCTAACAAAAAGATATAACTTCATAAGCAAAAATAATTTTGGAAAAATACTAAAAGGAAATTATTCAAAGAAAAAAATGACAAAGAAGGAGAAGTTAGCAAAGGAAGAGAAGTTTCCAAACCTTTGTAAGATTTGAGATTACTTTTGTATCAAATAGAATTTGTAATGTAATTTGCTATTATACAAACTTTGAACTCCAGCTATCCTTTGTTAATGAAAATGTGATGGTCTTATTTTGTTTTGTTTCGTAGAATCCAAAATTGATGTCCTTCAAGTGTCTACAAAAGTATTTGTAGCTTTGATTTAATAATTTTAAATAGGAGAAAATATACTTTTGGTCTCTATATTTTGGGCCGATTCTTAATTTGATCCCTAAATTGATTTCGCTTTTATGTCAGTCCCTAATTTCAGAAAATTATTTTTATTTTGGTCCTTACTGTCAACTCAGTAACAAAAAAAAGTCTAAGGTGGCAAATAGAGTACATAGGTGGTATGTTAGATGCTAATGTGGCTATTAAAATAACATTAATAAATACCACATCAGCATCTATGTCAGCATTTTAATAAATAAAAAAGTCACCTCAAAAAATTAAAAAACAAATTATGAAATAAAATTTTTAAAAACACCTTAAATCTTTTTTTTTTTTTTTTGCTTTTCATTATTCTTTCGGAGGAACATTGTTGTTCTTCTTCCCCAGAGCATGAACCTCATGCTTCATGTTCTTCCCCAAATCAAACCCAAAAATTCCAAGAAATCAAACCCATAAACATCTAGTAAATCAAACCCAATAAATCCAAAAAATAAACATACAAATCCACAAAAAAAAAAAAAAACCACAAACATGAAACCAAACTCACTGAGACCTAAAGTTGACTTGTCATATGTAAAAGCAAAATAAATTTTTAAAAGAAAAATAATTTTTTATTGATTAAAAAGTTGACTTGTCATTTTTAAAAGCAAAATAAATTTTTTTAATATTGTTTTATTTGCCACATCAGCATTTAATATACCGTCTATACACTCTATTTGCCACCTCTTATTTTTTTGTTACTAGGTTGACGGCAGAGATAAAAAAAAACTATTTTTTGAAATTAGGGACTGACCTAGGAGCGAAATCAATTGAGGAACCAAATCGAGAATTGGTCCAAAATGTAGGGACCAAAAGTATATTTTCGCCTTTTAAATATCTACCACCACGTACCCTTGGTACAGTAGTTGCTCTATAAATATAAGTGCTTGTGAGGTGTAGGAGCAAAAGTCGAGGTTCAAGTCTCCAGAAGAGAGTTTCACACATATATATATACTTAGATTATGATAGAGTATAATTTCTATCTTGTATAAAAAAAAAATTTAGTAGTCAGACACTATCTGACTTGAATTGTTTTTTAACAATCAGTGTTTTTTTTTTTTTGAGAAAGAACAATCAGTGTTTTTAGTGTTTTTTTTTCCCTCTTTGTGAGCTCACTTGTACTACAAAAGTAAATGAATACTTGACAAATGATCAATACATATTTACACTTGTACTATTTTTATTTTTTAACCAAAACAAGTATATTGTTTCTCTGACCTAAAGGGCGACTCTCAAACCCTAGATGGTGCAGTGGAAAGTCGTGCTTGCCTTGTGCAGCGTTTCTAGTTCTCATCGTTGCACTAGCAGTGAGTGAGAGGTCCTCGGTGAAGTATGGAGAGCTTATTGGTACTGTGGGAGCGTTTATCTTTGACGGAGGAAGAAGGGAATCAGTACAAGTTCGAAGCTTTTGAACAGGAGGGTGGCCAAGTGGTAGCGGCGAAGTTTTTTACTCACAGAGTCTTGAACATGGAGGCAGTTGCTAGGACTTTTAAACCTCTATGGTGAATGAAGAAGGGTTTCGAAGTGAAGGATGTGGGAAATCACGTGGCGCTGTTTGTTTTTGTGGACAGTGTTGACGCAGAGCAAGTTCTCTTGGACGAGCCGTGGAGCTATGATAAGTATCTGGTCTCGCTTCATCGTTTAGATAAGAGTGTCACGTTTAAGGAGCTGGAATTCAACAAGACTCTGTTCTAAGTTCAATTCCAGGACCTTCCTATAGGCGATATGAATCCGCGGACGGCATGTGATATTGGGAAGGTAATCAGGGAAGTCCAATCGGGGATGAAGGAGTGGGGTACTTAGGACAGTAGCAGTTTTATGCTGATTGATACATCAAAACCGTTGTGCAGGGGAACAAAACTTTGCAAGGAAGATGGTAAGGTGGGCTGGGTACGGTTCAAATACGAACGATTGCCTAATCTCTGCTATTGGTGCGGGCTGTTGACGCAAAGTGATAAAGACTGCGATTTATGGGTGCGAAGTCATGGAAGCCTAACAGAGAATGATCAACAATTTGGGATATGGATGAGAGCTTCACCAATCTCTCCCAAGAAGTGCTCAGTTGTAAAGGTTGAAGGGAGTGAGGGTGATGTGGTAGGGGAGAGGCCGCAGTCTTCATCTAGGGACACTGGTGAAGAGATGGACACCATTGAGATTAATATTCATGGCTTGCCCAGGGCTGAGGATATTCAACCAAGTAAGGAAGTGGGTGAACATGGGTCTGAGGGTGGCGTCGAGATGTTGGGGTCCTCCCTTGGGACGGAAATAAGTGGCCAAGTGAATTTTGATGAGACTCTTAAGGAGATTGATTCGGCATTAGCTGAGTTTGATGGAGCTGAAACTACCATTCTGCAACCAAAGGCAGCAAGTCCTACAGCTTCTCAAATGGGTGATCCGATTAAGGGTGTGGGGCCAGTGGCAGATGGTCACTTGGTTCATGCTAAGGATACTCATAGGGTCTTTATTGATTTGGAGGGTAATACATCCTCGGGTGGTTCACTTACAGGTTGGAAAAGATTAGCTAGAGAAAGGGATGTTGTGGTGTAGGTTAATATCCCGAGTTCTGCAAAAAGGGGTGTCCAAGAGTGCTTGGAGGTGGTGGAAGATTTGGTACCAATTAAACAACGATGTGCTAGCGTTAAAAGCAATGAAATGGTGGAGGCTGATGTTTAGCCCCGCTGAGTCCAATGAGTTGCTTGGCTTAGAATTGCCGCGGGCTTGAGAACCCACATGCAAAGAGAGAGCTTGAAGATTTAATTCAGGCACAAGCTCCCCTAATTGTTTTTTTTTTATCAGAGACATAGGCTGATAAAGAGCAGTTAGAAAGATTGAAGTGTAAGGTTAAGTATGCTGGTTTATTTGTGGTTCACAGCCAAGATAGAGAAGGTGGTTTGGCACTTCTTCGGCAGCAAGGAACTTCGGTGTGGGTTGATAGTTTTTCTAGATTTCATATTGATGCAGTGGTTCAAGGGGGTACAATTGAGGCTTGGAGGTTTACGGGTTTTTATGGTGAGCCAGATGCTAATGAGAGGGTGGAGGCATGGAATATGCTTTGTATGTTGAATTCGAAACCACATCCACCTTGGGTGTGCATGGGAGATTTTAATGAAATTCTTCTTTCTAAGGAAAAGCAAAGAGGTAGGGTATGGCCTTATGGTCAGATGCAAGCTTTTAGAGAAGTTTTGGATACTTGTGGTTTCATGGACTTAGGCTTCACGGGTCCTGAATTTACTTGGCAAGGTAATAGGCATGGGCATGTTATTTGGGTGAGGTTGGATAGAGGGGTTGCAAACTATGATTGGATAGCTAGATTCCCTGCAGCAACTATTAGACATCTTCATTGTGTAGCTTTAGACCACTGGCCAATCTTGCTTATGTTTGATTTGAATGGGGAAGCAGGTAAATGGAAGCGCAAACCCTTTCGCTTTGAAGAAATGTGGTTGGCTGATCAAGGGTGTGGAGAAACAGTTAAAAGGGCTTAGGAGATATAGCCGAGTGGACAATAGATGAACTGAGTGGTGACTAAAATTAAGAAGTGTAAAAAATTGTTGAAATCTTGGAGGACCATTTTGATAATATTAAAAATCAGCTTAGATTGAAAAAAGATCTTTTATGGAAAGCTGAGGAGGCTTCGGCCAAAGGTGGTAATCATGAAGTGGTGGTCCAATTAAGACGGAAGTTGAATGTCTTGCTAGATAAGGAGAATCGTATGTGGCATCAATGGTCTAGAGCTCAATGGTTAGCTAATGGAGACCGTAACACTAAATTTTTTCATGGGGCGGCTACTCAGAGAAAACGAAGGAATTTTATTAAAGGAATTCGGGATTCTCATGGTGTTTGGGTCACGGATGAGAGGGTTGTTGAGGATGTTTTTGTTGATTTTTACACTAGTTTGTTCACAACATTGAATCTGTCAGATTTGGAGAGAATATTGGTAAGGGTTAAGACCATGGTTTGTGCTCCCATGAATGATGCTTTAACTAAACCATACGTTAGGGAGGAGGTTGAAGTGGCAATAAAACAAATGGCTCCTCTAAAAGCACCGGGTCCATACGGGATGCCTCCTCTGTTCTTTTAAACCTTTTGGCCAGACATTGGAATCAAAGCATTTGATGAGGTTCTTTCCTATCTTAATTCAGGTAATCTTTTGAAGTCGATCAATCATTCTTTTATTACTTTGATTCCAAAGGTAAATAATCCTGAAATGGTTGCTCAGTTTAGGCCTATCAATCTCTGTAATGTCATTTATAAAATTATGAGTAAAGTCATTGCAAATAGGCTCAGAGTGCCTTTGTTGCTGATAGAATTATAATTGATAATATTCTAATTGCCTTTCAGCCTTTGCATCATATGAAAACTCAAATGCTCAGGAAAGACAAGTTTTATGGCTTTAAAGCTTGATATGAGTAAAGCATATGATCGAGTGGAGTGGGTCTTTTTGGAGAAAATTTTGTTGAAGATGGGTTTCTGGGATACTTGGGTGGCCATGATAATGCAATGTATTACAATGGTTTCTTATTCGATTATGGTGAATGGTGAGCCTAAGGGTCTTATTTACCCATCTCGGGGTTTGAGACAAGGAGATCCTCTGTCTCATTTTCTCTTTTTATTTTGTGCGGAAGGTTTAAATGCTCTCCTCACCTAAGCCGCGTGTAATGGGGAGATTAGAGGGTACTCTATTTGCAAAGTGGGGCTAAAAATAACTCATCTCTTCTTTGCAGATAATTGTTTGTTAGTTTGTAGAGCAACTTCTGATGAATGCACCAAAATCCAATCCATTCTTGCTTGGTACGAGGCCGCTTCCGGTCAACAAGTTAACTCAAAAAAGACAATGGCTTTCTTTAGTCAGAATACTTCTAAGGAGGTTCAGGAGGAGTTAAAGGTATTATTGGGGGTGCCGGTTATAAAAAATTATGAGGAGTACTTAGGGCTCCCTTCCTTTGTGGGTTGTGAGAAGAAAGCGTATTTCAATCATATTAAGGAGCGGATTACGGTTAAAATGCAAGGGTGGAAGGAGAAATTGTTGTCTCAGGCCGGTAAGGAGGTAATGATTAAATTGGTGGTTCAATCAATCCCAACCTACTCTATGAGTGTTTTTCGGCTTCCTATTGGTCTCCTCAAGGATATAGAAGCTATGATTTGAAAGTTTTGGTGGGGATGTTCAGAAAATTCTAGGAAAATCCATTGGGTAAAATGGAAGACTCTTTGCTCTTCAAAATCGATTGGACCTCCTCAGAATACTTCTGAGGAGGTCCAGGAGGAGTTAAAGGTATTATTGGGGGTGCCGGTTATAAAAAATTATGAGGAGTACTTAGGGCTCCCTTCCTTTGTGGGTTGTGAGAAGAAAGCGTATTTCAATCATATTAAGGAGCGGATAGGGCTAAAATGCAAGGGTGGAAGGAGAAATTGTTGTCTCAGGCTGGTAAGGAGGTAATGATTAAAGTGGTGGTTCAATCAATCCCAACCTACTCTATGAGTGTTTTTCGGCTTCCTATTGGTCTCCTCAAGGATATAGAAGCTATGATTTGAAAGTTTTGGTGGGGATGTTCAGAAAATTCTAGGAAAATCCATTGGGTAAAATGGAAGACTCTTTGCTCTTCAAAATCAATTGGAGTTATGCGTTTTTGTGACTTAAGATTGTTTAATGATGCAATGTTGGGTAAGCAAGTTTGGCATCTATTTCATGATAGGAACTCACTGGTATACAAGGTCTTTCAGGCAAAGTATTTTCCGTCAGGCAATATTTTTGATGCAGAAGTATCTCCTAGATGTTCTTTTGCATGGCAAAGTATATTGCAAGGATGGGGTTTTAAGGGGCGCTAGGTGGAGGGTGGGTGATGGGAGTGACAATAATATTTGGCGACATCGTTGGCTTCCATCTGAAGGGGGTAGTGGGATTTTATCTTCGCAGCTAGATTTTTCCTTGAAGGTGGTTCGTGATTTGTGTTTACCTGGCACTAAAATCTGGAATGAGGAGCTCATTGATTTGAATTTCTACCCGTGGGAAGCTGAAGCAATCAAGAGTATTCATGTAAGTCAGTATGTGGACTCTAATGCTCTAATCTGGCCCTTCTCGTCTGATGGGGTGTATTCGGTTCGTAGTGCTTATCGGTTATTCGTCTTAACACAGCGTTATGTTTAGCCTAGTTCTTCGGAAGTGGAGACGGGAAAGGCCCTGTGGAATGGTATATGGAAGCTTGGGGTTCCAAATAAGGTGCGTTATTTCCTTTGGCGTGCTGTTTGCGAGTCTCTACCCACTAAGCTCAATTTACATCAGAGTCAGGTGATGGATGATGGACTTTGTAAGGCATGTGGTGATTGTGTTGAGGATTGCATCCATGCTCTATGGTTCTGCGACACCGTGAAGCCCATTTGGATGTCTGATGCTCGTTTCTCCTTTCTTCGTGCCCACAAATTCTCTAATTTTGGAGATTTGTTCCAATTCTTATGTTTGCATGTGTCGTCTAATCTGGTTGCTTTGTTTGCCATGGTTGCATGGGGTATTTAGGAGAGAAGAAGCAGGATGAGGGAGGGGCAAAAGACTGAGGGTATTAAGGATGTCTTTCTTTGAGCTTCAGTTCAGGGTTGTTGTAGGAGTTCCAAGATGTGCATAAGAAGCCTCTTCGGGCGGTTGTTTATAATGAGGACCTGCGTTGGACGTTGCCTGATTCTGGTCTTCATAAAATCAATTTTGATGGTGCCTTATTTTCAGATCAGGGGTGTGCAGGTTTAGGGGTGGTCATTAGGGACTCGGATGGGCTTATAATTGCGGCCTTAAGTCAGAAAGAGAGGCTCCCAGGTTCGGTTGATATGGTGGAGGCCTTAGCTGCCAATAGGGCCATCAGCTTTGCCATAGGAGCTTAGTATTCATTGTATGGTGGTTGAAGGGAATTCGTTGCTAGTTATTCAAGCCAGTTAAGACTTTGTATGGACATGTAATTGAAGAGATTAGATTTTGTCTTCCACAGTTAATTGTAGTTTTTTGCATGTTAATAAGAGAGCTAATAAATTAGCTCATGCCCTTGCTAGAAGAGCAGTTTTATCTGCAGATATTAATGTGTGGTTGGAAGACCTTCCACGGGATTTGGATGATGTATTACAGTTTGATTTTCAATAATAAAGTTCATTTACCTTTTCTTCAATATATATATATATATTCATCATAGATTTATACTTAGGTTTCCTGGACAAAATGGGCAAATGCCCTTTTCACACAAACAAAGCAGCATTCTACCATTTTTCCCAAACTAATTAGGGAATGCCCCTCTTTTGTAACTCGATTTTCTTAAAATCGAGTTAAGCCCTATAATGGCGTTTTTAAGGAGCCTATAGTGACGTTTTAATGACCTATAGTGGCGTTTTGGAACTCGAGCTCCATCAACTCGAGTTATAGGTAAAAAAAAAAAATTTCTATAACTCGAGTTCACGAAGCTCGAGTTCCAAAATGCCACTGTAGATCCTTAAAACGTCATTATAGGCTCCTGAAAACGCCACTATAGGGCTCTAGAATTTTTTTTTTTAAACTTGATTTTTAGATTGTCGAGTTACAAAAGAGAGACATTTCCCTAATTAGTTTGGGAAAGAGGGTAAAACGTTACTTTGTTTGCGTGAAAATGACATTTGCCCATTTTGTCCTAGGTTTCCTACGTAGTGACATTTCCGTGTTAATTGTCAATTTTATTTATTTATTTAAACAACCAAAATAATTTAAGCTCAGTACATACTTCATGTTGATTGTCATTCCTTTGCACGGGTTTTATATATTTATAAATTTATAATATTACTAGTGTTGGCTGCACATGCAAGGCATGTGCTGCCTCAGTAGTGAAAAAATTAATAGATTTTGTGTGTGAAATCGTGAATTTTGGCTCACCTAATTTGACTATATTAAAAAAAAAAAATCTAAGAATACAACAAAATATTACAATATTTTCACAATATCTTCATTTTTAGGATTCGAATAGATATTTTTTTTTATTTTATTTGAGAAAAATGCTACATTCATAACATTTTTAAAACAAATTCTAAATGACAAGTTGTTATTGGTTTTAAACTGATAACATTGTTATTGTTATTCTCAAAACATTATTTTTAGTTGTGGTTAGTCACAATCTCATATTTACTATTTTATTTCGACTTGTAAAAAATTGATACTTCAAGATTTGTAAAAATATTATGAAATTTGTTATGTCAGTATAATAATATATATGTCAACTTACATAAATATTTAAAAAAAAAAACACAAACCGATTACTGGAAAAAAAAAAATTTAGGCACTGTAGAAATTAATGTTAAAATGTTGTGGACTTAGCATTTTTTTATTTAATCTATAAGAAACTGAGATCTCAACAATTGTAAAAATATTGTGATAATAATAAGTGTTATAACATTTTCTCAAAACATTTATTTTCAGTTGTAGTTAGTTATAGTCTCATATTTTATTGCTTTATTTTGATTTGTAAGAAATTAACTCGTCAATAATTGTGAAATTTGTTGTGTCAGTATAACAATATATATGCTAGCTTACATAAACATTTCAAAGAAAAAAAAAAAACACAAACCGATTACTGGAAAAAAAAAATCTTTAGGCATTGTAGCTATAGTGCCAATTGAATAAATCAAAAACACTGTAGCTCCAATGCTATTCATCAATAATAGCTTACCTATGATTTGTTATGAAATTAATGTTAAAATGTTGTGAAATTAGCATTTTTTTTATTTGATATATAAGAAACTATGATCTCAACAATTGTGAAAATATTGTGATAATAATAAGCGTTGTAACATTTTCTCAAAACATTTATTTTCATTTGTGGTTGGTCACAATCTCATATTTTATTTTTTTATTTTGAGTTGTAAGAATTGATACCTCAATAATTGTGAAAATATTGTGAACTTTGTTGTGTCAGTATAACAATATATATGCCAGCTTATATAAATATTTAATAGGAAAAAAAAAACACAAACCGATTACTGGAAGAAAAAAAAACTTTAGGCACCGTAGAAATTAATGTTAAAATTTTGTGGACTTAGCATTTTTTTTATTTGATTTATAAGAAACTGAGATCTCAATAATTATGAAAATATTGTGATAACAATAAGTGTTGTAACATTTTTCAAAACATTTATTTTCAGTTGTGGTTGGCTACAATCTCATATTTTATTATTTTATTTCGACTGGTAAGAAATTGATACGTCAATAATTGTGAAAATATTGTAAAATTTGTTGTGTCAGTATAATAATATAAATGCCAACTTACATCAATATTTAAAAGAAAAAAAAAACACAACCGATTACTGAAAAAAAAAGTGACTCACAAACCATAATTGTGAAAATATTGTGAAATTTATTGTGTCAGTATAACAATATAAATGTTAGCTTGTATCAATATTTAAAAGGAAAAAAAAAAAACAAACCGATTACTGGAAAAAAAAAAAAGTGACTCACGAAAATGGCACTGTAGATGAACAGTGCCAAAACAGTGGATTTACAGTGCAAAAGTACTATAACGGCATTGTCAAAACATTTATTTTCAGTTGTAGTTGGCTACATGCTCATATTTTATTATTTTATTTCGACTTGTAAGAAATTGACATGTCAATAATTGTAAAAATATTGTGAAATTTGTTGTGTCAGTATAACAATATAAATTTCAGTTTACATCAATATTTGAAAGAAAAAAAAAAAAAAACACAAACCGATTACTGGAAAGAAAAAAAAGACTAAGTAAACCATAATTGTGAAAATATTGTGAAATTTATTGTTTCAGTATAACCATATAAATGTCAGCTTATATCAATATTTAAAATAAAAAAAATAACACAAACCGATTAATGAAAAGAAAAAAAAAAAAACGACTCACCAAAACGGTACTGTAGATGAACAGTGCAAAAGCACTGAATGCACAGTGCCAAAGCACTGCAGCGGCATAGCCGCTTTTATATATAAAAAATTTGTTGTATTAGTATAACAATATAAATGTCAGCTTACATCAATATTAAAAAAAAAAACACAAACCGATTACTGGAAAAAAAAGTAACTAACTAAATCATAATTGTAAAAATATTGTGAAATTTATTGTGTCAGTAAAATAATATAAATGTCAGCTTACATCAATATTTAAAAGAAAAAAAACATAAATCAATTACTGAAAAAAAAAGTAACTCACGAAAACAGTACTGTAGATGAACAGTGAATAACACTACATGAACAATACAAAAACACTGTTATATAAAAATTTGTTGTGTCAGTATAACAATATAAATGCTAGTTTACATCAATATTAAAAAAAAAAAAACACAAACCAATTACTGAAAAAAAATGTGATTAACGAAACCATAATTGTGAAAATATTGTGAAATTTATTTTATCAGTATAACATCATTTAAAAGAAAAAAAAAAAAAAACACACGCACAAACCTAAAACTGAAGAAAAAAAAAAAGCGACTCACGAAACCATAATTATGAAAATATTGTGAAATTTATTGTGTTAGTATAACATCATTTAAAAGAAAAAAAAACACACACACACACAAACCGAATACTGAAAAAAAAAAAAAAAAAAACGACTCATGAAACCAAGTTATTGTGCCCGCTACAGTGCAACAACACTGAATGCACAGTGCCGAAGCACTGTAGCGGCATTGCCACTTTTTATATAAAGATAAATAAGGAATAATATCAAAATTCTTAATAATAAACATACATATGTTTTCATTGTATATATTTTTTATACTTGGACTAACAAAATCGTTTAAGGGGGTAGAAATTAATTTCTTTCATAATGGAACTATAAACATATTTTGTACAACATATGTCTTCATGTTCATTATGTCAAGAGTCTTATAACTTAATTGATACTTTATGGACAAAGTCTTTTTTTTTTTTTTTTTTTAGAATACTAAGTATTTTAATACACACACAAGATGAGAGTGAATGTCTTAAAAAAAATTATAGTGGTGTATATTCAAAATTTAATATTTGAGTTACGGCTAGTAGTATAATGTAACCATCTAAAAAAAATGTTCATTATCATTTTTTTACATGAATTACCAAAATTTTGGCATGAAACAATATTTTATTTTATGCTAGTATATTTTTCCTTTACCTGTAAAGTGGCTTAAAAGACTATTACCTATAAAAATTTTAATTTAGAAGACACCGTGATGCCATTATATATTGCTGGTTGTTTTTTTTTTTTTTTAATTAGTGTTTTAATAGCTATTTTATCGTTTTGGATTTTTTTTTTAATTATTGGGTAGTCAAAGAATATTTTTGGTAATTTTTTAAAAAAGATACACACATATACACACACAATATATATATATATATATATAGAAAAATTAATTAGATGTTGTTTTAGTGTCTATTTAACTGATTTTTTCTCAACTTGTAATTGATTTTTATAATAATACTATTATCTACTGTCAGTAATTTTTTAATAGAAGAGTAATAGCCAATAGGTGATAAACAAAAGGAATTAGTCTATTAGAAGGGTGGATGAGATGTCATTTTAACACTCTTAGAGCATCACCTTCAGGTGTGACAAATACCAAATATTTAGCATTTGATATACTAAGCACCAGAAACAGAGCATCAAAAAATGTGTTAAATGTGTCAAAATTTTGAACCCTGCTACAGCACCGTCTCAACTTTGGCTCGGTATGAATAGAAATGCCATATGTGTTTATTATTTTTTTATTCCTTTTCTCTCTCATCTCTTTGTCAGTCTCCTCCTCTCTTTTTTCTCAAACCCAAAACCTCTCCTCTCTCTCTCAACCTCTCATCTTTTCTTCTCTCACTGCTCTTCCACGCCGATGCCGACGCTGACGATCACTTCCACACCGACCAGAGCGGAAGAACGCCAGCTCAGTAATTTCAATACCCACTGAAACACAGACGTCTTTTTCACAGATGTCTCCACGTATTGTTGGTTGGGTAGAAACACCCGTCGAAGAATCGACCACCCAGATTTCAACTCCGGTGGTTCATCTAGATCATCTAGAATCACAACGGAACTTGAACTCCCAACAGTCTCAGCTGATTGGTATGGTACCATAGCCAACAAATTGACTTCACCATCATCCCCATCCCTATCCCCAGTCAACTCTTCTGCAGATTGGGTCCCACAATTATCTCGCAACACTGCATCCAACGAACAACTGGAGCAATTCTTCTTCAGTGTCGTCATCTTCTTTAATCTTGAGCTAAATTCTCTGTTTTTTTTTAATATATATATATATATATATATTTTTTTTTTCTTTCTTGTCTCTAACCCATGGCCATGGCCGAAAGCTCAATTTTGTCGGGGTTTGTGGTTGATATGGTGGTGGTGGGGCTTCCGATTTGGTGTTGGTGGGCTATGGGTTTGTTTTGAATTGTGTTTTGGGTTATGGAGGATGTGGTGGTTGTGTGGTGGTGGCTGATGGTTGTTGGCAACTGTGTGGTGGCTGTTGACTGTGTTTGATGAGTTGTAAGTATTATTTTAATATGTTGTATATATTATTTTAATATATAAACTTGAAGAATAGAACATGTAATAAATGATAAATGATAAATTGTAAAATGATGTAGTAAAATAATAAAGTATATGTTTTGATGGGTTAAAATTGCATAATTTTACAACGGCTAATAGTAATGCTCTTATTACATGAATCTTAAGTTTTGCAAAATATGACATGACATTATTATATGCAACGATAAAAGGACACAAATCATCATTTTGTGCATATGCCACTTTTGGGATCTAATGTATATATTAGATTATTAGTCATAGGAGTGCATAGCAGTGGTTTTATTTTTATAATTTTTTAAAATATCATCATCGTCATCATTATTATTGTGTTGCGTGAGAAATGAGAACTTCTATGCAAGTCTTGTTATTAAAAATTTCAATTAGAAATAATAAATTGGAATTAACTAAAACAATTAGAAATTAATAAATAAACATTAGTAGTGAAAAAAGATAAGATTTTATCTCTATTATTTGAGTAAATAAGATTGTGTAAAAGTCCACAAAATCTCCCTGTACATAATATAATATCATTTATATTACAAAACAAATCCTTTAAAAAACAAGACTTGTTGCCGTATGGGCTGTATGCAAGTCTTATTATTTAAAATTTTAAAGTCGAAGTAAAAGATTGTAAATAGCTAAAACAATTATAGGTTTTATAAATATACTTTTTTTTGAGAAGGGTATAAATTTATATAATAACTAATAGATGAACCCTTTGACTTGTTATTGTCCGCTCTTCGTTACGCCACTTAACTACATTAATTGCTGACACGTTCACTTTAAAACACAAAACAGTTGTGTCTTTTCGGTGGTTTGCTTATTTAGTTTTAGTGGGCTGTTTACTATTTGCTTTCTTCTTTCCGTTTTCCCGTTTATCAGTTGGTGTATAGCTGCACCATTCCATTGGGTAGTTGTTAGTTTTTGCAGCCCTTATACCGTGTCAGTCTAATTTTTCCTACTGTTGGTGTATAGTTGCTTACCCTTATACCGTGTCAGTCTAATTTTTCAGTGGGCTGCTTACTTTTTGTTTTCTTCTTTCCGTTTTTCCGTTTTCTGGTTTTTTTCCCCTCTGCAAGAACAAACCCAGCGAAGGCTGTGGACAAAAAATAGAGTACCCTTGACGCTACATCTATTGGTAATTCTTTTCTTCAGCGTCATGCTATTGTTTTCTGTTTTTAATTTTTAATATTTATAACTAAGGCAATGAAATATTTTGTGCGCACCATGTGTTTGAGAAAATACCTTGCTTACTCTTGCATTAGTTTGTAGCCACCTTTTGTTTTGTTTCAATCGTTGCTGCCTATATTATAGGATGAAGACACTCTTAGATGTTAGTTCTGCTAAAGAGTCAATGTGCTTAATCAGTAGTTTTGATTTCAATTGCCACATTTTCAATTGATATAGAAATCATGGAAGGATGGATTGTTGTTCTTTTCAAATATTTTTTTTCCCCCACTGCAAGAACAAACCCAGCGAAGGTTGTGGACAAAAAACAGAGTACCCTTAATGCTACATCTATTGGCAATTTAGTCTATGTGATTTTACTTTTAAACACTCAACTGTGTTAAGTATCTTTTAATTTAATTTTTTAGTTTATATTCAGGAAGACATGGTAGTGAGAATTGTACCATCAAAAAACGTAGAAGTATTATAGGAAAGCAAGGATGAAATTTATGAAATTGTGAAAATGAGTTTATAAAGTTTTTTTTTCATGATAATTGCTTAAGAATTCTGGATGTGAATTGTAGAACATATAAAATATTTAGTTCGAAAAACTTTGAATTGTATATTACTTTTTCTTGCTATCTTTTTGGGTTGTTATACTGCTTGCTTGAATACAGTGGGAATTGGCAATATAATAGAAAAAAGGATATCAATTAAAAACTGAAAATTGAAAACTTTTTTTTTTTTTTTTTTTTTTTTTTTTTTACACATTGATAATCAGCCTAGAGCGTATTCAATTCAATATAACTTTGAATATTGAGTTGCAAATTTTTAGATATATAAAAATACCTCTGGCTTGCACTATTAGCACTTCACGCTTGAATAGTTTGAATTGTGTCTTGCGTGGTTAATTGATAAGGCCTACCAAAACTAATAACTACCCAACGGAATAGTGCAACTGTTTTGCTTACACTTGCTAAAGAGTAAGCAAATTTAGATAGGTGCTTGGTTGATCTTTGTTTCTAAGGTATTTAATTCAATGCATTGAACAGTCTTTTTTCTTCTTTTCTTTTTCCAAATACTGCTTGCTTGAATACAGAGGGAATTGGCAATATAATAGAGAAAAAGAATATCAATTAAAAACTGAAAATTGAAAACTATTTTAGTTTATTCTCTTATTTTTTTTTTTCCACATTGATAATGATCCTGGAGCGTATTCAATTCAATATAACTTTGAATATTGAGTTGCAAATTTGTAGATATATAAAAATACCTCTGGCTTGCACTTTTAGCACTTCACGCTTGAATAATTTGAATTGTGTCTTGCGTGGTTAAATGATAAGGCCTACCAAAACTAATAACTATCCAACGGAATGGTGCAACTGTTTTGCTTACTCTTGCTAAAGAGAAAGCAAATTTAGATAGGTGCTTGGTTGATCTTTGTTTCTAAGGTATTTAATTATATGCATTGAACAGTCTTTTTTCTTCTTTTCTTTTTCCAAATAATGCAATAGCCTGGTATTCATTCTGATATTTTCAATGCTTTGTAAATGAGTTTCTTTTGGAACATGTGACTCCTCCTACCAACGGTTTGAAGCCATGTCATATCTGTAATGCATTAAAGATAGAAAGCAAATGGCTGTTCCTAAGCAGATCAAATGAGCATGAATGGATTTGGGTGAACATGGCTTATAATTTGGGTGAACATGGTTAAAAAACTTATTTTGCAGGTCCTCTCATTTTGGATAAAGAGCTGCATACTTTTTGAGGGAAAGAACTACATACTTAACCGTGTCAACTCCAGGTTTGTTAACAATTGATCTAATTTTTTTAAAAAGTTTATGTTGCATTTCTTTTCTACATTTTCAGAATAATTATTAATGTCATCTTCAACAAAAATTTACGGCATAAAAAATTATTACTGAAAGCAATTAAATTCCACCTAACTATATTTTTAAATTTTCAAAAAATGCTAATTAACAATAAATACATGCTTGAAAGAATATTCCATTTTTAAACGACTATTTGCCATCTTTGATTTATACAATAATAGTTATGATTTGATCTTCTATAAATACTTTGCTTTTTATTATATTTCCGAAGTATGGAGTCTACTTTATTATCAAGAGCGAGAAGAAAACTGATTCAATCGCAGAAAAGAAACACAAATGTACCTGCCAAATTTACAAATTCTTCATTAAAGGGAAGTCTTTCAGATGTTTCAGCAACTAGAAGAATGCTATTAAATAAAAAGAGAAATGTTTCTGATGGTGTAGCCAGTACCTTATCTTGTGGTGATGCTTTACAAGGAGAAGTTTCAATAGAAAGAGACTCAATTTCTTGGAATGTATTGTCGCAAACCACTATTCACGAAACAGAATCTTTGCATTCTGGAAGTAATGATGAAACATTTCTAAGAAGAACTCAATGGAGACAATATAATTCTGAAGCTGAAAATAGAAACTCATTAGTGAATATATTAGGAAGAACTATTGTGAATGAAGATGGGAGTGTTACCACCAATATAACTGAGCAATAATTGCCTTTGCTAGAAGGTAGCATTCAATCTGCTGCAGCTGAAGGTATATTAAGAGTTCTATTATATTAAATAGAATTTTTGCTTTGAAGAATTCGTTTTTGATTTTGTTTACATCTTAGACTTCGAACGGACAAATGAGAGTGAAAGCTCGACAATGAATAATACAGTTGCTGAACATGAATTTTGTGATGACCCTAATAGAGAATCAAATAATCTTTCAACCTCTGACCCTAGACGAAAACATTGTAAGTATTACAATTTTTAGTCCTCAATACCAACCTTAAATATTAGGTTTCCAAGAAATGATCCTTCAATTTTTTTGTAGGAATATTTATGGAGGCAATGAGTTTAGGACCTCCAACCAAAGTATGTGAACATTGTGGAGCTCAACTTTGGTATGAGGAGAGAACAATTAAATCTAGAAAGCCAAAGAAGCCTAAATTCAGTTTATGTTGTTCAGAAGGCAGAGTTGAATTTCTGTTTTTGAAGGATCCTCCACCTTTTCTTAAAAGATTGCTCACCATGAGCAATGATCAGAGATCAAACAAATTTCGAGTGGGGATAAGAATCTATAATTCTCTCTTCGCTTTCACTTCTTTGGGAGGTAATATAGATCGTTCAGTGAATAATGGTACTGCTCCATATGTTTTCCGTCTAAATGGCCAAAATCATCACAGAATTGGATCTCTTATTCCTGTTGATGGCCAAAAGACACAATTTGCACAGCTTTATATTTATGATACTAAGAATGAGATGGCAAACAGAATTGATGCTATTACATCAGGTGATCACAGAAAAGATGTGGATATAGATATTGTCATTGGGTTATTGAATATGTTAGACAATTGCAATCAATTGGTCAAGTACTTCCGAATGGCTAGGGATAGATTCAATGAGTCTAATATGCATGATGTTAGGATACGGCTTATTGGAAGTTGCAATTCTAATTCTAGACAATATAACTTGCTTGGTACTTCTAAAGTTATTGCTATTGTTGTTGGAGATTTAAATACCGAAAATTGTGAAAGGGACATTATTGTTGAAAACTGAAGTTCAGGATTGCAACATATCTATGGAAGTTATCTGAGCTATATGGCTTTACAATATCAATTGCTTTTCCCTTATGGTGAGGATGGGTATAGGTCTGATATACCATACAAGAATTTTGATGGAACAAGATCTAAAAAAAGAGAATCAATAACAATGAGAGAATATTATGCTTTTAGACTTCAACAACGATCTCATGAGGGTAACACATTGTTGCTTGGTGGAAGGCTTTTTCAACAATTCATAGTCGATGCCTATATTTCCATTGAAGAGGAAAGATTACAATGGGTAAGGCAAAACCAACTGAAATTAAGATCTGAACTATATGGTGGGCTTAAAGATGCTGTGCTTTGTGGTGATACAAATCCAAAAACAGTAGGAAAGCGGATCATCTTACCTTCCTCTTTTACTGGAAGCCCAAGATACATGGCTCAGAACTATCAAGATGCAATGGCTATATGTAGAAAGGAGGGATATCCAGATTTGATTATGACATTTACTTGCAATCCAAAATGGTCTAAAATCACTCAGTGCTTGGAATTTATAGAAGGCCAGAATGTTGAAGACCAACCAGATATTGTAACAAGGGTTTTTAAAATAAAGTTGGATGAATTATTACATGATTTGAGGCATGAATCCCATTTTGGAAGAGTCATTGCAGTAGTATACACAATTGAATTTCAGAAAAGAGGACTTCCGCATGCACATATTCTCCTTTTCTTGGATCCAAAAGATAAGTGCCCAAGTTCAGCAGACATTGACAGTATTATTTCAGTAGAAATACCAGATCAACATGAAGATCCAATTGCTTTTGAAGATGTAAAATAGTTTATGATGCATGGACCATGTGGATATGCAAACCCAAGATCACCTTGTATGGTTAATGATAAGTGTACAAAACATTTATCAAAAAAATTTTATGAAGAGACAACCATTGATGAAGAAGGTTTCCCCATTTATAGAAGAAGAAATGATGGGAAGACAATAGTAAAAAATGGAATAGCTTTGGATAATCGGTATATTGTGCCATATAATGTAGACTTACTGGTAAAGTATCAGTCACATTTGAATGTGGAATGGTGCAATAGATCTTGATCGATCAAATATTTGTTTAAATACATAAATAAGGGTTCAGATAGAGTCACAATTGTTTTACAAGAAAATCTGCCAAGTACTGATAATGACGAACAACAACCAAGCATTGTTGTTGATGAGACCAAAGCATATTTGGATTGTAGGTATATTTCAGCTTCTGAAGCATGTTGGAGAATATTTGAATTTCCAATTTAGTTTCGAAATCCACCAGTTGAAAGATTAAACTTTCATTTGGAAAATGAAAATCCCATTATATATCCAGAAAATGCAAATTTGGACAACATTTTACAAAGGCCAGGAATCAAAGACAAAAAATGTACTGAATGGATGAAAACTAATGAAGCTTTTGAAGATGCTCGTGAGTTAACTTATGCTGAATTTCCTACAAAATGGGTATGGCATAAAAATGTTAGGTAATGGAAACGAAGAAAAGGTAGAAAATGCATTGGAAGAGTATATAATGCTCACCCTTCAAGTGGAGATCGATTTTACTTGAGAATGTTGCTTAACATTGTCAAAGGCCCAAGAAACTTTAAAGAGATAATGATTGTAAAAAAAAATTACTATTCCTACTTATAAAGATGCTTGCTATGCACTTGGGCTTCTAGATGATGATAAAGAATGACATGAATGCATAATTGAAGCTGCACATTGGGCTAGTGGCAAGCAATTATGCCAACTATTTGTTACCATACTCATGTTTTGTGAAGTATCTGATCCTTTAACTTTTTGGGATTCTAATTGGAAAATTCTTACTAAAGATATACTTAATAGACAAAGACATATCTCCCATTTTCATGATCTAATATTATCTGATAGTCAGTTGAAAAATTATGGCCTATGTGAAATTAACCAAATCCTCCAACAATATGGGAAATCTATGAAAGACTATCCTCAAATGCCTCAGCCAGATGTAAATATTCTTATTCATAAAGGAAATAGACTTATTGAAGAAGAGATGTCGTATGATATAGGAAGTTTACAAAGAGAACATGAGATCTTGATATCTGGTCTCAACAATGAACAAAGAACCATCTATAATTCTATAATGGAAGCTGTTTTTTCTGAAAGTGGGGGCATGTTTTTCGTCTATGGTCATGGTGGAATGGGAAAAACATATCTTTATAGAACAATTTTAGCTGCTGTAAGATCAAAGAGAAAAATTGCTCTTACAGTTGCTTCTTCAGGTATTGCTGCTCTATTACTTCCTGGTGGCTGGACAACACATTCACGATTCCACATTCCAATTAATGTCAATGATGAGTCAATTAGTGAAATAAAGAAAAAAAAAAAAAAAAAACAAACATCAAAACTTCTTTTGAAAACAAGTATAATACTTTGGGATGAGGCACCAATGGCAAACAGAAATTGCTTTGAAGTTGTTAATTGCAGCCTTCAAGATATACTGCAAATTGAAGATCCAAAGAATTTGGAAAAACCTTTTGGTGGTAAAGTTGTGGTTTTAGGTGGTGATTTTCGGCAAATACTTCCAGTTGTGAAAAAGGGAAGACACGAAGATATTGTACAATTTGCAATTTGTCAGTCACACTTATGGAATTATTGTCATGTCTTTAAACTACAACAAAATATGAGACTTATGCAGAACAATGTGAGTGAAATGCAACAATCATCTATACAAGACTTTAGTGAATGGATTTTAAAAATAGGTAATGGTGATTTGGGAGAAGGTGATGGTGACAATAATATCACAATTCCTTATAATCTAATCATCCAACCTACATAAAATCCACTGGAGGATATTATTAATAGCACATACCTTGATTTGGATGCTCAATGCATGGATGCAAGTTACATTCAGGAAAGGGCAATTCTTGGCCTTACAAATGAAGTTGTAGAGGAGTTAAATGACTATATTATCTCATCAATAAAAGGAGTAGAACATGAATATTTGAGTTCAGATTCTATTTGCAAGGCTTTTTTGAATGTTGCTGACCAAGACATTTTATACCCTATTGAGTTTTTAAACAACTTAAGATTTCCAGGATTGCCAAATCATAAGTTGACATTAAAAGTATGCTAACCTATTATGTTGCCTAGAAACTTGAACTAGAATGAAGGGCTTTGTAATGGAACAAGACTAATTATTACAAAGCTGGCTACATGGGATATAGAAGCAAAAATTATTACTGGCACTAATATAGGCACATGCGTGTTCATTCCAAGGATAACATTATCTCCAAGTGATTCAAAATGGCCTTTTGTTCTAAAGAGAAGACAATTCCCAATTTCTGTGTGTTTTGCAATGACAATAAATAAGAGCCAAGGACAGTCATTGAAACATGTGGGAGTTTATTTGCCTAAACCAGTTTTCAGTCATGGGCAATTGAATGTTGCAGTTTCTAGAGTAACAAGCAGAGATGGGTTGAAGTTCCGCATAATTAATGATGAAACTGATCAAAGTTGTGGAACAAAAAATATTGTGTACAAGGAGGTTTTCACCAAACTTATTTAAGTTGTTGGTCATACAAGGTAAAATAAATTTATATGTTAAGAGGTCATATATACATCGGTACAACTCTTTCTTTTTATTTCTTATTAAAATTGTTGTGATGTCTTTACTTCCTTTGGGCATACAAAATACATTGTCTTTAAAGTTTCAGCTCAAACATACAATTGTAATGGTATAATATTTATAGTACTTAACATGTCGAAAAATCACTATAACTGCTATAACAATTGTATGGTCGATAATAAGATAGAAACAGAGCTCATTCATTTAAAAAAGTCAGACTAATATGGTTATTGACTTAAATAGTTACTAGAATTAAAAAAATAATAATTAGGAGTGTCTTGCAACTTTAAAAATAACAGACTTATTAATGTGTTTAAGTTTATTTATTTATTATTATTCTACCTGGTTATTGTTAAAGAATGAAACTATAAATTAATTGTTTGATTACTATCGAAATGCCATCACGTTATTTCATTAACTGTCATGTTGAATGATGTATGCAGGCAAACGTCAAAAACTTAAAGATGATGGAGTTCAGTTTTCTTAATCAGCTTTCAAACAAGAGTGACAAATCCAAAATCAGAATTAGAGTATCAAGGATGTGGGATGCTATAAATAGAAACAGTCAAGAAATTATTAGTTCGTATATGATTCTTATTGATAAACAGGTTTGTATAAGTTTTTTTAAAAACACATCAAAACACTTCTTATACATTATATAGATTATTCACTTTATATACCTTCAACTAACGCCTTTAAATTACAGAATAATGCAATACATTCTACCATTCATAAGAATATTTCAAAAAACTCAAACTTTTCTGAAAGAAGGGCAGCTGTATGCATTATCAAACTTTGAAGTTAATACTTGCAATGACTTCTATAGGCCAATTCAAAATGAGCATAAGATCATATTCTTACCAACAACTAACATTCAAGAATTAACAGAAACTAAAGTCAGTATACATCATAAATTTGAATTTGTTGACTACAACACCATTGTTCAACGACTTAACAGCCATGTCCAGCTATTAGGTAATAAATTAATTAAATATAAATTTTGCATTCTATTATTGTTAGAAAATCTTACATTATATTGTTGTTATATAAAATACATTATATCATTATCATAAATGAAAATAACTAACATTATAATTTTTATGATGCATAGATATTATTGCAAAAGTGGTTGCCATCGGTCCAATTGAACATCCTAGCATTAAAGGATCAAATGTTGCAATGAGGAACATAATTGTCATGACTATACAGTACGTTTTAATTCTTACAAGTTGCAATACACTGAATATATATAATATAAACTTACATTCATAACAATATTTGAACAGAGGAAATAAAATAAAGCTTACCCTTTGGGGACCAGCTGCAATGAAATTGATGATAACCTTTTCCAAAGTAATCCGGGACCTTTTATTATAGTTGCTACATATCTAATTGTGAAAACTTTTAAAGGTCAGTGCATTGTTTCTTTTATTTGCATATTTATAACTACATTAATAAATTATATGTGCGTTTTAAAAAATTCCTTCGTATAAATGTAAGGGAATATAACTTATCATCTACAAGTGGAACAAAAGTTTATATAAATTTGGAGATTCTAGAGACTTCTATGTTTAAGGATCAGTAAGTAATCTAGATCTTTTTAGCAACATATGTTATATAATATTTTACAGTATACGCAAGCTTATATTGACTTCTTTATGTTACAATCATAGGGAAGTGAAAAATGATCTTCTTATAGAAGAGCTGCCAAGACAATTTAAGCCACAAAGAACAATTGAAGATGTTAGAATTTAGATCCCTGTAAACTAGATTGTTTAACCTAATCGATTAACCAAGTGAATACTTAGGTTTATTATTCAGATCTAAGTTAAAACAAAACAATCACATCATGCAAAGCAGCGGAAAAATAAAGAACACAATAATATGATGACCCAGGAAAACTAAACCGATAAAAAACCTGGGGAGGATTTAACCTAGCTATCCTCAAGATAAAACAGCAAATCCACTATGAACGAATTGAAGTTTGTACAAGAGCGACTTAGGCCACTAACATCCTATTGCTACCTCGAGTAGAAAACTTACTACCACGACCACGTGACAGTTCTGAGTCCACGAATTACTTCTTTCCTTGACCTTTGCAAAACACAAACACCCAAGTTTGTGACTTTGAGATCCCACTCAAAGGTTTAGCAACACAAACTCTCCTGTTTGTGACTCCAAGACCACCCTTGAAGGTTTAGATCATCAGCACCTTTGATGACTAGAGAAGATGGCAACTTCAACAACACTGGATCTTGAGATTCTTCAAGGAATAAAACCGGTAGAAGATATGAGAGAGCTTTTTAAGAACAAAACCCTAAATACAAAAAAGACACCCTCTTCTCTCTCTTAAAAGCCTTGATAAAAACATGCTTAGGGTTTCCTTTATATATTGGGAGAAGTAAATCTGAAACCCTAATCCTTAATGGGCTTAAACTGCTGTTTGAGCTTAATTAAAATTCTGCAGATACAACTTTCGATCGGTTGAGCCTGTTTCTCGATCGGTCGAACCAGACAATTTCTGAATTCTTCTTTTTGCAACTTACTTATTCTTGAATCTTGAGTTGAATCACCTTAAGCATTGTCTAATAAAACCTATAGACTCTAAGATCTATATCTAGACAAATTTGTGTTCACGATTTGCCAATTGTTCTAAACTTTTAGAACCTAACAATCTCCCCCTTTGGCAATTCGTGACAAAACTTACATACTAAATGAAATGCTCAAATACAAGAACAACCCAATACAATAAAATGCCCAATTACATCACAAATCCCAATCTAAGACTCTTAACCTAGAAGTTGCAAGAAGAGGTAGAAGGTCTTGATTAGAATGTACTTGTCTTTCTTGAAAACACTTAAAAGAACACATCAATGCATGTGTGGAAAGAAAGACATATAAACAAAATGAAGCACAATATAAAAAAAAAAAAAGTAAATTCTAACTCTCCCCCTAAGTTAGATATATCGAAATTTTTTTTTTTATTCTCCCCCTTTTAAACACAATTTCAACTCCCCCTAAACAAAACAAACAGGATTGAGTCTCACATTTTATCTATTTCTCCACCTTTTTGTCACGTATTGACAAAGACAACCCAATAAGAAGGTAAACAGAAAACATACGCAATAGAGAATAAAGGAAACACAAAACAATTCAACTCTGTAGAAAATAGAGACAACTCCCCCTATGAAGAGTAACAACTCTCTTTAAGAACAACAAATGTTAAAAATAAACTTCTCCCCCTATAAAAATAGGAAAAAAAAAAAAAAAAAACAAAACAAGTTTTCGAAAAAACAGTTTTGGGGAAAATTTAGGAGGTAGGGAAAATAAAGACACACAAACCAAACTTAAAAACTAAGTTGAGTTGAGGATACACATGAAGAAAAATATTCTCTCTTTCAATAAATGCAAATTTGACACTATATGACCCATAAACAGTTGCATGAGTAGAGAAAATATTTGCACATTATTATCCATCATAAAAATATTTTCTGCAATTCACACATAAAAAAATAGCATATACTAAAATGTACAAAGGATTCAAAAATTAATCAATCAATTTTTAGATCAAGTTGAGTACCCAATTTAACAAAGTGTATGCATGTTATGTGTGAAAACAATGAGAGATATGACTGCAGAACTGCAAGATAGATACAGAAAAACAATGCAACTCATGTGAATCCTAAACATAAATGATGCATGAAAAAAATTTGGTCAAAACTCTAAAAATTGAAAATTTTTCAGTTTCGATCGATCAAGCATCGATCGAATACCAATCGAGTCAGACAGATTCAAACCAAAATTTTTATCACAATTTCGATTGGTCGAGAGACAGATTCAATCGATCGAAAATCTGGGAAAATTAAATTTTTGAAAAACAGAGCAATTTTATGCAGAAACTCCTCAAAGCACAATATTTCATGAATGAAATGCATGAGTATGAGATTAAAAATTTTCAAAAACACATGAATTCAACCCAGATCTTTCAAAAACAAGTTTTTTTTAACCAATTTGACTCCAAAAACTCAAACATTAAACACTTTTTGCATCAAAATAAAGAAATTTTCAATCTTGGATGGCCACAACAAAATCACACACAATAACATGTACAAAGTTTAACAAGGAGTAACTTGTGTAGTGTGTGCAACTAGCAAAAGCTTGAGATACATGTGAGGTGATAAGTAGATAGTAATTAATCACAATTTCTACAAAATTCATCACATAAATTTGAAAGAGACTATCATCTAAAGAGTTACATTATATAACTCTCACATCTCCTAGAATAAAAGCTTGCAATCATGTAAGTTTCTTGATTTGCCTCATAATATACACATCAATTTTATTTCATTGTGAATTTATTATAACCCAATAATGTACACACCAATTTTAGTATTAATCCGAGGCTACACCTTATGATTTTTTTGTGCATATGCTACATTTTCTTGAGCATAAAATCTTACGATATGCACTAAGGCTACACCTCATGATTGGCTAGTGAGATGGTTATTTATGCCTTTCTCATTAAGTTCAAGTCCAACAATCAAAGATATGTGACTTTAAGATTAAGATCATGTGATCAAAAACTATAAACATATTCCCATACAACATGCACTACAAATACTTCAGCTAGTAAAGTGCAATAAATAAGCTCATCTAAGCTAAACAAGATACATAAACATGTTATGTAAAGATAATATGGTCAACCTTGATTATAAATCCAAGATATATAATACAAAATACAAAAAATCTTTTTGGTTTTTTAAAAAAATTTTATGACCAAAAACAAAAAGCACACATTATGCTAAATGAACAATTCAAAACTATGCATGATAGTGCTTAACTAAGCTATAGAGGGTACATAAACAAGAAATATCAATTTCTTAATTAACCTATGAGTATATGTACAAACTAGTATATACTCACACAAAATAAGAAATAGCTTAGCACTTATGCAACACATACTATTCAAGTTTCTCCACAATGTCAAGCATGTTCTAAATCAAGAGAGAGATATCATAATTCATGTAATCCTCAAGAAAAATTAAAACTAGACACAAAATAAAATATTTTTGTCTTTTTGAAAATTTTCAATGTTTTTGGATTTTTTTTTAAAAAAACAACCTAAAAAACAAAACAACCAAAAACAAAAACAAAACATGTCCACAAACAATTGAAAGAATTAAATCAAGGACAAGTAAACAACACTCATCTTAGAGAATCTTTTCTCACTCATATAGCACGAGTCTTTGGCTTTGTAGGTGCAAATCCATGTGAAGTAGAGTGTGTTTGAGGGATTACACCAATCTTATGAGAAAGACTGAAATCCTGCAAATTCTTTTCACAAGCCAACGAGCTCAAATTTTTCAAAAGAATATGAAAAAATTTATATGGACTTATGGCAGGAGAAATATCATCACATATCCTAGATTGAAATACAGAATGTTTAAATTTCAATTTATGACAATTAGGACGAATGTGACCAGAGACACCACAAAAGTGACAAATAGGAACAGATTTAGGAACATCAGTATTCCTAAAAACAAATCTAGTCTCAGATTTTGGTTTTTGCCTCAATAAAGAACAATTTGGTCTAATATGACCATCAACACCACAAAGGTGACAAGCAGACACAAAAACAGATTTCTTATGCTCTCAAACAGTAGGTTTAGACTTAGGTTTAGAAACTTCAGCGTCTACATCAAAACTTTTACTTTTTCTAACCTAACAAAATAAACCTTTTCTTTATTATTCCTCTTGAAAGGAGGGATATAAACTTTCTCAGTTTTAGGCTTAAGAGAAACAGAAACACTTCTGCTATCAACAGCAGGCTTGGTACTAGTCAAATTTTCAATTTTAGCTTTAGATTCAACTAACTCTTGTTCCAAGCTTTTCATCTTCTCATCTTGAGAGGAATTTTGATTTCTAAAAAATTCATTCTTTTTATTAGATTCATCTAATCTCACAATCAACAATATGAGATAAATGGATATCCAATATAAACAATATGAGAGTTTCATTAAAAAAAATATATATTCTATAGATGAACAAAAATATTCTCTAAATTCAATAACTAATAGCCATACAAATTTTCTAAACATTAGATTCTCAAAATTTTTTTTTTCTAAACATTAAAAAATAATAATAATAATAAAGAAGGGTTATAAACAAAGAGAGACTTACATGATAAATATTTGGTTGCATTGAAGAAAGTCATGAGACCGACAAAGGTGAAAAGTCTGGATTTCGATAAAGCGAGTTTCTAGATTCAGGCCCATGATCTCCCGTTAGGTAGCCTGAATATGAGAACTGCTTTCAATATCGTTTCATCAACGGGAGCGGTGGTTCTGGGTTTAGGTGATGCTAAGGAGTTTGAAGGGGGTAACTACATGTGAGTTTTGGTGTCTATCGATATCACAAAACCCCTATGTAAAGGCAAAAAGGTTGAGTTCAGTAATGGTGAGGTGAGTTGGGTTAGTTTCAAACATCAGCGCTTGCCCAATTTATGTTACTGGTGCGGGCGTCTTACTCACCATGATAGGGATTGCTCACTATGGCAGAATAGAAAAGGGTCTATGACGGGAAGGAATCAACAATTTGGATCGTGGTTGTGAGCTAGTACTTCGAATTTGGCTAAGAGAACAATTGTACGGGTTGCAGGATATGAGGAAGAAGTTAAGGGGGGATATGAGAGAAACTCACCCACAAGAATGAGCGAAGGGTTGGATTTGGTTGGAGTGCAAACTAATCAGAGGACTGAGAATGAAGAAAGGCAGCAAGCTCCATTTGATACGGTAGAACAGGTAGTTCAGGCAGTGGTGCAAGAAATTTAGACTGAGGTGGACATGGACTCGGGAAAGGGCTATTGACAGATCAGACCATGAACTCTTCTCCACAATCTTTTCAGGCTCAGTTGGATGACATTGACGGACAGTTGTCAAGATACGACCAGTGGAAGTTGGATTAGAGGCCTTACAGGGTGGGGTGGGTTCTAGGATGGTGGGTTCAACCTTTTTTTTTTTTTGAAAAACTTGTTCACACAGGAGAAGCCAACTTTACATAACCCGACTCTTCCTAAGTTTACTCGAGTTCCTAGAAAATCCAGTGTGGCCCATGCACCTTTGGAATTGGTTCTAAACGTTTAAGGCAGGATGTTGATGAGGATTTGGAGGAAGCAAATGAGCGGTGTAAGAAACGGGCAGCTTATTCTACTAATTTAACGGTGGAGGCTGATGGTCAACCCTGCTGACAGCCATGAAACTCTTAACATGGAACTACCAAGGGCTTGGTAACTATCATGCAGTTCAAGAGCTTGTTGATATTGTATAAGCTCAAGATCCCATGATTGTGTTTTTATCAGAGACATGGTCATCTAGAGAGCATATGTTGTGGGTCCGAGATAGGATATAGTTTAATGGTTGTTTTACAGTTACATTGGATGGCAGAGGAGGGGGTTTGGCCCTTCTATGGGAAAAGGGGGTTGATTTGTGGGTGGATAGTTTTTCAAGTTACCATATTGACTCTATTATACATGGTGGTTCAGAACATGCCTAGGGACTGACTAGATTTTATGGTAAGCCTGAGGCAAGTTACAGGAGTGAGGGGTGGAATATGCTTTGAATGCTGAGTTCAAAGCCTAAGCTTCCGTGGTGTTGCTTTAGTGACTTTAATGAGTTGCTTGAGGTGCAGGATAAGAAAGGTGGGGCACCAAGGGCTCATAATTTAATGGAAAAATTTCGTGAGGTTTTAGATTTTTGTGTTTTTGTTGATCTGGGTTATTTAGGTCCGGATTTCACTTGGCGAGGGAGATAAGGGGGCGAGATGATTTGGGAGAGACTGGATATGGGTGTTGTGAATTATGAGTGGTTGACTAAATTTCCCACGGGCAGGGTAAGGCATTTAAATAGCTTTACATTGGATCATCGTCCCATTCTTTTGTCATTGGGTGTAGGTGGGGAGCATCTCAACTGGCGTCGAACACCATTTAGATTTGAAGCTATGTGGGTGTCAGATTTGGGGTGCAAAGACACTATTGCTCGAGCTTGGGTTTGCTCTCCCGGTGGCACTTCTATGTATGTTGCAGCTATGAAATTGAAAAGGTGCAAAGGTTGAAAGCATGGAGTCGAGACCATTTTGGGCATGTGCAGAGTAGCATAAAGTAAACTAAGGATCGGTTTTAGAGGGTTGAGGATGTCTTGGTCAGATTTGGAAATTGTGATGAGGTTGATCGATTGAAAAAGGAGTTGCATGCTTTATATGACAGAGAATACTCATATACAATGGTTGAAGAATGGGGATCTGAATACTCGTTTTTTTCATGGGTTTGCAACACAGAGGAAAAGGAAAAATTTCATTAAAGGGTTACGGGATGCGTAGGGAGTGTTGCAAGAGGATGAAGGGGCTATTTTGGCCCTCCTTATTGAGTATTATTCTTAACTTTTCACTTCTTCTAATCCGCATGATTTAGATCGCATCTTGGACGGAGTTTAAACAGTGGTTACTGATGAGATGAAAGCAGCGCTAGGAAAACCCTATACTAGTGAGGAGGTTGGAGAAGCAATAAGGCAGATGGTACCACTTAAAGCTCCAGGACCGGATGGTATTCCCCCACTGTTCTATCAAACATATTGGACGGATGTAGGTATGGATGTTACTTAGGCTGTGTTGTCTAGTTTAAATTCGGGGTTTATTCTTAAAGCTATTAACCATACCTTTATCTCATTAATCCCTAAAGTCCAAAACCTGGAAAAAGTTTCTGATTTTAGACCTATAAGTCTCTGCAATGTGATCTATAAAATAATCAGTAAGGTGTTAGCAAATTGTCTTAAGCCTATGCTTCATTCCATAATTTCAGAAACTCAAAGTGCTTTTATTGCAAACAGATTGATTACAGATAATATCTTAATTGCTTTTGAGTCCTTACATCATATGAAGACTAATTGTACAGGGAAGAAAGGATTTATGACTATGAAGTTGGATATGAGCAAAGCATATGATATGGTGGAATGGTGTTTTCTTGAGCGAATCCTGCTCAAATTGGGATTCCAAGAGTCATGGGTGGATTTGATAATGGAGTGCATTACCACGGTTTCATATTCTATTTTTGTGAATGGTGAACCAAAGGGTATGATCACACATTCAAGGGGTTTAAGGTAAGGGGACCCTCTTTCTCCTTATTTATTCCTGTATTGTGTAGAGGGATTAAATGCTTTGTTATGTAGTGCGATAGCCCAAGGAGAAATTCATGGGTTTTCTATCTGTAGAAATGGACCCAAACTAACCCATTTATTTTTTGCCGATGATTGCCTGATTTTTTTGCAGATCTACCTTGGAGGAATGCCATAAAATACAGGTATTGCTTGGGTACAATGAAGTGGCATCAAGTCAAATTTTTTTGATAGATTTTTTTGATGGAGTTATGAGTATTGTCCTATTGCTCCATGTGTTTATATTGATTATGTAGATTAATTGAGTATGTATGTATGTATGTATGTATGTATGTATCAAGTTTAGTTGATACAATATTTGGCTTTGTTTGTTCCTTTGTTATAATGTTGCCTCCATCTTATTCAGGGTGAAGATGATGCTCATGCTCATGCTGATGTTAATGATGGGGATGCACTTGGGGATACACTTGATGATGAGGATGCTCTTGATGATGGTGATGACAAATTTTTTTGATGGAATTATGATTATTGTCTCGCTACTCCGTATGTAGTTAATTGAATGCTCCATATATTAGGGCCTATTTTGTGTACCCTTAGAAAGGGTGGTATGTTTTGTGTACCCTATGCTTGTGATTTGCCCAGGACAAGTGAAATATATGTGCATGTATATATATATATATATATATATATAGTGGCATTTGTGACTATTGATATATGCTTGTGATTTGCTCAAGACAAGTGAAATATGTGTGCATACATATATATAAATATATATATATATATATATATATTGTAAGGGTTAGTGCCCTTAAATCCTATTGTGTGATGCTATGTATGATATTAAGTATGACATCATGTATGACTTAATATTGTGATTGATAAATTTGTTTTATTATTATCTAAAATAATGGTAACATGAATATTCAGACATTATCTTATAGTCCATGAGATGCATAATATGTAATTTATGTGATTTAGTCACAGAAGATATTGATCACAAGTTCTTTGTAAACTCAGAATTTTGGTTCGAAGTCAGTGATGAAATTGGGCATTTCATCTGCGAAGACTATAACATATTAACTAAGATGATTTGTCTTGATCATGGAAGTGGAGACTTCTAGTTGATATGTTGATATGTTTTAAGAGTTAAGACATATTGAATTGGACCGCTGTGAGTTTTATTATTCTCCTAACAACTGTCAAATGAATAATAAATCTCACGACTTCTATTTACATGAACTCTTAATCCTGAGAGAATAATGGACCTGATCATGAAGTGTAGGTTGCTTTGATATATCAAGAGTGAGATCTAAAGTAACAATCAAAACCTCAATATGTTGGGCAGCCACATTTAGTGTTGATGGAACATATATTCTCAAGATGGAATTCATAGTCTCTTAACGGAAATATAAAATATTCCCTTGAGATAAGTTTAATGGATTCAGTTATTCAGAGAGTTAGGCCTAACCACTTTAGTAAGAATAAGTATATATTTATGAAATTAGATTTCATAAATATATGATGAATAACTTAAAAGGATTAAATCGGGTATTCAAGGATTAAGATGTAGTAATTTACAAAGTGGCAGTCTATATTCATGACTTTGTATTACTACGAATATTTTATGAAGGGGTTGTATGTATAATAAAGTTTTGGGATATAATTTATTAATAAGGTCTAGAGTGAAATTATATTTATATAGTGATATTAAATATAATTAATGGTAACTTTGGACTTGTCAAGAGTTGACAGAAAAGCCCAAGGCCCATTAGAGCTAGTGTCTTATTTGTTCCCTTTTGTTCCCACTCCAAGCCACACACTAAAGCCCAATTGGAGAGGCACAAAAGGCTAGCTCAATTAGATAATCATTTATGTGGAGAGAAATATATAGAATTTTTATTAACATAAAATGGTTTGTTTGTTGGTGTAAGACACTCCTTTATATATTCTCTCTAGAACAAACACATAGAACTGATTGAGAGACCACACATCTTGGGCATCAAGTGGAATTGGAGTGACGATTAAAAGTGTTCCAAAGTGCTTTTCATCTTCTATTTTGAAATTTGCCATACCAAGGTACACTCTCTTGTTCTTATATTCTGAAATTTACATAGCACATGTTATCAATTGCGAATGAAGTAGATCTATTAATTTTTCACTGCGTATGTTTTATATGCGATACAAACATGTTATTTCCAATATATATATATATATATATAGCCGCGTTTGTAAACCTAGCTAGCTAATTTTGTATTAAAAAAAAAATTAATATAGTGGCGTTTGTAAAACGAAAACATAGACAATTGGTCAGAAATCCGTTCTTGACCGATAGTGGCGGTTGCAAACGCTACTATGCTCCTTTTAAAAAAAATACAGTCCCTATAGCAGCATTTTAAAAACGCCATTATAGGTTATGGATCTATAGTGGCATTTACAAACGCTGCTATAGTTAAATTAATTTTTTTTTTTTTGTAATTTGGCTATAGTGGCGTTTTTGAAACACCGCTATAGCATTTAAAAAAAAAAAAAAAAAAAACAATTTCAGCCTATAGTGGCATTTTAGGATATACCTATAGTGGTGTTTTTGAGAAACTCCATTATAGGTCTATAGTTGTGGTATAATAGTGGCGTTTACAAATGCCACTATAGCCCAATTGGGCCTATATTGGCATTTTTTGGACTTGTAGTGCCATTTCAAAAACGCCACTATAGGTCCAGTTTTTTGTAGTGAAATGATTAATAAGGAGAAAACAACTCTCTTCTTTAGCAAAAATACAGATGAGCCATCTTAGGAGGCTATTAAAGTGGCATTACAGGTTCCAGCTATTCGTCACTGTGAAAAATTTTTGGTGCTTCCTTCTTTTGTTGGAAGGAATACGACAACTTGTTTTACTCAGATCAAAGAAAGAATATGGGCTGGAATGCAAGGTTGGAAGGACAAGCTTTTGTCTCAAGCAGGCAAGAAGGTCATGATCAAAGCTGTGGTTCAATCTGTCCTAGTTTATTCTATGGGTATTTTTAAATTACTGGTGGGCTTATGCAAGGATATTGAAGCAATGATACGGAAGTTTTGGTGGGGTAATGGTGAAACAAAGAAAATTCATTAGGTTAAATGGAGCTCTCTTTGCTTTTCCAAATCAATTGGAGGTATGGGGTTTCGGGACTTTCAAAAATTCAATAATGCTATGTTGGCTAAGTAAGTTTGGCGCTTAATTCACAATAAAGATACTCTTGTGTATAAAGTTTTTAGTGCCAAATATTTTCCTGAAGGTAGTGTTCTTGATGCACCTGTCCATCCGAAGAGTTCTTATGCGTGGAAAAGTATTTTGCAGGCACGTGAGGTAATCCACAAGGGAGCAATTTGGAGGGTTGGGAATGGAGAAGCAATCAATGTCTAGGATCATTAGTGGCTACCTGAACCAGGATGTAGCAAGATCGGGTCACCTAGAGCTGGTTCTCCTGTGGTTTAGGTTTGTGAGTTATTTTATCCAAACTCTAGGATTTGGGACCCAGGTAAATTGGCTAGCTGTTTTCTATCTTGGGAAGTTGAGAAGGTAGGGGGGATATATGTGGGAGAGGATAAGGCAGAGGATGTGTTGATTTGGCCATTATCTCCATCTGGCAACTATAGCGTGCAAAGTGCATAACGTATGCTTATGGAAGCTGAAATTTCTGCCTTGCCGAGCTCCTCTTCTCAGATGTCCACGCATAGCATTTGGAAGAAGATTTGGAAGCTTAAAGTTCCAAATAAGATTCGCCATTTCCTGTGGAGAGCTGTGAAAGATTCTCTTCTTACGAAGCAAAATTTGAGACTTCGGCATATTCCAATCGACGATACTTGTGATGGTTGTAGTGACCAATCGGAGTCCCTCATGCACTGTTTATGGATTTGTGACAGGCACAGCCAGTGTGGTTGTCCAATCTAGGTTCCTTTTTCTTAACTCAGAAGAACTATAGTTCTTTTTTGGAGATTTTGGAGACTTTCTTCAGTGCTAGGTCGGGATTTTGGTGTGCTTTGTTTGCCATGATTGCTTGGTTCCTGTAGGAGAGAAGGAATAGGATGAGAGAATGACAACAAACCTGGCAGCTTCATGAGGTTGGTGATAAAGCTAAGGAATTGGTTCAAGAGTTCTGGGACGTCCATTTTAAGGAGATGCCGATCCTTGTTCGTCAACCTCCAGTTCGATGGTCACCTCTTTCAACTGCTTGTTACAAAGTTAATTTTGATGCGACAATTCTAGAAGGTACAAACCGAGTTGGAATAGGAGTGGTGTACAAGGATTATGAAGGTAACGTTATGGCTGCCTTGAGTCAGAGAGTGGAGCTGGTCCAGTCAGTGGAGATGGCAAAGGAGCTGGTTGCACGAAGAGCAGTAGTGTTTGCAAGGGAACTGAGTTTTTTCGAAGTGATAATTGAAGGTGATTGTCTTCGTGTCATACAGGCTTTGCAGGATTCGGACCGTTGCTATACTCAATTTGGCTACATTATAGATTAGACTAAGAGGTTGGGAAGTTTGTTGCGCGTTGTTAGTTTCAGCATGTACAGCGGGATGGGAATAGATTGGCTCATGGCCTTGCTAGACGAGAAGCTTTAGTTACAGATACTGATGTTTGGGTAGAGGATTTACCTAGTGATTTGAATGTTATATTCCAATCAGATTCGCCTTAATTTTTTTAATAATATCTTGCTTACTTTTCACTCAAAAAAAAGATCAGTGGATTTAACTTGAGTAGTCGTCATGAGTCAAGTTGACATTAAATTTTACTTTGCATTGATACTTTGAGTTGGAATTTCTCATCTCAACCTGAAAGAATCAATTCAAAGATTTTTTTACCCAAAAAAAAAATTCAAATATTTTAATTGAGTTATGACTCTATTCCTCATGTTTCTCGTACCATACTGCACTAACCAACAAAATATAAGGCTTACAATCAAATTAGTGAGTCCCATCTATTATAAAATCCCTAACACTATTCCCTTTTTTTTTTTTTTTTTTTTTTTTTTCTCTGGTAAGTATTCCTATATTATTCCTAATCTAAATTAATGTGTTTCAACTTTCAATAAATACAGACTTTTTGATAACTTTTTATCATCAGACCAAGACACCAATTAGTTTTTGATGTAAGCGGGAATTGAACCACAAATTTCTTATTCAACCATAAAAGATTTTACTAGTTAAACTAACTGGAACCTACTACATTTTGTTATCTTATATCTACTTATGAGGAATCTATTAAAAAAAAAAAAACGAAAGTTGATAAGAATAAAAGACCTTACCCCATATGAAAGATTTTGATAAAAATAATTCCATAAATAAATAAAAATAGATAAAAATTTAAGAACAAAAGGTATTTAACAAATTGTTAATAAATAGTGCAGTCAATTGTAACACTATTGTTAGTTGTTTTTTCCCCTTGTTAGCATTGTAAATATTTTATTGCTCAAGCCTTAAACATTAAAAAATAAATAAATAAACAAAGTTGATATAAGTAAAAAAAGTTTAAAATCAAAGACAATAGAATTACCAACAAAAAAAAAAAGTCGATATGAATAATAAAACTTGTGTCTATTCAAAAAATTTGATAAAGTTCCATGTGTTGCACGATTTTGGTCATAAACCTAACTTATATGATAAATCATTTATTGATAGACTATAATTAAATAAATGATTATTATATAATTTCATTTTGGAAATAACTATAATTTATTTACTCATATATCATGTTTACATAATTATTATACAACAGGGTTTCTTTCCAAACTACTTTTCTCTTCAAAGTAGTTTGGAGAGAAATCCTCCAAACTTTCAATATTTTTTTATTGGATATAAATTTTGAAAATCTAACTATTGGATTGCATGTTCTTTATATTCTTAAGATTTCAAAAACCATATAATACTAAGAATAACAAGTGAAATAGTTTTTCTTGTTTCTCTTGAAATTGATAATAACACATTTGCAATCTTGTAGCAATATTAGAATTTAAGTAGTTCAGTTTGTATTTGAAAAAAAAAATTATTATGAAATAAATGAAAGCAATTTAAATAGTTGAGTTTGAAGTTGATAAAAAAAAAATGTTGTATTTTTTATAAGAGGTAAAACTCTCTCTTTTTCTCTTTTGTAGTTGTACTCTGGTTATGTAATGTATTATAAACCCAGTTTAAAACACTAATATTATTATTTTCATGTGTGTTCTAATAAGTATTATTGTTTATTCCAAAAAAAAAAAAAAAATAGAGGTAAGAGTCCAACCTAGAATCAATCTTTGGAAAGATAGTATTTCTGATAAACTGACAATCCTGAATTTAATTAAATCTCCACAATATTTTAAAAATTAAAAATTAACGTTAAAAAAAAAAACTGAACATAAAACTTACATAAATAAAGAAAATGAAGGTTGTGTGAAGAAGTTGATAAGGAAAAAAAAAAAAAAAATTTTGGTACAGCCACTTGGTGCAATCACGATTCTAGAAATAATAGTATGTTTCGGATAGTAGATAATTTTATCACAATTATGATTAGAAAACATTTACAACATATTGGGTTAACTATAATTTCTCTCCTCTAATTATTATGATGCACCGTAGGATATACACATAAAGCATAAGGCATTATCTTTAAACTAGAATAAAATTAAAAATTAATAAAAACTGTTCCCTTTAGTGTCAAATGCTCAAAAGGGACTTTCATTTCATTGGTCCATGTGGCTTGTTTTAGGAGGAAAAAAACGAAAAAAGTCATAACCTTCATGTTTGAGAGTTTGAAACAAAATTGCAAGTAATAAGACAATCTCTAGATATGATATGAAAGTGCATTTACTTCTTCTTCTTTTTTGTTGAGGAAAACGTAACCATAGTACTTGCAGTTATGAATAAAAAATAAAAGAAAACAAAGATTATAACAAAGAGAATATTCCCGTAATGACCTAGATGACTGGATTAGTACCCAGTGAACTTGAACCTTTGAGAATCTGGTTGTTTTATTCAATTGCATATGCAATTGAACCACTAAAACCCACTAGATTTTTACAACTCAAACGGATTGCTTTCACCGCCAATTGATTTTGTAATTTTAAACGAAATTACCTTTATTGTTCATTGCAACTTGATTTATAATAGTTTACAAAGTAGAAGAAGACATTAAAGAATATAAGAAAAAGAAGATAAAAAAACACAAAATATATTAGATTCACGTTTTCAAGTGGCATAGATAAAAGAAAAAATATATATAAATAAAAACCAAAACATATCAAATTTCACATCTTCATCTATCCTTTTTCTATATGACTCATTAAACCCATAAAAGAAAGGAAAAAACAAAACATATGAGATTCACGTTTTGAAGTGGTTTGTAACTTTATATTAAAGAAAGAAAAACAAAAACCCAAAACATGTCAATTTCCATGTCTTCATCTCTCTTTCTTTTCTTTTTTCTTTTTTTCTCTTTTTTTTTTTTTTTTACAAGCAATCCTCGTGGCCTTCGTTTCTCTAATACACGACGTGGCAATCAATAAATTCATGTACGTGTATTTTTTATCTCATAAGTCACATGACTTAATTAATAAGCCATATGATTTATTTAAACAATACATATGAATAGTTTTATAAATCATCATGTAATGTGTTGGAGGAAATTCCTTCAAACTGGTTTGGATGAAAACTTTGTCTTGTTAATTTTTATTATTTGTTTGTAGGATTCCACTTCAAGTGACAGTTGATAACGCCTTAAAATGTATACGTGCTATATATTTATGTGAGCGTTCTCTCCTTATTACTATGCTGAATTTGTATAATTAAGCCATGATTTGCATTAGTCCCTATTATTTATCTTTACATAATTTCTCAAATAAGATGTCATTCATTGCGTGTAATTTTCTACTTTCAGGAAATCATGCGAAAAGGATGAGTTTATAGGAGTTTGTGAGAGAATTGGGGCCAAAATAGAATTAAAGAGGAGCTAAAGGACAATGCTTAAATGTCTAAGGACGTGTAGCTGGAGTACTTAGGTCGTCTACCATGTTTGGAAGCTTCAAATAAGGAAAGAAATCAAAGAGATAGAATCTGAAAAGTAAAAAATCCGATTTGAGCACTGATCAGTATTTTCAGTGTATCTCTCTCCTCAAAAATCTAATTGACACAAGGCTAGTTGAGTTGGAACCATGACTTAAATATATATAACTTTCCAGTTTTGAGTTGTTTGAAATTCATAATTTTTGAAGGCCAAAATTAACTCACAAGTTACTGCTATAAATCTGGATGAAAATTAAAACAGTAAAAGTTTTATTTTCTTTGGACACTTTTGACGTTAGGGTTTTGAATGGAGACTGCGTAGAACGAATTTGATAGAGAAAATCTTGTATTTTCCTTTCTCTAATGGCAACTTAAACTCTTTGTTAGGGCTAGGGGTTATGTTTCTTCTATACGGTATGAATATTCGATGTGATTCTTTCTAGGATTTTATCAACAACATATTTGATTGTTCAATTAGATTTATTTTGATGTATTAGTTCTTCCTGCTTTCATTAAGTTCAATCATGTTTTTCTTATTGTTTAGATGAATTTCTAATAGTTTCAAATAGAAATTAGGTTTTAAAGTGAATGAGTTTTTTTTTGAAAACTTTTCTAACCGCATTATTAGTCTAGGTTTTCATGCATTCTTGAATTGTTTCAGTTCAACCGAATCATAAGTATTAAATTGTATAAGAACAATTAATTATGAAATATATAATTTCTTAGATCACAAAGAATTTCATATCAATATAGGGAAGCACCCCAATGCCCTAGTATTTATATTATTGACTTAAATCAGTTATTATTATTATTATTATTATTCTCGTTAACAATCACCTAGCAAAAGTACTTTTCTTCTTCACCCAAATTGTTGTTTAATTATATTGTTTTTGAATTTACCCCACTCCTTGTGGTTAGACCTTGATACTCCGAGAATTATATTATTACGATACCCTGCACTTGAGACTGAGCAAGCAATAGTTAATATGCTTGAAATTACATTCATGAACGTAAGGATACTTGAGGAAGAACAAATAATTCTCATAGGATTTTCAGAAAATAAGCTAAACATGGACATATTTAGAACCTTGGGAGACCAAATTGTCATATATATATATATATATATATCTACCACTTTGTAGATATAAGTAATATTTTCTTAATGAACAATGAATGGTCAAACAAATGTTTAATGTAATGTAAATACGTGTTTTTTTCCAATAAAAAACAAATCAATTTTTTGGATTAAAAAAAAAAAAAAACAAATCATTGCTTCAACATCTCTTGGTATAATTTAAAATAAATATCCTTCTCGAATTTTTTTTTAAAATAATTCATATATCAATGTCAATGTAACCTAGGCAGCCTAAACCAATTATTTCCCTTAACAATATCACCATTGTGTTACCTTGACATATCTTTGGACAAGTTCACCAATCTATTATCTACCTCCACAAACAAACCATGTTTGCTAACCTACGCTGCAATGAATCTCTCATAAAAAAAAAATAATAATAAATAATAAGCTGACAAGGAAAAAATGTTATATTATTAAGGGCAAAGTCTGATTATAACTCTATTCAATATTTTTGGGTTCCAGTTAGCTCAATTGGTGAAGTCTCTGATGGTTGAATAAGAGATTTGGGATTCAATCTCCACCTACATAGAAAAACAATTGGTGTCTAGGTCTAATGATAAAGAGTTATTATCAGGAACGAACGCAATAGGTTAAAATTATCTAAAAAAAAATATTAATATTTTCTTTATTGAATATGAATTTAGACAAATTCATCGTTGGATTGCATTTTCTTTTTATATCCTCCATACTTGCAAAATTTCAAAAAGATGAAAAATTTATAATTATACCATCAATCAAATATTTAAATTTGCAGCTTTTATTCTCTCAAATTATGCATAAAAAATAAGTTTATGAATTGAATAGTAAAATAACATCCAACTAGAATGAAATTTGACATACGTGCTAAGAAAATAAAGAACATGCAATCTAATTGTTACATATTCAAAATATGTAGCTATTTTAATTTTTTTTTAGTGGAAGTTGTAGTTAACCAAGTTTGTAGCCAAACTTTGTCTTATTTCATAAAATAAAATAAAATAAACTTTGTCCTTGTGAGTTCTTTTAGACCCCTTAAACCCAACAGATTAACCTAGAGAATTAGTCAAGTGATTTACTTAGGTAATTTAAACAAAACTAGGTTAATACAAATATATCAAAAACAATAAAGCAGTAGAAAAATAAAGAACACAAAGATATGATGACCCAGGAAAACCAAACCGGTAAAAAACCTGGGGAGGATTTAACCTTGCTATCCTCAAGGTAAAACCGAATTCACTATGAAAGAATCGAAGTTTACACAATAAGACTTAGACCACTAACATCCTATTGCTACCTAGTGTAGGAAACTTACTACCACGACCACGTGACAGCTCCGAGATTCACGGACTCCTTCTTTCCTTGAATTCTTCAGCAATCCACAAGCACACCTGCTTGTATATCTTTAAGTTCTCTTGATTCAACAACTGTATGATTTACCAACCTCTTGACATGAATCTAGAGTTTGGAAACCCTAAGTGTATGTGAAGGTAAACACTTCTAGATCTCACAATGAGATTCACAAACACAGCATTCAGAACTCTAAAAACGTGGCTAGGGTTTTCCCTTATATACTTAGGGCAAACATAAAACCCTATACATTAAATGGGCTTGGGTTGAGTTGGGAATTTTCTGCAGAAAAACGTTCTGCTCGATTTTCGATCGGTCGAGTCTAATTCTCGATCGATCGAGTCAGGCAGAAAGTGAACAGTGAATTCTGCAGTCAACTCGATTCCAACTTTACTCAAAAAGCCATACTTTGAGCAAGTCTAATACACAACTTAAAGAATGTTTTGATCATGGTTTGCTAACATTACAAATTGAAGTTCTAATACATTAGTTCCTAATTTTTAGAACCTAACAAACTCCCCCTTTGGCAATCCGTGACAAAACACAGACTTAACAAGAAGCTCAAAGTTTACAAAATAAAACAGTCCATTACAAAATAAAAAGCCACTTAACAATTCAACCTAACTACTATCTAACAGTTGCAAAGTAGACAGCAGCACGACTGAATCAACCTGTATATTCCTGTAACACTTAACAAACACATAAACGCATGTGTGAAAAATACAAAGAATAATAAAAAAACTTCTTGATTTCACATGACACAAAATAAAGTGATATATCATGAATAACATCATAAATATAAATCAATAAGCAAAGTAGCATAGTGAAACAAGAAATATCTACAACAAAATGTATCTCAATAAGAATATCTCCTAATCAAGAGCCAAAAAAAGTAGTAAATACAAGGTGAGCGCCTAGATACAATCTAACAACTCCACAAGCTCCGCAGTATCACAACAAAGTACAAAAACTCCCCCCAAAACAAAAATCTCATCTACAAAACTTCTCCAAGATATACTCCCCCTTTTTGTGACGAATTGCCAAAGAGCACTCACTCATCAACAAAAGGAGGTGGAGGAGAATGACGAGAACTCCCCAAATCTGCTCGCAAAGCACGAAGCTCATCAAGGTTGTCCACCAGTAGCTGACCATGAGCCGCCTGAACGGTCACGACAGTGTCTAGAGTCCGACGAAGGTCAGAAATATCATCAAAAGGTGGAGGAACATCACCAGCAGTACCAGCAGCAGCAGGATCAACAGACATCTCAGCTGCGGGAGCATCTGTAGAAGAAGACGGAGGTGGAGTGACACCAGAAGGCTCTACCCTAGGACGCTTAGAGCTAGCCCGAAGTTGAGCAACCCGAAGTTGAGCAGCCCTTTGCCTCAAAAAGGTAGCACCTATAGGAGCAATGACATGAACAGGCTTAGAAGTAGGAAAATCACCTAAACCAAGAAAAAGGAGAATCCTATGAATAAAAATGGGAAAGAATAAAGCATGAGCCATAGAATTAGATCGATGTACCTAGTTCAAAGAACGAAGGAACAGATGAGGAAAACTGATAGGAGCATCAGTAACAAGGGCATACAAAAAGACACACCTCTCAAGAGGGATGGTGTGGAGATGAGAAATAGGCCACAAGGAATGACAAGCAATCCTAAATAAAAGGTAATGAAGCTTAGAGAGCTCGGCAGACGTGATCCGAGGATCAGAACCCCACTGGATAGAAGATCCAGTGATGTATGACATCACGTCATCAAGAGGTGGAGACTCCTCATAAGGAAAGACGGGATGATCAATAATGGGCACCCCAAGAGTATCAGACACCACCGAAGGGGTAATGCGATACTCTACACCTCGTAACCAAATCTTAACTACGGTGTTGGTATCATAGATGTGGATAGAGAGGTTCGAATAGAACTCTCTAATCAAGGTGGCAGGAGGAGAAGGATGCTCAAACTCGAGCAAAGATAACCAACCCCGACGCTCAAAGTTACGTCTCACCTCAGGATCTACCTATCTAGTATGACCCTACACTTAGCCCAGATATGACGCCTAAGATTAAGGGTCTCATAGGTCACCTGGTTCGACTTACTAGGGAACCGATCACTATCAAATGAAGGTGAAGGGTCAGAAGTCCTATGGGCTCTAGTTTTCCTAGGCATGGTGCTAAGGAGAGCAAAGAGAGACACAGACAGAGAAGAGTAAAAACAAAAACCAAGGGCAGACTGCAAGTTAGCATAGCATAAAAAATAGAAATAACAATTCTATATGATGCATGAACAAAATATGCACATGATGCATGAACTAACGCAGTGACAAGTTCAAATATAATCCAAATTAACAAAATTGACTTGAGCATGAGTTTTAAATAAAAATTCCCAATTTTGAGAAACCCAATTTTTCAAAACACAATTAATTGATAAATTGATCAACACAGCAGACATATAACTCAATTTAATGATCAAAGTAATCAATCTAACAAGTCAATTTCATCAATTTGTATCAATTTGAACAAAAACCCCAAAATCCCCAATTTCAAGCCCTAGAATTTCAAAAATTCCACAAAACATCAAATTAATCAAATTAAACCATATATAGTGTTTGTATGTAGTGTCCCCACAAAAACCCATGATTCATTTGAAAAAGAAAGAGCCAAAATCAATTCCAAAAAGCCCAAATCTATAAATGCCGAAAATAACCCAAAAATGCATGAAACATGAAAATAAAATCAAAAGAGAGGGCAAAAATGTCTTACTGGCCTTGGGAGAGAGAGATTATGCAAAAAGATCGGAGGAAAACGGCAAAAATCACCAAAAATAGCTTGGACCGGTTGGTGAGGAGACAAAAGTGTTTGAAAAAGTTTTGAAAAGGTGAAGAACACGTGAGAAACTTCCTTTTTAAAAACACTCAGCCCGATTTTCGATTGATCGAAAAACAGATTCGATCGGTCGAAAATCCTTCGATTGATCCACTACCAATCGAGAACCGATTGAAACAGACAGAGACTTTACTGAGATTTTAAAAACAATTTCGATCGATCGAAAAACAGACTCGATCGATCGAATATCTGAAAAATTGAAATTTTTTTTTTAAACAAAACTGATTTGATCAAAAACTCCTCAAAGCATTAGATTTTATGAAAAGAATGCATGAGTATGAGATGAAATGTTTTCCAAAAACCCTATTTTTAAACCCAGATCTCTCAAAGCAAAATTTTCTCTTAATATCCCTAAACCAATTAAACATGCAAACATGTTCAGCATCAATTTCCAGAAATATTCAAACTTGGTTGGTCAGACCAAAAACACACACAATAACATGTACACAGTTTAGCAAAGAATAGCTTGTGTAGTGTGTGCAACTAGCATGAGCTTGAGAAACATGTGAGGTGATATGCATATAGTAATCAATCACAATTTCTACAAAATCCATCACATGAAATTGAAAGAGACTATTACTTAAAGAGTTACATCATATAACTCTCACATCTCCTAGAATAAAAGCTTGCAATCATGTAAGTTTCTTGATTTGCCTCAAAATTAATATTCAAATTAATTGATTAGAAACTTAATAATACAGCCGGGATAATGTACACACCAATGTTATGAATTGTGAGATTATTATAGCCCAATAATGTACACACCAATTTTAGTTAGAGGCTACACCTTATGATCTTTTTGTGCATATGCTACACTTTCTCGAGCACAAAATCTTACGATATGTACTAAGGTGTTCATGATTGGCTAGTAAACAATGGTGAGATGGTTATTTATGCTTTTCTCAATAAGATCAAGTCCGACAATCAAAGACATAAGACTTCAAGATCAAGATCATGTGATCAACAAATATAGCATCTTCCCACACAACATGCACAACAAAACTTCAGCTAGTAAAGTGCAATAGAAATAAGTGCATCAAAGCTAAACAAGGTACATTCACATGTTATGCAAAATTTGATTGACCAACCTTGTCTTCAAGTTCAAGGAAAAAATTGCAAAAACACAATTTGCAAATTTTTTTTTATTAAAAAAAAAAAACATCCTAGAATGAAATGCATGAATGTTATGCAATGCAAATCCTAGAAACAAAGGTCACAAAAGATAGAGCAATGAAGCACAAGGACCATGTCAGACAGACTCAATTAGGTCGAGCATTTTGCATCCAAAACTTTTTAGATGCAACTCTTGCATTGGAGTTATGATTCACATTAGAATTCTGAGCAACTCCAGGATTGGAATAAAGGTTTAAAACCTTTACCAATTCACCAATAAGTACCATAGGATCATGTGCTTGGGGCACAGGTACTTTCGGTTTATTTGCTCGCTTTGCAGCTTGCAACTTAAAACAATTTGGACGAATGTGTCCAGACTTTCCACAAAAGTGACAAACTCATGCAGGCTTATCATGCAACTTGCCATTAGAAGATGTAGAAGCTCTAGAATGAGAAGCTTGGAGATCAACCCTAATCTTTCTAGGTGGAGTAACAGCTTCAGATTTGACAGGTTCACTCACCAAGGGTTTGACAATCTCACTCTTAGGAGGTTCAGAAGAGGGAACAAATTTAGTGGAAGAAGGTTCAGGCACGGAGATGCTATCCACAAAGCCTAAGCCAGTTTTGTCAGAGGGAGACTTTTGAACACTTAGCATGTGATCAAGTTTGGAGCTTGCAGACCTATTAGTTTGTTCTCTAGCAACAGATAATTCAAGTTTTAAACTTTTAACTTTATCAAGTAAAAGCATGTTCTCAGTTTTCACATTATTCAAAAGCTCATTTGCATCAAACAGTTTCACAAGTAAATTTTTCTTTTCAAGTTCAAGAGATGCAATTTTCTTTAAGCCTAAATCAACATTCATGGCATCCTTTGCAGTAACTTTGCAAAGTTTATTATAGGCTTCCTGTAAATCTGCATCTTCAGAGAGTTCCCCATCAGAAGGGTTCTCTTCAACAGATACGCTTTCATTAACTACAGTAGTAGCAGTGAAAGCAATGAAGTTTCCTTCCTCATCACTAGCGGATTCATTGTCAGAAACTTCATCATCACTAAGAGTTACAGCCATAGCCTTACCCTTAGACTTCAGGTATGTAGGACATTCAGATTTCACATGACTATACCCTTGACATCCATAACATTGTTGGCCCAAAGAATTGTTAGAAGGTTGACCTACTTTCTCTTTAGGTTTTTCAGTGTTGTTAACCTTAGTGGGATCATTCCTCCTAAAATTTCTAGGTTCAGCAGTGTTCTTGCCTCTTGTCCTTCTGTTGTTGTTCCTAAGAAAATTTCTAAAGTTCTTGGCAAGATAGGCAATCTCTGTAACAGAGAGTTCATCATCAAATCCATCATCCTCAACATCATCAACAGACTTAAGAGCCATTGATTTGGATTTGTTGGTCTGGGGTAGGTCCAACTCATAAGACAGAAGAGATCTTACAAGTTCATCAACAGGGATGGAGTCCACATCCTTGCTTTCAGTGATGGCAGTCACTTTGGGTCTAAAGTCCTCAGTCAAAGATCTAAGAATCTTCCTAACAATTTTAGGTTGATCATAGATTTCATCCAAATTATATGCAGAATTAACAATATCATTCAATTTAGCATAGAACTCATCAAAGGATTCATCATCATTCATTCTAATGCTTTCAAATCTAGTAGTTAACTGTTGCAATTTATTTATCTTAACTACCTTTGTGCCTTCATGCACAGTCTGGAGGATTTTCCAAGCAGTATGAGCAACCTCAACATTAGAGATCCTCTTAAATTCCTCCATGGAAACAGCATTGAAAATAGCATTCATAGCTTTGCTATTGAAAGCGGTTGCCTCTTTTTGAGAAGTTTGCCACTCACTCATAGGAGTAGTGGGCTTCTCCCATCCGTACTCAACGGAGTTCCAGACTCTCTCATCAATGGATTTCAGGAATGCTTTCATCCTTACTTTCCAATAAGCATAATTGTTTCCATCAAAGTGGGGTGGAACAACAAGAGAGTGTCCGTGTTCCATGACAACAGGGGTCAAGGATCAGCTCAAAGATCAAAGGATCAAAAAACAAAAGCTACCCGCTCTGATACCACTTATGAGTTCGTTTAGACCCCTTAAACCCAACAGATTAACCTAGAGAATTAGCCAAGTGATTTACTTAGGTAATTTAAACAAAACTAGGTTAACACAAATATATCAAAAACAATAAAGCAGCGGAAAAATAAAGAACACAAAGATATGATGACCCAGGAAAATCAAACTGGTAAAAAACCTGGGGAGGATTTAACCTTGCTATCCTCAAGGTAAAACCGAATTCACTATGAAAGAATCGAAGTTTACACAATAAGACTTAGACCACTAACATCCTATTGCTACCCAGTGTAGGAAACTTACTACCATGACCATGTGACAGCTCCGAGATCCACGGACTCCTTCTTTCCTTGAATTCTTCAGCAATCCACAAGCACACCTGCTTGTATATCTTTAAGTTCTCTTGATTCAGCAATTGTATGATTTACCAACCTTTTGACATGAATCTAGAGTTTGGAAACCCTAAGTGTATGTGAAGGTAAACACCTCTAGATCTCACAATGATATTCACAAACACAGCATTCAGAACTCTAAAAACGTGGCTAGGGTTTTCCCTTATATACTTAGGGCAAACATAAAACCCTATACATTAAATGGGCTTGGGTTGAGTTAGGAATTTTCTGCAGAAAAACGTTCTGCTCGATTTTCGATCGGTCGAGTCTAATTCTCGATCGATCGAGTCAGGCAGAAAGTGAACAGTGAATTCTGCAGTCAACTCGATTCCAACTTTACACAAAAAGCCATACTTTGAGCAAGTCTAATACACAACTTAAAGAATGTTTTGATCATGGTTTGCCAACATTACAAATTGAAGTTCTAATACATTAGTTCCTAATTCTTAGAACCTAACAGTCCTATTATTATTAGATAATTGACTAATTTCAAAATCATGCTTAGATTTTAAAATATTTAATTTTAATGCTTATATTTTTAAAATACACAATTTCAGTATAATTTCTTAAATGATGTGACTTACGTTCCTCCAATTAAATTCAATTATGTGTTTGCATTAACTAATGAATTATATAGCTAAATTCAATTATCATTCAATACAAAAAAAAAAATGTATTTTTATTTTGGAATTCAACTAAGGATTCACATTTTTGTTCAATAGAGGATTCAAACGCACATATAAAAGTATAAAGGCTAAAAAAAGTCCATAAATTAATAAAGCTTTCAAAAAAAAAAAAAAGACAAATATTATTTGTCTTATAATGGAAAAAAATGAATGAAATGGACAAATCAATACATTTTGGGATCTAAGACGATAATTTTTAAATATTTGTTAATTTAAGTTTGTATATTTATTTTATTCAAAAATTTTTCTTTTTATCTATCAAAATACAATAAAAACAACTGTTCTTCTGGCCTAATGTGATAAAAATTGTTACTATACTTTTTGTATTTAGCTTTTGTTAATATCTATTTTACTAGTTGTCAGGCAATCTTTAATGCTTATTCAACATATCATAAGAGCATTAGCTAGGTTGTCAAAATCAGGATCCTAGATAGGATCGTAGGTGGTAGGTAAGATCGTAGATCATAGGGTCGAATCGTTGATCGTAAAATTCTACCTATTTTCAAATTTGAATCAAAAAACACATTAGTAGTGACTTTGTTTATTGAATAATCATGTAAATTATGAATCTTCCATAAAAAATAAAGATTTTAATCATATGATGTAATTTGCATGTCCTACATCGCTACGTCTATACTAATGAAACAAATATATTTAAGTTTTAACGCAATATATTTAAAAAGTTTAGTGAATGTTTAATTAGAAACCAACTAAGTACCAAAATGCTAGCACACTTTTTCCTTCAACAGCAGCTCTTGAACCCTTATCATCACCTAACATTGATAACCAAATGATACAATAGTGATCACACATTCACACTATACACATGTAACTTTATTTTTTTATTTTTTTAAATCTATGAAGGAAGGCTTTAGATTTGTTACTTCATTATCTTCATCAAAATTTGTACCATCATCTTATGGTCGACACCCTTTGCTAACGACTCATCATCCGAAGACAAGTTCTTCAAACCAATTTCTTCTTTTGCACTTGATAGTTTAGGTATTTTCTCTTTTATCTTCAAGTTTTACATAACAAATACCAACTCATTCTTTTTTCTTCTTTTTTTAAAACAATTTTCTCCTTTTTTAGTGTACTTAAAGTTGTACCAATTTTAAAAGAGAATTCTCAATTGAGGGATAATATACCAAAGTCATTTGGTCTTACTATTCCAAATGTACTCCAATTACTTCCATAACCTGAAGAGCTATATGTTAAGCTCAATATTCTTATAGCAAAAAATTTCAATTCAAGAAAGACATCTCCATATGAGTCCCACCACTTAGCTGATACATTTATAAAGTACAATGTTTTAGTCTTGAGGTTACAAATTACAACTTATAATGATGAACTTTAAAAAATAAAAAAACTGATTTTTATGTTTGGTACGATCTCATACGATCCTACAATCCTATACGATCATACACAATTCGACATGTGATCTTACAATTTTTACGATCCTTGTGCGATTCTAAACATTTTGGTGAGATGGGATCGTAAAATTGTGCGATCCTACAATCCAGATCGCGATTTTGACAACCATGAGCTTTAGCATTAGGTATGCTTCATTTTTAGCATTTAGCCATGATTTTAAAATCTAGTATGATTAAAGAACTGCTTTTGCTTCCAATTTTAGGGGTTCTTACCAGACTGAATTTGTGTCTGATTCGTGGTTGAACTGGAGAGTCCAATCTGATTTTTAAAACTATGCATTTAGCATACCAAACACCAAAAAACCTCCCACATAAAAGGTTCCAAATGCAAAAAAATTTAGTATGGATGAACTATACAATTCTATTAGTAGAACTGTATTTTAGAAATGCTAAAACTTTTTACTCTTTTTTTTCCTTTCTCTCTCCTCTCACATATTTCCATCTCTCCCTCTCTCTCTTTTGCTTCTCTCACTCTCAGCCTTTCTCATTCTCTTCCACTCTCACTCACATTCTCAGCCTTACCACGCTTCCACCTCGCCACGCCATGTTGCTGGATCTCTCTTTCTTTCTCTCTCTCTCTCTCTTAATTGACGAGTTATGGGTTTTTTAGGTTTGTTTGTTTTTAGGGATGGATTTTGAGAAGTGAATGTGGTGGGTTGTTGGTGTTGTTGGATGAGCTATGGGACAGGTTAAAGATAAGAGAGATAGGTGTTTTTAGAGAAATTAAATGAATTTTTTATTAGTTGTTTATATTATTTTAATATGTTGTAATGTTAAAATGAAACATTTGATGCAGGGTGTATTGTCAAATACTATATTAAAGTAGCGAAAATAGGATTTTGTGTGTTATTTTAGCATTTAGCATATCATAGCTGATGCTAGACTCATAACAAATTTTTTTTTAAATCAATTTAGGGTTTCATTTGTATTAAATATTGTCTTAAAAATTTGGGGACCTTATTGAAGATTTGGAAAGAATACACACACACACACACACACACACACACATATATATATATATATATCTAAGTTAGCTATGATTCTACATTTTGGGATTCGCTTGGGTACAATTTTGGGACCTTTTGTCTGTTTAGTGGAAGGCCTTGAAAGTTGAAACTTAAAAAAAAAAAATTATTTGGGACACGCAGGGACCTAAGGCCAAGGCCTTGAGATGTCACTACTGAATGGAATGGACAAAGAGTAAATATTTGGTACTCCTAAAATATAGTGATGTGATATTCACACATCTTGTATGAATAATAGGCTTTATTATGAATTTAATTAGTAGGATTCACCATTCATGTGAGAGGAGAATATACCATAAGTACTTGAAAAATTCCATGTATATGTATAAAGTATTGGAAATGAATAAACATGAAATGGGAGAAAGGAACGACAAAAGTTGACAAAAATCAATGGATTGTCATTCGCATAGGGAAAAATTGGTACGGGTCCAATCGAAGCAAGTTCGATGGACGACTTAACAACAACTTTAGAAGCGACAAAAATCCAATGAACTCATAATAAGCTTCATCACACCAACATAAGTAAACAGTTGATGATACAATTATTCAACGGATTATGACTTAATGATTCTATCACTAAGACTCTTAAAGTAACTCACCTTCAAAATTCCAAAGAAAAGAATCATTATCATCATATAACAGATGAAAAATGTTGATACAACGCTTGCAAAAAAATCAAAGAGAAAAATGCTAACATGGCAAGCGAAACTTGTGCTACGTCATCCACCTAACTCCGACTCGTTGATGTCATTTGAAACACAATCCATCCTCATCTACTAGATAACAGTAAGTATAATTTCAGTCATTTTGAAATTTTTTGAGAATTTTTTCAACCAAAAAAAAAAAAAAAGATAAGCCCAAATATTCAAATTTAACCCAAAAAAAAAAAAAAAACACAAATTAACCAAATTGCATAATGGAGTTTTCTTATTTTTGGTAGGGAACAATAAAGTTTTAATTTATTTTGTTAAAAAAAAACAAAACAATAAAGTTCATACCATAATCTATCTCCTATAATATCTCTTTCTCTCTCACACACTCTCTTTCCTGTCATTTCTCCATCTCACATTGACATTGAGAAAAAACAAAAAACCCAAACAAAAAAAAAAGACTAGAAGAGAGAAAGAGAGAGAGAGGTATGGTTTCAACAAGAAGAAGTGGATCTCTCTCTGATAACACCACCACCAACAACAATAATAGTAAAAGATCATCTTCCTATGAAGATAAGCCTCCTTCACCAAAGCGTCAAAAGGATTTTTTTTTTTTTTTTTTATAAGAAGAAGAAATTAAATTCAATGCTCAAGATTTTTCATTTTTCATTTTTGTGACCTGTACGGTGTCGTTTTGGTTTAAGGCTTCTTTTCTTGACGGAAAGTTGTTTGGAATTTTCAGGTCGAGAATGGCGGAGAGAAACTGACTCAAGCGGGGGCGGAGAATTCAAAGGAATTGTGTGAGCCATTGACGGTAGATCTGTCAGAAAATGCTCCGATGGTCGGAGAAGACGCCGTAAGTACTCAGAAAGATGAGGTCGCGCCAGCCACCGCCGTTGATGCTCCGATCTCCGACAATGAGTTCTTTATTTTTTAGGGGGGTAATTACACATAACCCACCTGTGGTTTGGGCGAAAATCACTTTGCCTACCTATGGTTTGAAAAGTTTCACTTAACCCACCTGTGGTATGTTTTCATCAATCTCCGTTACCCACCTCAATCCCAGCCATTACAAAAACACCTCTTAACCCCAAAACACAACATAACACGAATCAAAACACCCAAAACTCAGAAACTTTTCGAGAGAGAGCCTGTGGTGAGATCAATTTATTCTTTGTGGTTTGGAGTGTCTGGAGGGGGAGAAAACACAAGTTTCGCAACATTGAAGCTAGGGAAGGTAGTTTCGGTAAAGAAAATCAAGGTATTTGTGTTTGTTCTCGATTTAGGGTTTCAGATTTTGTTCAATTGCCAACTTATTGTGTGAAACTCTAAATTTGTACTTCCCAGGAATTGTGTTTTGTTGATCTGTCTTCATCAAGTAGTAATTTCTCGAGTTCATGTGGGCAAATGTGCAATGAGCAGACTTGTATTTTGAGAACAAGTTTGAGTTTGTATAATTTTGGGAGGAGGTTCTTAGGTTGTAGCCACTATAAGGTTGGTCCTAAGTGTCCTTTCTTTGTTTGGCTTGATAACCCAACCTGTTCTCGTGGGAATGAAGCTACACCTTTGGCTCTGGGGAGGATGTCTAGGCTTCAGAGTGCTCTCCAACTTGCCAATGAGAGGGAAAGGACGGCTCTAGAAACGGTGGATGCAGCAAGGCAGATGGTAGAAGAAGCTAGGCAAATGGTAGAAAAGGCTTTTGAAGAGGAAGCCAAAGCCAAGGAGGGGGAGAGAAAGGCTCCAGCTGTCTATGCAAAAGCTAAGTGAAATTCCATGTTTACTGAAGAGAAGCAGAGAATGTGGAAGTTTACATGTATTTTTTCATGGATCTTTTTTGTTATTGTTATGTTGTTGTTGTGTTTTGGCTCAATTGAGTTCTTTGGAGTGAAAAGACCGAGGTTGTTGCCCTAAAGTAGTTAATTGGTTCGTAGAGATAGTTAAGGCAATGGTGTTAATGAATTTGCATTGTAATAGCACTAGCGTATTGATGTAATGTTTTGATGTGTCAATGAATGAAGAATTGGTCAATTATTGAGTATTTTGTGCTTACCATAACAAGCATTCAATGAAAGAAGTATTGGTCATGCCACTAGTCTTTGGGCATATAATTAAAGAAGTATTGGTCAATTATTAAGGACTTGCGCATACCATAACAACCATTCCACAATAACAACTTCCATACACTTTGTATTGGAAAAATCTACTTGGACACAATCTGTAGCAGCAATAAATAAACTTCCATATAATCTGGTTTGGACAAATAATGTTCCATACAAACTGTTTTGGACAAATAATGTTCCATATAAATTGAATTGAATAAATACCACAACTTCCATACCATAATACCACAACTTCCAAATAATACCCCAAAATATCATACCATAATAACAACCTGGAGTGTATTGTACCTTAACTTCTAGTAAATTACAAAAAAATCACATTCCAAGGTCAACTAAATACATACATACATACATACATACATACATACATATAATTGCTCAAAACAAGGTGATTGTTTTTTACACTAATTGATAATTACAAAAAGCCAATAGTGATCTTCACAAAAAACACTAGTTGCAGGCCCACATGTTCTCCTGCCCCTGCCTTTACTCCCAATGTTGGCATGCGTACCCACTAACTTCATTTTTTCTCTTTACTCTTTCCACCCACTAAATTCATTTATGGTGACCTTTATGCAGCATGCTATCCTTTAGTCCTTGCACCACCAGTGCTCCTATTTGCATATGAAGGCTACAAAATAGAAAATAGATCCACTTGTTACAAAATATCTCAGTCTACACAACCACCCAAGAAAGAAGCAACTCAACTAAGTTACTTGTAAAGAACTTGGTAGGGTATCCCAGGTCTCCCTAGGTGTGTGAAACTTTGGCTATGAGGAAGAGAACCATCCTATTCTCCTGTGAGATGGCCTAGCTTGATTTCCTTGCTGTGAGGATGAAGGCAGACCTCATGTTGTAATTCTGGGTAGGCTGCTAGGATGGTGGCTGGGGTGTAAGCTGAGGTGCAGATCCAGATCTAGTACTAGGTGCAGGCACCCCTCCCATTGCCTGCAACAAAACCCAGTTTCAGTACGTAAATATCTTTGTAAGTTTAAAAACAAGTTTTTTTTTTTTTTTGCCATTTAAATCTCAATTACTTACATCTTTTTCTCTTTGAAGCCTTAGTCTTCTCTGCCATGGTGTCTCCCTAGTGATGCCAGCCTTGCACCCTCTTGAGTTATGCCCTTCCTTTTTCATTTCCCACACCTTACAGGTCTGTTCAGCCTACTGGCTTTGTAAGGGTTCCTAGGCTCATCAGGAGCCCTCTTTCTTTGCTTAGGTGGCCTGCCTGGTGGTTTGTATATGTAAGGTGTTAGGGGAGCAAGCTGTCTAGTCTTAGCCCATTCTGTCTGGCTAGGCATGGGAGGAAGTACCTCGTTATATATCTCCATATAAGTTTCTTTGTGGTAGCATGGGTGGGTGTAGTCTTTTGGTGTCTCAAAGTTTGTATAAATGGCTATTATGGCATGTTTGTATGGAATGCCATTTAAATCCCAAGACATATAACTGCATGTTTTCTTGATAAGATCAACTACATGCCTTTCATATTGACTAGCTACCTCATAAAGGATACTGCTAGCTGGGGTAGCACTAAATGGATTGCTTTCAAGCTTCAATTTCTCCAACTTATCTTGTATGCTTGGACACAATTTTCTAGCATACTTCTCTATCCCTTTCCTTTTTATGTAAAGCCTAGTCATAAGTCTAACCTTAATCCGCTCCAATATTGCCAAGATAGGCTTGTCCCTAGACTTCAATATCATTGAGTTAAAAGACTCACTCAAGTTATTTACCAAACAATCTATTAAGGCCTTAGGAGTGAAGTGTGACCTTGTCCACTGTGCAGGTGCAATGTTTGCAAGATATTGATATGATTTTTCATCCAAATCCTTTATGTACTACATGCCTCTCTCAAACTCCCTTACTGCTGTGGCAGCAGCACACCTCCACAGTGCATCCTTCAGCTCCAATCCCTTGTGATCGACTTTGAATTGTTGTAGATGTGTTTCACACAATATTTATGCTCCACAAAAGGGAAAAGTGTCTCTATTGCAGGTATAAGCCCCTGCAAATAACCAAACAAACAAACAAAACGTGTTAGTTCAGCAAACGAAGTAAACCATTCAAGTATAACTGAACAAAACTTTCATACCTTCTGCATATCAGAAATGAAGACTAACTAAAGCTCCTCTGGCCTCCCTATATCATCAGCAAATATTTCCAAAAACCATATCTAAGACTCCTTGTTTTCTTGTTCCACAACAGACATGGTTATTGGAAAAATGTTGTCATTTGCATCCTTGGCAGTGGCAGATAAGATTTGCCCACCAAATCTGTGATTTATGTGACAACCATCTAATCCTATAAATGGCCTGCATCCACCTAAAAATCCTACCTTTTGAGCATTGAATTTAATATACATCCTCTTATATTTTGGTTGGGAAGTCTCATCAACCATTTCTGTCTACAATATAACCTTACTCCCTTTGTCTACGGTGTTTATCATTTGTGCATAGTTCTTAAGGACACCATATTACAGTTGCTCATCTCCATTGATCAAATCCTTTGCCTTTCTCTTTGACTTATACCCTTGGCTTACACTTAGGTCAACAGATAAATTTTGCATCACATGGTTGTGTACACCACTCACCTCCCAATTTGGATTTTTGCTAAAATCCTTAATGAACCTCTTAACAACATAAGTTAATGTTGCTTGGCTATTTTTAAAAGACTTGGGGCAAGTGCACTCATCAGTCAAGGTCTCAATCTGAAATGTTAGCTCTCCACTTATTTGAGATGCATAACATCTCTACCCACACTTATTCTTGCAATGAACTGATATCTTGATCCTCCCATTAAGCTTGAATTTGATGTCAACAGGTTTTTTAATTACATACTCCCTCAAAGCAGCTCTAAACACCTTTGCATTAGGAAACTTCATCTCCTTCTTCAGTGCAACATTTCTCATGTCACTCTTAGCATTAAACTCTGGCTGCTCAGGTACATGCTTATCATCAGGCCCATCCATGCTTACCATGTCATCCTCAAGAGTTGGCTTAGCCAACTCAGAGGTTACATGGGGTGCATTGCTTAATTCTGGAGTTGCATGAGGTACATTGCTTGATTCTGTCGCTGTATTGGGAGCATTGCCTAATGCTGTGGCTGTATTGGGAGCATTGCCTAATGCTGTGGCTGTATTGGGAGCATCACTTGATTCTGGAGCAGAACCTTGTGGAGTTGAGTTTGGAGTAGCAAATATGTCATCACCAAAGTCCTCCCCCTCTAGGCCTTCATATAGCCAATCATCATCATCATCTCCTTCAACATTCTATTCTTCAACCCTTGCACTGACCTCAATATCCTGTTCTTCAACTCTTGCACCAACCTCAACATCCTTAACATTCTCAACATCTTTTTCTTCATCATTCTTAACATTTTTTTCTTCCTCCAATACAACTTCATCATAATCACTCTCCAAATCTATTTCATCCACCCCTCCATCACCACCTACACCACTTACACCATCATTTGCCACTCCCCCTCCATTAGGATGGTCAACTGCCAGTGGCTCCACATCTATGTCAATATAGATTATGATTTTGTCAGCTGGCCATGTCCTATGAAGGGTAGTCATGTTTACCACATCTAGATCTGTTTCCATGACCCTTAAATCATGCTCTAGATCACCTTCAAGAAGTAAATACCTATATCTATTGTGTTCTTTAAGAGCACCAACTAGATGGCATAAATCTCGAATTTCAAAGAAATTCAACTTGTCAGGGTCAATCTCTGTCAATGTATGTACAAACCCACCCACATATCATAGGGTTGGGTCCTCCACAAAACATCCCCCAACATGAGTTTCAATGTCAAATGTGAAGTCAACTATCTGTAATTAAAATAAGTAGTTTGTTTACATACTGACATGCAAAAAATGACAACAAGCCAAACATAATGTTGTTTTGTTTTGATATAAAATTTGTTTTGTTATTGAGAGACAACACACGGACAAAGGGCCACATATAGCACATGCAAAACCATATTCCCAACAAATTCATAGGGACCACACTACCCACAGTTCACAAATAAGTGTAATCATTGACAAATAAACTTGATTCTTTCAGGTATATGCATTATATAAACAACCATAGCAGTACATGAGCTACATCCTAAGTGATTCTACATATAAATAGCGAAATGCACATTTCACATACACCAATTTTGAGAAGATTTTACAAACCTTAACTATGTGGGTGGGTCGCGATAAAAAAATTCCATCAAGAACCCAAATGCAGATCAACAGTAGTCACACTTACCTTCCTTAGCTTTGATGTTGCGAAACTTGTGTTTTCTCCCCCTCCAGACACTCCAAACCATGAAGAACACGTTGATCTCACCACAAGTCTCTCTCTCGAAAAGTTTCTGAGTTACGGGTGTTTTGATTTGTGTTATGTTGTGTTTTGGGGTTAAAAGGTGTTTTTGTAACGGCTGGGCTTGAGGTGGGTTACAAAGATTGACGGAAAGATACCACAAGTGGGTTAAGTGATACTTTTCAAACCGCGGGTAGGTAAAGTTATTTTTGCCCAAACCACAGGTAGGTTATGTGTAATGACCCCTTTTTTTTTCTTCTTCTTTGTTTAGCTCTATCTCTCACTCACTATGCTCAAAGCTTTATCATTTCTTTGTCTGTGCGTTTCGATTCTGTCAAAACTTTACGATTATCGAAACTTGAAGTTGAAAGTTTTGTTCTTTTATTCTAGGAGATACGCCAAATCCGATTTCGATAGTTGATAAGCTGAGGAGTTCGTTCTCTTTGTGGAGTGTATATCAAAAGTGAAACCTAGCTTCGACCTATAACTTTCGACCCAGTGGTGGAAGCTTCTATCATAGTCTGCACATGTTGGGATTGTGTTTTTTCTTTTTTTATAAGGTTGAATTGAGTTGGGAAGTGGGTTTTCATTTTTCTGTGTGGTAATTGTTTGATTATATGCTGCAGAATCTAAATATTTCGATTTGCACTAATAACAAGCAAAGCACATATATGTATTTGTGACTATACTTGGGTGTATGTACTTTGGTTTTCTATCTTTTTAGAGATGAAATCCTTAGAGATATGTACATGCAGTATGAGTACTCATTGTTTCTGGACATGATTAGCGCAATGGTAGTGACTTAGCTGTGCTAGAAATTATGGGGAGCAAGGGACTGGTGCAAGTAAATGGGACAACTATTAAGAGGAGTAGCAGCTGCATGCTCAACTCGGGTGATGAGGTGGTGTTTGGGGAAAACCATGCTTATGTATCCTTATCTTTGGTTCTTGGACGATTCTTTGTTATATTCTTCCTTGTGTTTTCCTGCGTGTAGCTATGCATGTGTGTTTGTGATTGTGTTCATGGACACCTTAATTCTTGTCAACATAGATATTTCAATATCCCATGCCTGAGGTTGCAGCCAAAGGTTCAGAGGTTCAAAGTGGTGTTGGGAAGCTTCTGCATTTTGAATGGAGGACGGGGGATCCTTCAGCTATAGCTGGAGCTTCCACACTGGCATCCCTTTCTGGCCTTTCCAGCATGAGACAAGATCTATCACGTTCGAAGTCTCCAACTCAAACTACCACTGAAGTCAACTAGGGTACTGAGGTGCCTGCTTAATCCGTTGTTCAGGATGCCACAGAGGTTGAGCTTGATGGTCTGGAATGCACTCGGCACCAAACACTGGGAGTGATAAAGTTGCAGAAACTGGAACCACCAATAAGAACTCTCCTCATGATTGCAACCCGGACTCTGGCATAGAGGCAGACAATGTAAAATCCTCTGGGGTGAATGATTTGCTAAGGCCTTTTTTAAGGATGTTAGCTTGATCAACTAGTTGTACACTAAAATTGAGCAAAAGTATGTTTAAATAGGTTTTGGAAGAAAGAAACAAGTGGATTAGGGATTCGCAGCCAACATCAACATCGGGTATGTCTGTGCGGAATAGGATATAGCTTTGGTGAACTTTGAAATATACACATTGTTGCCTACTCATTTTTTGGCTGCTGTAGGTGGTGTGGCAACCATATGAAGCTAAATTATGCAACCTTCCAACGTATTGCATTGCAGGGAGGGCAGTGTGGACGGCAACGGTGCTGCTTGTTGTTTCCAACTAGTAGAGAAACATACATTAGATCGTGTTATTCGTTAGTTTGGGGTCGTCCAAGAAATCCCCTAACCTGTTAATACTGATGTAGTGCTCCATGGGATTGATTTGAAGGGGAAGGCCAGTGTCGATTGGACACGGAAACATGCCGGGCATATCATCGATTTGGGTAATCAATTTGAATGGCGGTGTCAAGCAATGCTTGGTGATATGCCTCTTCACCATAAGTACTTCGATTGGTTCCATAAGGTAACTTGGAGGTTCATCGATCACAAGGGCGCTAAATTGATTATAATGGTATGTTCTTTCTTTTCTCCATGTCTTATGGGCTCTTGGTTTGAAGTTTCAATCTTTCTCCCTCCTTTCCTCGTATAATATTTGAATTTGAGAGCCAATCTGAAGTGTCGAAACCTTATAGTTTCATGTTCCTGTTAAGTTTAGACATTCTTGCTTTAGTCTCTGTCTTCAACTTTTCATTATTGTTAGAAGCCAAGTTATTGGTACACTTAGAACTAGAAGAGTGGTAGAGAATTCAATAAAGAAATTTCAATGCTGGTGATGAAATTTGAAGTCTAGGCCTTTAATTCTTGCACAATACAAATATGTTTTAGCAAAATTTGAGAAGGTAAAAATGAGAAACCTACCCCACAAGCATGCCTTCTTCTATGTCAGTTGGGGAAATTTTGTCACCCAACCCAACAACAAACTGCAGTTGAGAATGTAGAATTGTATCATATCCCAATGTTACAAGAATGAATATATAAGTAACTTAAAGATTCTATCTCTGAATGTTCAAAGTAAAATGCCAAAGAAACTATCCATTTCAAAACCTGTTGTAGCATGTTTGTGAAGGGCATAAAACATAAGATACTGAAGGTAATTTAAAAAGGACATATATGATTCAATTTAACCCAACTTGAGGAAAATTTTTAACTTGTAAAAATGTAGAGCCAATGAAGTATGATGCAATTTAACCATGGTGAAATAGCTTAAGGTAAGGGAAAAAAAAGTGTATATAGTGATTAAGGTAGCTTGTTCTGTTCATGCACAAGGAGATGTGTGATTGTGATTCCATTGGGTGGTTCTCCTATAATTGCTAGTCTCATGAACATTGTGACTACCATTCCATTACCCCCCACATATATATCTCTCTCTCTCATTGGGGCACAATTTTCATTATTTTTATTTTTCTTTTCAAACTTATGTGGTGGATTCGAACTTCAAACTTCAAAGGCAATTGCAATTATTATTATTTTCTTTTCTTAAGGTGTGTCAGTTTGACTGAATTGATATTATATTAAGAGAGGTGGGGGGGACCAATTCCACAATCAAAGTCCTATATCATATTACTTCCACTTTTTCACTCGAATAAGGATTATTTTTGGTTCTACCATTTGTATGTTGGTGTTCTCATCTGATTCCTCCAACTAAGATTATACACTTTTGCTCATGTGCTGTTTGTCAGTGTGGACTGCAAAAAACTCACAACACTCTCTCACATCCTGCAAGTGTGGACTGTGTAAGTCCTAAGCTTTCTACTTATCCTTACTTTTCTCTGATTCCATTCCTTCACTTCCTTTTATCTTCACACTCTTTTTCTTGTATCCTTTCAGAGCTTTGATAGCTCAATTCCATTTATCAATCTTATATGTCGTAGTTGCACTCCTAGCACTAGTACCTGATATGAAAGAACCTCCACCATAACTGTCATAAAACCCCACATTTTGCATTACAAGTACATTAGTCTTTTCACTTCCTAAAAAACATCTTGTGGTGGTATGTTTAAGCACTCACTCCTTACTCCTTATGAGAATCACAATTTAACTAATTCCTTGTATTCATAAACAAAGGTATTCAAATTCCTTTTGTTCTTGAATCTATAGTGTTGGTTCTTCCATGAGAGAATCTCATATGTCCATTCCCCACTTGTTTACATGTCCAATTAGTCTAGACTTGTTCAAATATCCAGTCACTTTATGTACAAGCCAAACCTATGACAGATCAAGCATAGAAAAATGGCTATCAGGTAATCTCACATGTCCTATCACAATGCAGAAGCTCCATGATCCGATGCATGGTTCCTAATCACACGCTACGCCATTTGATTGATGAGTGGCTTCAAATGGGTGACCAATTCAATCCTGAATACTTAGTAACAATTGATTCTTTAACTGCACTAAAACACAACCTTGAATCTCATGATGTCACCTTAGAAAACAAGCTCCAAACACTTGAAAAGATACGAGTTTTATCTGAGGTATCTTCATCCAGAAATTCATGTTCAATCTAACTAGTTTTTGGAAGATTGTACATTTCGATAAATACTTTTATAAATTTCATTTACTTGTCACCATTTATTAAAGTGTAATTTCTATGATTTCAATTCCTATGCTTAAAGTTCTCTATTTTGATTTGCTATTGCATTACTAATAGTCGTAACATCCTTGCAGATTGAGGGATACCTCCATTTGTTGAGGTGTTATGGAGTGGGCACTCTAGACTACAAGGACATTACTGATGTGCTGAAGGTAGTGAATGAGATTGATCGTGTACATGGTCATATCCCTAAGGCCTCGAATAAGGAGGCAACTACTCCTGAGGCAGCGGCAACTGAGAGGCCAAGCACAAGCACAGCTCCTACCGGATGTGGCTCTCGTTCACCTGTTGCAACCCCTCGGGTTATCCCTACCCCTGATCCCTCTCCATCCACCCCACATCCATCTCCTAACCATATCATCCTTTCACCCACCCCACATCCTTCTCCTACCCCCAACATCACTCTAGCTACCCCACATCTATATCCTAGGTTTGACATCCCTCCACCCACCTTATGGTCATTTCTTGAGCTTTCACCCATTCCATTGTTTGACCTGGGTACTGATCCAACCCCTCCTGACATGCACATGGAGCCACCCTTCCACAGTACCTCTATTGGCCCTTCTTCAGGCATCGACCTACCCCATGCTGACCATGTTTAGAGTGAAGCTCAACAACTAGTTGTGCAGGCTGAGCAGGCTGTTGGGTTACCTGCAGAGCCAGAAGGTCGGCCGAAATGCACATCAAAGGCACCTCTTTGTGGAACAGGTGGTCACAAACATGGACACAAAGCGGGGCACGAGGCATCTGACCAAGGACATGCAAGACCTCTTCCTTTGCACTGTAAACATTATACGAGACAGCATAAGGTTCAAAAAAGGTAGCTGACAAAGAAATTATATGAACAAGCATTTTGATGTGAAGAAAGATAGGCATTAGTCTAGTATTTTGATGTGAACAAGTATATAAAGTTTGGAATGTATATTTTGATGTATTCTCCATTATGTGAACAAGCAGTGGTGATATAGAAAATGCCTTTTTGGAAATGAATATATGTTTGATTATGTACAGTTTGATTATGTATATACAGGGAAATGAATTTTTTTGGAAATTTGGTAATCTTTGATTGTGAATATCAGGGAGCTATGCCTTGTCATGTAGGAGAAAAAAAAAAAATCCAGTGGAACTCGAGTATTATATACTTGAGTTCCATTTTGACTTGAATATAAGGGAGGTGGCCTTGCTTTCCAGGGAAAAAAAAAGGTCAGTGGAAATCGAGTATATGAAACTTGATTTCCATTTAGTACTCGAGTTCTCTAAAAGCGAGTACGTATTCAAAAATATTTATGAGTTATGCCATTCCAATGGAACTCAAGTCTTTGAGACTCGAGTTCCATAAACTAAGTTTTAAAGACTCGATTTTTACTAATAGAACTTGAGTCTTTGAAACTCGAGTTCTATAAATTGAGTTTTAAAGACTTGATTAACACTGGGAAAATTTTTTTTCCCCCACATGCTGCAGTAACATATTCGGATGCAATACAAGATACAACCAGCATATATATATATATATATATATATAAACATATTATATATATATATATATGTCTTCTGAAAGAACCAACCCAAGAAGATGTAGATGAAATTAGCATATATTTTGAAGTTAGTTGCAATAAAAAGATGCACAACAAAACTAATCTAACAAGTACAATGGGTAGAGAATAGTTCAATTACAAGAACATTCAGCAATAAACAACTTGTCCATACTAAAGATAACCACAATTTCCACGTACAATGTCATTCCAAAATCGAGTCTCTGCTTGCTTGAAAAACATTTAAATATGGTCGTTAGTTCCCAAACGTGAAAAACAAAAAGCAAATGAAATTCTATGCAAGTTAGATACTTTATACAATCTAATCATTACATCTCAGCTACTTTGTATAATCTGAGCATATTATATAAAAACAACACTTATCTAGTTTGTAACATACCCACTTGTTGATGCCCCACGGGAGTTGGGACATCTTCTACTATTACGCCCCTCTTCATGACACTCTCTGCATCGCTGCCTCGGTTGAATCTCCCTTAAGTCCGACTCTTCCCCCCGGCTTCCTAATTCTCACCATACCCCATCCATTTCATTCCTTATTCTTGACTTCATAGGACGACCTTTAGCCCACAACAGATTTGGGTCAGGCACCCACCTTGGCCCGTTAACTTCCCTCCACAACGACTCTAACTTTGGCACCACAAAGTGATGTGAATATGTGTGAATGGCATTGTCCAAACTGTAACATGGGTCAATATAGCTGGTCAGATCAACTCATAGACTTTAAAAAAATTTAATTGCATGTGAACAAGGGATCTTAATGTTTTGCCACTTTCCACAACTGCATGTTCTAGCCACAATGTTTATTTCATGACTGTGGTTTTCCCCTCTACCGCTATAGTCATTGTATGGGGTAACTACTTGATATATACCAGCTTCATGATTAAATTCCCACATAGAGCATCTTGAAGCTTTGAACACATTTGAGCCATAGATCCCCAAGGCATAATCACTCCGCACCTTACCTTGAGGGAGATCAAAGTAATTTCTTTATGTCGATCATGGAAATATGCAACAAGTTTACACCAAGTGAACTCAACCATGGCAGCAATGGGCAAGCCACGAGTACCTTTAAGTACCCCCATTAAAGCACTCAGAGATTTTGGTTGTCATTGCCCCATAATGTCTTCCACCATCATGTGACTGGCTCCATTTGTCCAAATCCTCACTCATTAGATATGTGTATGGCATATAGTGTACAGGTTCGCCGTTCTTTTTTTGTATCATTCGATTCCTCCTAAGGGCATTAATCTCGACATCCTTAATGGTTTGCATTATGGACTCAAATTTAGCTTCCTGAGTCGCATATCCAGCATTTAAGGCCAATGCTTTTAGAATCGAGTCATCAAAGTGTGTATTGAAGTTGCTAGTAACATGTCGAAGGCAATATCGGTAAAATACCCGTAATCTTCCATCATCACCTCTAGGCCATTTTGCAATGGCGCTTTTTATATCGGCATGCCGGTTAGAAATAATGCAAATGCCCTCATTAGGTATCACAGGCCCTATCGAAACCCTAAGGTACTCTAAAAACCACCCCCAACTAGGCCTTAATTCCTTGTTCACAAAAGTAAAGGCGAAAGGCAAAACCTTGTTGTTAGCATTGGTTGCCATTACAATCAACAACACCCCTTGATATTTACCATACAAATGAGTCCCATCAATACTAATTATTGGCTTGCAATATCTGAATGCAGCAATGCATGGAGCAAATGCCCAAAATATATAGCATAGTAACGTAGTACCAAGTACGCTCCTGGGTATGGTGTGATACCATTATCGGGTACCCATATCATGATCCAAGTATGCCAACAACAATTTTCGCAACCTTTGGTAAGACTGTTCCCAATCCCTGAATATCTTTGCAATTACCTTTTTTTTTGCATCCCATACCTTATAGTAAGAAAGCTTATGATCATACTTCGTTTTAATGATGTCCCAAAGCTGGACAATAATAGGAGCACTGTGATCTTGTTGTAATTTTGGAACAATTTTTTATGCAACAAAATTAGAATTCCTCATTCTACCGTCTCTTCGCAGGCCAAGGGGTAAACAACTATGTGGACCCGCATAAGACGTGACCACCCATAGATCGTTAAGTTTAGGCTTCATGAATTCCCCAACGTACCACTTGCATGACCCATCAATGCATGCCGCGCACAATTTAGTTTTTGTTGATCTCCTGATTGTAAAATTTCTATTATCATTTGCTGCGTATATTATCAATGCACGCTTTACAGCCTCTTTATTTGCAAAAGTCAACCCTTTACTAAAATTCATCCCATCTTCCAAAGTACAAACAAATGGTATCTGAAGACATGAAAGATCAATCATATTTTCCCAAGTATTTGCATAGAATGACAACATAGGAGGTGTGTAGGCAGTGGTCATATTTGTAACATGCTGGACACCAATATCATTGTCCGCATCACCTTCATCACAATCAACCATATTTTCCTCTTCAAAATTGGGAAAAACTTCAAGGTCATTATCATCCCCGTCAAAGTCGTCTCGCTCAATCCTCACTTCGTACTCATCTATATCATCAAGATTTTCACCATTATTGGCTGCATGATCTTTGTCTTCGTCTTTCTCCCCTAGATGAAACTCTTGAGGTTGGAGTGTTTCACCATTATTGGCAGCATGATCTTCATCTTCGTCTTCCTCCCCTAAATGTGTCTCTTGAGATGGGAGAGTATAACCTCCCATTGTATAGCATTCTATTGTAGTGCATCCATCATCTAAGGCTGTAAATTGTAAAGATGTAGTTATTTGTTGCACCTCCTCAGCATCAACTTCTGTAAGCAACTCCGAACTTACGTATAACTCAATAGCATTTACTTGGGGAATTTTTTGAATCCTATTAAACATGATCTTTGATGATGCAAAAAATCAGAAGTTGACCTCCTCGTTGTAACGGATGGACGAAGCTGTGGTTGGGGTCGTCTCTGTTGGAGAAAAACCTGCAAAACGAACTAGGTGGAAGAGTAACACGCCAGTGTGGCGTCAGCCAAACCACCTCCGATGCTTAAGCCAGTAAAAGAGAAGGATTTTAGAGAGAATTGATTGGGGAGTGATTTTCGTAGAGTATTTTGTGTGTACCTTTAACATTTGTTGCCTTCTCTTTTATAGTTGTGTGCCCATTAATGGGTAATGAATAGCTGTATTTATGCTCAACGGCTAGTGCATTACAAAATCTTTATCTGAAGTTCACAGCTCACTCTGTGACCGTTGCTCCGTCTGTTACACTTTGTCATCAATGGGCGTAATAAATGTGTACCGTCTTCTCTTGGTTAATGGCGATCTTAGCTAAATGACGGTCATAAATTTCTAGCTCATCAATTGCCCCCTGTTTGAATCTTGTCTGTTAGACGAGATGAAAACATAGCCGTTTGAATCTTCGTATTCCTTGTAAGGCGTATTTATGACGAGTTGATGTTTGATTCGTTGATGGCCACATGTACGGTCAGGATGCGTCTGACGCGCAGACGTTTCTTGGCTTTCCTGCGCATGTCTTGGCCATTTATTTCGCATTTTTTCCTCCTGTTTCCTTTCCTTGGTAATCTTTCCTTGTTCAGTTTTCATTTTAAGGATTGTCTCTTCTTCAAGCTTCCTTTTTCTGTCCTGTGTTTCCTTGTAAGTTCTTCATGCCCTTATCTCTTTTTCTGTTCTTCCATGGTAGATTATTCTTCTGTTAGGGTTGATTGTCCCTCAAAAGCCTTTCTTTTTGCTTGCTTAGGTTGTCTGCTTGAGGTTGTGGAGGGAAAGTGCCTCGAGTGGGTTAGTTTCTTTGTGGGGGAGGACTGTCCGTATTGGTTTGTCCTTTCCTCTTTATTTCCTCTAGTTTATTGTTTTGCTAAAGTAGCTAGGTTTCTGAAGATGTCTGGGGAGGTTAGGTCTAGTGAGTTGGAAATGAGTTTATCCTCGTTTGATGATCTTAAGGTTCCCGAGGTTACTTCCCCTTCTACTCCTTATAAAACTTGGAACATCCCTTGTGCCCTCATATGAAAAGATGAGAAACGAATCAATATCCTGATTTAGTTAAGATTAGGATTCCGAGTGACGAGGACAGGGCATATCATTCTTAGGCTAATGAAGTCTGTTTCTACGAGGTAGATTTCACTAGCAGTCTTCGTCTTCCCGTTCACCCTTTTATCATGGAACTTTTTGCGGATTTGCACCTTGCTTCGGCACAGTTAGTGCCTAATTCTTGGCGGATCATCATTTCTTGTATGGTGGTGTGGACGTCTACCAATGGCGGGGATGTCATCAAGAAAGACAAATTTCTTCATTTTTACCGTCTGAGAAAGTCCAAAGACCTTGGCTACTATGAATTTAAGTTGTGGGATAGGGCTTCTAGGTTAATACTTGGCTATCCTTCTTCCCTTCGAAATTGGAAACCAAACTTCTTCTTTGTCTCTGGAAATGGTTGGGAGTTCATCCCTGGTGAGGACTTGGATGAAGCCCCCAAGTTTTTTCATAGTTGGGGAACCCCTGTATCTGGGGCGTCTTTCTCCTCCGTTCTTTCTGTTATTTATTTGCTTTTTGTGAGTGATGATGATATGTAATATTCTTGCTTTTTGCAGTTCCTCAATGCCCCCATCTAAAGAAGAGATATCACGGTTGTGTTGAAAAGGTGAATGAATATTTGGAGACCGTCAAAGATTTTAACGAACTCGTTTCTCCCTAATCGGTTTTCCTTCATTTTCTAGGTCCAGAACCGTCTAGTAAGGTTTGGAAAAATCTTGAAGTTGTGAAAAAGAGTGAGTGCTCCATCTTCTTTCTCCTCCCTTCTTCTTTCTTTTTACTTTTTATTTATATATATATATATATATATTTATCTTCTCCTTCCTTTCAGAAATGATGACTAGGTTTAGTAAGCAAAAGTTGGCCGAAGCACAAGAGAAGAAAGCCAAAGGTGGCCTCGTAAGTGGCCTCTTGCCAAGGAAACATTCAAAGACAGGCGACTCCTCAAAAGAAGATCCTGTTGTGACTTCTCCTCCTGCTCATTCACCTGTTAAGCATCCTGCTGCCCTGAAGGCTCACGAGGCACTCTCTGTGGACAACCTAAGTCCTTTGATGGCAAAGTCGTCTAGTGAAGTGATGTCGTCTCATATTCAGAAGCTCATGCAGGTATATTTTGATAATGTAGGTTGTTTTTTCTTTTTCTTTTTTACTTTGCTTTTGCTAAGAGAAATTTTTTTGTAGGCTTTGGGGGAGTCCTTGTTCGTTTCTGCGAAGCTGTTGCATTTGGAGAAGAGGGTGGACGCGTTTAAGCCTATGATCAAATCCTTTTTTGCTGAGAATGAGACCTTCAAGTACAAGGTTGCCATCCTTACTGTTAAAGCTGAGAATGACAAAGAGCGTGTAGCAGCTTTGGAGAAGGACTTTTGCAAGCTAAAAGACAAACAGATTGGTGATTCGCAGTTGAAGTTGCAGAAAGCTGGGGCTACGGCGGTGCAGGAGTTCAAGGACTCCGACTCTTGCTCAGACGAGCTGTGTAAGTATTACGTGGAGGGCTTTGAGCTCTTTAGAAAATGGATGGCAAAGCATCACTCGGATTCAGACCTCTCTGGCCTTGTCATGGGTAAGGTTGAGAAGGAGCTACTAGCTGATTGTCCCTCTGAGTTCACAGCCGAGAATGTGATGGAAGAAGCTGCGACCACAGCTGAGGTGACAGTTGAGGCTGCGACCACAACTCGTATTTTTTTAATTTTTATTAAATTAACTTGTATATTTTTAGACATGTAGAGACTCACTTGATGTAAATATATAGAAGGATTGATGTAAATATTTTATTTTATATGTAGGAAAATATTATATATAAAATCAAAATTAAAAACATATTTTATTTGTGTGTGTGTGTGTCTATATATATATATATATATATATATATATAACTTGCTCCTTAAAAAATTTCTGGCTTTGCCATTGATACCAAACATCATCTAAATGACCAAAATTTATATGGTGCAAGTATTAAAGAAGTATCAAATTTTCGGAACACAAGAAAACATGTGGGTGAATTATTGGCCTCACCAATCTCTAATTCTCTCTCCCCTTCTTACTATTATTGGTAGAAAATAAAATCTATTGAATGTAGTTTTCTTTCTCAAATCCCGAATTCTTCTGTATTATTTGCCATTAAAAATATTCCATCCAGCATTTTTTATTGAGCAAAAGTAAATATTAAAAGTACAACTGAAACCAAGGTCATCCTTTGAACTAAGTCCAACATGCCACATGATCTCAAAAAAAAAAAAAAAAAATTACACTTATACAGAATACTCTCAAACATAAAATACATAAAATGGAAGTCCAATTGAGCACAAGACCAACACCAGACTTCAGCCAAACATGCCAATACAATGTCAAAACAAACAAGGGAATACACAAAATACCCTCAAATGCACCAACATAAACTTTGAGTGTGATTATTTTTGAAATAGGAAAACAACACCATAATTCACGTAGACAAGCATGATTCACTTCCCAATCATACGCCATTCTCATGCACTGCCGCTGGAAGATTAAGGCTCATAATCTTCATCTGACTCTGAGAACATGGTCCTCACTACTTTCTACAATACCTTGCATGCAACACCAAAACAAAGAAAAAAGAAAATTATAGAATATATACACAACAAGCTATTTATATTGTAACTAGTTCGAAGACAATTTTATATAAAATCATAGAAAAAATTAATAATCTATAGAGAAGCTTGTCAAACTCACCTGACATCACCCCTTAAATGCATTAATTTCTTCTTTGTCGAGGTCTTTGATAATTAGGCCTTCTCTTCTTGTCTTTTTGTTCTCCTTCAACAAACCTTACTAGCCATTTAGGTTTTCCTATTTTGAACACGGCATATCCCATAGCTAATCCAAACAACAAGCCACATCCATAGCTGATTAACACAACCTTCCAACCAAATCCACTAGCAAACAATGAATCATTGTCTTCTTGGAATATTGACGGTAGTGTTGGCAGTGTTAGTTCATCATTGCTACATTTAATTGACAATGAAAGTCCACGAGTCATTTTCAAATGTCCCAAATTGTTTGCCTTGAGGAATAGGTCTAGTGAGTTGGTTTCGTGAAAGATTTAACTAGGCCAAAAATGCTATACTTGTCAATTGAATAGGTATTTCTCCAATGAGCCAATTTGAAGAAAGGTCTAAGGATTCAAGGGCTGATAAATTTGCCAATGATAATGGAATATGGCCAGTGAGGCTATTATGGGAAAGGTTGAGCAATTGGAGAATTGTGAGCCTTGCAAGTACTTTTGAAATCTCTCCTACGAATTTGTTACTTGATAAATCAATCGTTGTGAAGATTGTTAGGATTCTCTATAGTTCAGTGTCCAAACCTTTCACTGTCATCGCCACTGAATCTTGATAATAATCAGTTTCACCCATGTATTGTTGTTTCACCTTCATCTTTAGTCATCATAGCATTCAAATTCTATATTGCACGGACACTGACACGACACGGACACGGACACAGGGATACGGTAATTTTTGAAAAATAAGGACACGACACGGCAGGGACACGGCGGTTAAATAATTAATTAAATTTTATATTTAGGCATATTTTTTAATATTAGTAACATATTTTCATAAAGGAGCAAATGACTCAGCTGATTTTTCACTTTAAATATTCATTTTTGTTAGGTTCTAAAGATTAGGAACTAATGTATTTAGAACTTCAATTTGTATGTTGGCAAACCATGATCAAAACAATGTTTAGTCGTGTGTTAGACTTGCTCAAAGTATGGGTCTTAATGTAAAGTTGGAATCGAGTTTTTATGCAGAATTACCTTTAACTTTCTGTATGACTCGATCGATCAAAAATTAGACTCGATCGATCGAAAATCGTGCAGAACGTTTTTCTGCAGAAAATTCCAACTCAGCCCAAGCCCGTTTTAATGTATAGGGTTTTATGTTTTGCCCTAAGTATAAAAGGGAAAACCCTAGCCACGTTTTTAGAGTTCTGTTTTGCTGTGTTTGTGAATCTCTCTGTGAGATCTAGAGGTGTTTACCTTCACATACACTTAGGGTTTACAAACTTGAGATTTATGTCAAGAGTTGTGTAGATCATTACAGTTGCAGAATCAAGAAGAACACAAAGATATACAAGCAGGTGCGCTTGTGGATTTGCTGAAGAATTCCGGAAAGAAGGAGTCCGTGGATCTCGGAGCTATCATGGGGTCATGGTAGTAAGTTTCCTACACTTGGGTAGCAATAAGATGTTAGTGGTCTAAGTCTATTGTGTAAACTTCAATTCTTTCATAGTGGATTCAGTTTACCTTGAGGATAGCTAGGTCAAATCCTCTCCAGGTTTTTACCGGTGTGGTTTCTTGGGTCATCAGTTCTTTGTGTTGTTTATTTTCCGCTGCTTTGTTATTTTTGCTTATCTGTGTTAACCTAGTTTTAATTAAATTACCTAAGTTAATCACTTGGCTAATTCACTAGGTTAATCTGTTGGGTTTAAGGGGTCTAAACGAACTGACAAGTGGTATCAGAGCGGGTAGCTTTTTGTTTGATCCTTTGATCTTTGAGCTGATCCTTGACCCCTGTTGTCATGGAACACGGACACTCTCTTGTTGTTCCACCTCACTTTGATGGAAACAACTATGCATATTGGAAAGTAAGGATGAAAGCTTTCCTGAAATCCATAGATGAGAGAGTTTGGAATTCCGTTGAATACGGATGGGAGAAGCCCACTATTCCTGTAAGTGAGTGGCAAATTTCTCAAAAGGAGGCAGCCGCTTTTAATAGCAAAGCTATGAATGCTATTTTTAATGCTGTTTCCATGGAGGAATTTAAGAGAATCTCTAATGTTGAGGTTGCTCATACTGCTTGGAAAATCCTCCAGACTGTGCATGAAGGCACGAAGGCAGTTAAAATTAATAAATTGCAGTAATTAACCTCTAGATTTGAAAGCATAAGAATGAATGATGATGAATCTTTTGATGAATTCTATGCTAAATTGAATGAGATTGTTAATTCTGCTTATAATTTGGGTGAAATCTATGATCAACCTAAAATTGTTAGGAAGATTCTTAGATCTTTGACTGAGGATTTTAGACCCAAAGTGACTGCCATCACTGAGAGTAAGGATGTGGACTCCATCCCTGTGGATGAACTTGTAGGATCTCTTCAGTCCTATGAGTTAGACCTCCCCAAGACTAACAAATCCAAATCAATGGCTCTTAAGTCTGTTGATGATGTTGATGATGGTGGATTTGATGATGAACTCTCTGCTACAGAGATTGCCTATCTTGCCAAGAACTTTAGAAACTTTCTGAGGAATAATAACAGAAGGGCAAGAGGCAAGAACACTGTTGAACCTAGAAATTTTAGGAAGAATGAACCCACTAAGGTTAATAACATTGAAAAACCTAAGGAGAAAGTAGGTCAGTCTTCTAATAATTCTTTGGGACAACAATGTTATGGTTGTCAAGGGTATGGTCATTTAAAGTCTGAATGTCCTACTTATTTGAGGTCTAAGGGTAAGGCTATGGCTGTAACCCTTAGTGATGACGAAGTTTCCGACAATGAATCCGCTAGTGATGAGGATGGAAACTTCATTGCTTTCACTGCTACCACTGTAGTCAATGAAAGCATATCTGTTGAAGAGAACCCTTCTGATGGGGAACTCTCTGAGGATGCAGATTTACAGGAAGCCTAGAATAAACTTTACAAAGTTGCTGCAAAGGATGCCATGAATGTTGAGTTAGGCTTGAAGAAAATTGCATCTTTGGAACTTGAAAAGAAAAATTTACTTGTTAAATTGTTTGATGCAAATGAGCTTTTGAATAATGTGAAAACTGAGAACATGCTCTTACTTGATAAAGTTAAATGTTTGGAACTTGATTTATCTGTTGCTAGAGAACAAACTAATAGGTCTGCAAGCTCCAAACTTGATCACATGCTGAGTATTCAAAAGTCTCCTTCTGATAAAACTGGTTTAGGTTATGAGGAAAGTATTTCTGTACTTGAACCATCTTCCACTAAATTTGTTCCTTCTTCTGAACCTCCTAAGAGTGAGATTGTCAAACCCGTGGTGAGTGAACCTGTCAAGCCTATAAACGTTACTCCACCTAGAAAAATTAGGGTTGATCTTCATGCTTCTCATTCTAGAGCTTCAACTTCTACTAAGGGCAAATTGCATGATAAGCCTGCATGGGTTTGTCATTTTTGTGGAAAACCTGGACACATTCGTCCAAATTGTTTTAAGTTGCAAGCTGCGAAGCGAGCAAATAAAACTAAAGTACCTGTGCCTCAAGCACATGATCCTATGGTACTTATTGGTGAATTGGTAAAGGCGTTAAACCTTTATTCCAATCCTGGAGTTGCTCAGAATTCTAATGTGAATCATAACTCCAATGCAAGAGTTGCATCTAAGAAGTCTTGGATGCAAAAGGCTCAATCTAATTGAGTCTGTCTGACATGGTCCTTGTGCTTCATTGCTCAATCTTTTGTGACCTTTGTTTCTAGGATTTGCATTGCATTACATTCATGCATTTCATTCTAGGTTGTTTGTTTCTTTGTTAAATAAAAAAAAAAAAAAATTTTTTGCAAATTGTGTTTTGCTATTTTTCTTTGAATTTAAAAACAAGGTTGGTCAATCAAAATTACATGTCATAAGTATGTACCTTGTTTAGCTTTGATGCACTTATTTCTATTGCACTTTACTAGCTAAAGTCTTGTTGTGCATGTTGTGTGGGAAGATACTATATTTGTTGATCACATTATCTTGATCTTGAAGTCTTATGTCTTTGATTGTTGGACTTGAACTTATTGAGAAAGGCATAAATAACCATCTCACCACTGTTTATTAGCCAATCATGAACACCTTAGTGCATATCGTAAGATTTTGTGCTCGAGAAAGTGTAGCACATACACAAAAAGAACATAAGGTGTAGCCTCTAAATAAAATTGGTGTGTACATTATTGGGCTATAATAATCTCACAAATTAAAATTAAATTGGTGTGTACATTATCCCGGCTTTTATTAAGTATCTAATCAATTAAATTGAATAATGAGGCAAATCAAGAAACTTACATGATTGCAAGCTTTTATTCTAGGAGATGTGGGAATTATAGGATGTAACTCTTTAAGTAATAGTCTCTTTCAAATTCATGCGATGGATTTTGTAGAAATTATGATTGATCTCTATGTGTATATCACCTCACATGTTTCTCAAGCTTATGCTAGTTGCACACACTACACAAGCTATTCTTTGCTAGAATTGTGTACATGATATTGTGTGTGTTTTTGGCCTGACCAACCAAGTTTGAGAATTTTGGGAATTTGATGCAAAACATGTTTGCTTGTTTGTTTTTTTTTTTGGGTATATTGAGTGAAAAATTTGCTTTGAGAAATCTGGGTTGCATACATGTGTTTTTGGAAAACATCTCATCTCATACTCATGCATTTGATTTTTAAAATCTGCTGCTTTGAGGAGTTTTTGATCTAAAATGTTTGGTTTTTCAAAATTATGATTTTTCCAGAATTTCGATCGATCGAAACTGTTTTTCGACCGATCGAAAATGTTTTAAAATGCTCAGAAAACTCTCTGGTTGGCTCGATCGATCCAAGCTTGTTTTGGATCAATCGAAGGTAATTTCGATCAATCGAATGTAATATTCGATCAATCGAAACTCGGGATGACAGTTTTTAAAAAAGGTCCTTTTCCACGTGACTTTTCACTTTTCAAAAACTTTTTCAAACTCTTTTGTCTTCCTACCAACCGGTCAGCATCTTTTTTGGAGATTTTGTCGCTCACTTCCAAATCTTTTGCTACAATCTCTCTCTCCCAAGGCTGGTAAGACCTTTATACCTTTCCCTTGGCATTTATTTTCGAAATTCATGCATTTTTCATGCATTTTTTGGGTTATTTTCGGAATCATTGTTGTGGAAAATTTGGGATTGTTTTTGAGTGTTTCTTTCTAAACTTTTTTATGGGTTTTTGTGGGGACACCTTACCTAAGCTCTACATGTGGTTTAATTTGGTTATTTTGGTGTTTTGAAGGAAATTTGAAATTCTAGGGCTTGAAATTGAGCAAATTGGGGTTTTGTTCAATTTGATTGAACTTGATGAAATTGGCTTGTTGGTTTGGTAAATTTGATCATTATATTGTGTTAATTAACTATTATATTGATCAATTTATCAATTTGATGTGTTTTGAAAAATTAGGTTTTTCAAATTGGGTATTTTTGATAAATATTGCTTGCTCAAGCCAATTTTATTAATTTGGATCACAATTGAACATGTCACTGCATTAGTCCATGCATCATGTTATGTTCATGCTCATGCATCATTTAGAATTGTTATATTCTGTTTTTTTTGCTGTGCTAACTTGCAGTCTACCCTTGGTATTGTTTTTGCTCTTTTCTTTCTGTGTCTATCTTTTCCTTAGCACTATGCCTAGGAAAACTAGAGCCCATAGGACTTTTGATCCTTCTCCTTCCTTTGACACTGAGCGGTTCCCTAGTGAGTCAAACCAAGTCACTTATGAGACTCTGAACCTTAGGCGTCAAATTTGGGCTGAGCGTAGGGTTATCTTAGATGAGTTGGATCCTGAGGTGCGTCGTAACTTTTCACGTCGGGGTTGGTTACCTTTGCTCGAGTATGAGCATTCTCCTCCTCCTGCCACCTTGATTAGAGAGTTCTATTCGAACCTCTCTATTCATGTCTACGATAACGACACCTTAGTAAAGGTGTGGTTACGTGGTGTGGAGTATCGCATTACCCCTTCGGTAGTGTCTGATGCTCTTGGGGTGCCTATTGTGGACCATCCCGTTTTTCCTTACGAGGAGTCTCCTCCCCTTGATGACGTCCTGTCATACATCACTGGGTCTTCTATCCAGTGGGGTTCTGATCCTCGGATCACTTCTGCTGAGCTGTCTGAGCTGCATTATCTTTTCTTTAGGATAGCGTGTCATTCTTTGTGGCCTATTTCACATGTCCACACCATTCCTCTTGAGAGGTGTGTCTTTTTGTATGCCTTAGTCACTGATGCTCCTATCAGTTTTCCGCATCTGTTCCTTCGTTCTTTGAACGAGATTCATCAGTCTAGTTCTACGGCTTATGCTTTGTTTTTCCCTGTTTTTATTCATCGGATTCTCCTTTTTCTTGGTTTTGGTGAGTATCCTGCTTCTGAGCCTGTACATGTCGTCGCTCCCATTGGTGCTACCTTTTTAAGGCAAAGGGCTGCTCAACTTCGAGCTAGCTCTAAGCGTCCTAGGGTAGAATCTTCTGGTGTCACTCCACCCCCTTCTTCTTCTATAGATACTCATGCAGCTGGGACTTCTTCTGATCCTGCTGTTGCTGCTGCTGCTGCTGATGTTCCTCCACCATTTGATGAGGTTTCTGACCTTCGTCGGACTCTTGATACTGTCGTGACCGTTCAGGCGGCTCATGGTCAGCTTTTGGTAGACATCCTTGATGAGCTACGTGCGTTACGAGCGGATTTGGCGAGCTCTCGTCATTCTCCTCCGCCTCCTTTTGATGATGAGTGAGTGCCCTTTGGCAATTCGTCACAAAAAGGGGGAGTACATAGTTTATTGTATCTAGGAGATTTTTTTTTGTGGAAATTTACATTTTAGGGGGAGTTTTTTGTTTACTTGGTAGTGATACTGCAGAGCTTGTGGAGTTATTAGATTGTATCTAGATGCTTCACTGTGTATTCTCATTTTTAGCTCTTGTTTAGGAAATTTATTTTGTTGAGATACATTTGTTGTATATGTTTCTTATTTCACTATGCTACTACTCTGCTTATTGATTTATATTGATGATGTTATTCATGATATATGTCTTTATTTTGTGTCATGTGAATCAAGAAATTTTTATTTATGTATTTCTTGTTTTTTTTTCCACACATGCGTTTATGTGTTTGTTAAGTGTTACAGGAATATACAGGTTGTTTTCAGTCGAGCTGCTGTCTACCTTGCAACTGTTAGATAGTAGTTTAGGTTGAATTGTTAAGTGGCTATTTTTATTGTAATGGGCTATTTCAATTTGTAACTTTGAGCTTTTTGTTAAGTTTGTGTTTTGTCACGGATTGCCAAAGGGGGAGTTTGTTAGGTTCTAAAGATTAGGAACTAATGTATTTAGAACTTCAATTTGTATATTGGCAAACCATGATCAAAACAATGTTTAGTCGTCTGTTAGACTTGCTCAAAGTATGGGTCTTAATGTAAAGTTGGAATCGAGTTTTTATGCAGAATTACCTTTAACTTTCTGTATGACTCGATCGATCGAAAATTAGACTCGATCGATCAAAAATCGTGTAGAACGTTTTTCTGCAGAAAATTCCAACTCAGCCCAAGCCCGTTTTAATGTATAGGGTTTTATGTTTTGCCCTAAGTATAAAAGGGAAAACCCAAGCCACGTTTTTAGAGTTCTGTTTTGCTGTGTTTGTGAATCTCTCTGTGAGATCTAGAGGTGTTTACCTTCACATACACTTAGGGTTTACAAACTTGAGATTTATGTCAAGAGTTGTGTAGATCATTACAGTTGCAGAATCAAGAAGAACACAAAGATATACAAGCAGGTGCGCTTGTGGATTTGCTGAAGAATTCCGGAAAGAAGGAGTCCGTGGATCTCGGAGCTATCATGGGGTCATGGTAGTAAGTTTCCTACACTTGGGTAGCAATACGATGTTAGTGGTCTAAGTCTATTGTGTAAACTTCAATTCTTTCATAGTGGATTCAGTTTACCTTGAGGATAGCTAGGTCAAATCCTCTCCAGGTTTTTACCGGTGTGGTTTCCTGGGTCATCAGTTCTTTGTGTTGTTTATTTTCCGCTGCTTTGTTATTTTTGCTTATCTGTGTTAACCTAGTTTTAATTAAATTACCTAAGTTAATCACTTGGCTAATTCACTAGGTTAATCTGTTGGGTTTAAGGGGTCTAAACGAACTGACAATTTTAGTAAAATCACCTATAGTATTTAACTTTAATAAAAAAATAAAACTATAGTAGGACTTACAAACAAAAATCACTAAACTCATAATAAAATCAACTTGCCAACTAGGATTTGTTGTTAGAATGTTGTGAGAAATATTGTGGACGTAGCATTTCCCTATAATTTATAAGACAAAATAAAAAGCTAAACAAAGAACACTTAAACAGTAAGATTGTGAGAATGGAATTAAAAAAAAAAAAAAAAAAAAAAAAAAAAAAAAAAAAACGCATTAACTTAAGTGAGTAACAGTACACCCCATTCACCAAAAGGTCCAAAAGGACCAGAACTAAAATCTGAAAGAAAAAAAAAATAGAGGACCAAAGGACCGAAAGAAAAAAAAAACAGAGGAGATCAGACCTCAGGGCCTATTGTCCATGCCGAGAGAGAGAGAGATCGGAAGGAACAGCCGGACAGGGCATGGCGTCGACGTCAATGGAGCTCGCCGATCAGCCCGATCTAGCTCCGGCGAGGGACAGAGGGCAGCGGCAGTGACCTGATCTAGCTCCTGTGGGTCTAATCTGTGATTTTCTCTCTTTTTTTTCTTTTTCTTTTTTTCACTACTGGCGTGTCGGAGATGTGTCGGCGCCGTGTCAGAGAAGCGAAAAAAAAAAAAAAAAAAAAAAAAAAAAAAAAAAAAAAAAAAAGAGACACTCGCCGGACACCGGAATCCGGCGAGTCGTACCCGTTCCGGTGTCCGACATGTGTCCGACACCGACACGACGCCAAAAATGGCGTGTTCGTGCAACCTAGTTCAAATTTTGAAAGTAATTTCTTGGTAAAAGACTAGTAAACTCATAGTGAGAGAGGTCAACAATTTGTAGCTTAGAGAAAATATTTCCACTAGTCTTATGATTTCCTATCGAACCATAAAATCTAATGGATTTCAAGACAAGAACCTTTAGCTCTGGGAGAGCTTCCAACCAATAAGGGAAACGATAATTTATTTTGTTATTTCCAAGGTCTAGAACATCCTCCAATTTTTTACAATTGACGAAAGACTTCAATAGTAGCCTTTCTAACTGATTACCATTAAAGACAACTGTTATCAACTGATTATCCTTTGCAAATGTATCAGGGATGGCACCTTGGAAGTAGTTCATTCACAAATCCATCACTGAGATAGATTCACTAATGTTTCCCAAACATTTTGGAAGCATACCACTCAAACTATTATGAGAGATGCCAAATAATCTTACAGAACTTATATTGCAAATCATAGATGGGATATTGCCAATCAGACTACCTGTTTGAGATAAAAAGGATCTTCGTAGAGAAAGGTGGAATAAGAAACTTTCCTTGCGGCAGATTGGCACGAAGATCGATATATATTAGATTCTTCCATGGAATTCTATCTATATTTGATAAAAACTTATGAGATAGATTTAGGTAACTCAAATTCTCTCCAATTTCAAACATCCATTCTAGAATTCGGCCATAGATCATATTATTAGTGATGGGGAAGGTGCCGTCTGGAAGGTGCCGTCGCCCTCTACCTGGACGACGGCACGGTAAAGGCCGACGGTCCTTCTTCTCCGTCGTCCCAGGTCAACTCCCCAACACGCCCTGACGGTATAATTTGCACGTATCGACGAGTTGAATGGGCGACGGGGCAAAGCTGAAGGGATCAACACATGTCTTGTGATGTACGCCTCTAAGAGAACAAGAATCTTATCTCGTACACTACTACTTGGACAGATGTCTTGCGCAGTACGATTGCTCCCAAAGGATATCTTGCCCAACACACTTGGTTGCCCAAGGAGTATCTTGCGCTCCACGCTACTCAGGAGCAATTCCCGTAGAATGGTATCTTCTCCAGCACGCCTTGGCTAGGGGCCTCTCCTACTATAAATACTTCCGAGACCTCCCAAATCGAGGTACGCATAATTTTACCCGACTCTAGCACCCTAGAGTTGCGAGCAATACTAACTTAACCATCGGAGGGTCGTTGGCCGGTACCATGCCGGTACTCCCCCTTTGAGGTTCTCTCTACTTGTGTAGGTTTACTAGGAACGCGCGAAGACCCTGCAGCTTACTGAGTTGATTCTTGGCATCATCAGTTGGCGCCGTCTGTGGGAAAGCGCAACGTAGACTGTGCTCTGTGCTTTCCGGACAAAGAGTTGCATGGTACTCACGCGTTCAAGGGCTACCACCATGAACGATCAAGGCAACGAACAACGCACCACGGCCCTCGAGAGACAGGTCTAGACTTTGGCGGCCGCGGTGGAACGCCTCACCAAACGTAACAACGATTTGGAAGAACAGCTGCTGCAGAGGACCGCGACGGTTGACAACCAGGGAGAAAATCAGGAGGAAAACAGCGTCGAGGAGAGGGATCATGGAGGCCCAGAAGGAAGCAACGCATTGAGCCAACCTGAAGGGCAGGGGACGAGCCGTCCGTTGGCCGCTGACAACGTTCCGCCCAGCGTTGCCGAGGAGATGCGGTTGATGAGGGAGCGTATGGACTTTATGATGAACGCCCTCAAGGGACGAGTGTCCAGCGACCTCGACGACCTCGTCCACTGTACAGACTCTCCCTTCACCACACTCGTCATCTTGTTCCCCACACTGCCAAAGTTCCGCATGCCCCAGATAGAAAGCTACGATGGTTCCAAGGATCTACTATACCACTTGGAATCCTTCAAGACATTGATGCACTTGCACGGCGTACCGGACGAAATTATGTGCCGAGCCTTCCCGGCGTCGCTAAAAGGCTCCGCAAGGACCTAGTTCGGCAGGCTGACACCCGACTCTATCGGTACCTTCAGAGAGCTGAGCGCTCAGTTTGCTTCGCATTTCATCGGGGGACATAGGTACAAAAAATCCACCGCGTGCTTGATGAACATTAGGCAGCGGGAGGATGAGACGCTCAGATCCTACATAGCCCGCTTCAACAAAGAGGCACTTTCGATCGACGAAGCGGACGATAAGATATAGGTTGCCGCATTCACCAACGGACTAAGGAAGGGTAAATTCTTGTTCTCTTTATACAAGAATGACCCGAAGACTATGTCGGATGTATTTTACAGGGCAACAAAGTACATGAATGCGGAAGACGCGTTACTGGCCCGGAAAGAGAAGCCTCCCAAGAAAAGGGAAAGACAAGAGGACGCACGGCAAGACAAGGGGCGAAAGGTGCCCCGGACAGGAGAAGGCCGAGACAATAGGCGCCCGAAACCCCCTGCCGGGAAGTTCACAAGCTTCACCCCGTTGACGGCTCCGATCGATCAAGTCCTGATGCAGATCAAGGACGACGGGTTCTTAACGTTTCCGAGAAAGCTAAAAGGGAACCCGAACAGACGCCCCAAAGACAAATATTGCCGCTTCCATCGAGATCACGGTCACGACACCGCCGACTGTTACGATTTGAAGCAGCAGATTGAAGCCCTGATTAGGCAAGGGAAGTTACAGAGGTTCGTCAGCCGAGAAAAAACAGAAGCACCTAGACAGGAGCAAGTTCCCCGCCGGGACAACGAACGTCCCAGACCCCCTATAGGGGACATAAGGATGATCGTTGGAGTGCAGCAACCGTCGGTTCAACAAAGAAGGCCCTGAAAACCTACCTCAGAACGATTCATAATGTCCAAAATGCGAGCACTGCCTAGAAGAAACCGCGAGTCAACAGCCCCACTATGGAGTTCACAGAAGAGGATGCCCAACGTCTTCATCATCCGCATGATGACACCCTTGTCGTCAACATCCGGATAGGAGACTATAACACCTACCGGATCTTAATCGACAACGGAAGCTCTGCAGATATCCTCTACTACCCGGCGTTCCAGCAAATGCGGATCGACAAAGAACGCTTGGTCCCCACCAAAGCCCCGCTCACCGATTTCGGAGGAATAAGAGTATACCCCCTCGGCTCGATTACCTTGCCCGTCACTGTTGGAGAATACCCCCGACAGGTCATCAGGAACGTCACCTTCCTCGTAGTCGACTGCTCTTCCGCCTAGAACGCCATCATAGGGCGGCCTACCCTCAACGCCTAGAAGGCCGCAACCTCGACCTATGCCTTAAAGGTCAAGTTCCCTACCGAGCACGGGATAGGCGAGCTATGGGGAGACCAGGTGGCCGCGCGAGAATGCTACGTTGCGATGGTAGAAATGAATAGCCAACTGCAAACAATGAACATAGAGCAGAGAGCGGAGGCAGAACCCGTGGAAGAGCTCGAAGAAATAATACTCGACGAGTCCAGGCCTGACAGAACCACCAGGATAGGCGCTCTCAGCAGCCCCGCGGCTCGTCAAGCGCTCGTGGTCTTCCTCAAGAAAAACCAAGATGTATTTGCCTAGAGTCATGAGGACATGTCGGGTATCGACCCGTCCGTCATGGTGCACAGGCTGAACGTGTCGCCCACCTACAGGCCCGTACGATAGAAGAAGAGGGAGTTCACCCCAGAGCGAGACCTAGCGGTAGCAGAGGAAGTCGGCAAGTTGCGAGAAGCAGGATTCATCCGGGAAGTATACTACCCCGACTAGCTGGCCAATGTGGTGATGGTCAAGAAAGCTAGCGGGAAATGGCGGATGTGTGTAGACTTCACGGACCTGAATAAGGCGTGCCCCAAGGACAGCTATACCCTCAATCGAGTCGACACACTGGTAGACTCTACGGCCCAGCACCAGCTGCTAAGCTTCATGGATGCCTTCTCGGGGTACAATCAGATCCGGATGGATGTGGCAGATCAGGAGAAGACCTCATTTGTTACCAGCCAGGGCTTTTTTAGTTACAAGGTGATGCCGTTCGGACTAAAGAATGCGGGCGCCACATATCAGAGGCTTATGAACAAGATGTTCGCAGACCAGATAGGAAGGAATGTTCAGGTATATGTCGATGACATGTTAGTAAAAAGTAGAAGGAAGGAAGACCACCTGAAGGACCTCGAAGAAACATTCGACACCCTCCGCTCCTACAACATGAAGCTTAACCCGGCAAAGTGCGTGTTTGGAGTGGCGGCGGGAAAATTCCTAGGCTTTATGGTGTCTCAAAGGGGCATCGAGGTCAACCCAGATAAGATCCGAGCCATAATGGAGATGGCCCCCCCGAAAAACATGAAGGAGGTACAAAGCTTGAATGGAAAAGTGGCCGCCCTGAACCGGTTCGTGTCGAGGGTGACAAATAAGTGCCTTCCCTTCTTCCGTACGCTGAAGAAAGCCTTCGAGTGGACGGACGAATGCCAAAAAGCGTTCGAAGAACTGAAAGCGTATCTCTCTTCGCCTCCGTTGCTCAGTCCCGTGCAGCCGGGGGAGGCACTTTTCCTATACCTGGCTGTCTCCCCGGCAGCAGTTAGCACGGCCTTGACCAGAGAGGAAGACAAGGTCCAGAAGCCCGTGTATTACTCCAGCCGGGCGTTCCGTTGCTCGTCTTCGCCTTGATCACTGCGGCCCGCAAGCTTAAGCCGTACTTCCAAGCTCATACGATAGTTGTCTTAACCGACAAACCCCTGCGACGAGCAATGCACAACCCCGAAGCGGCTGGTCGCTTGGCCTTATGGGCGATCAAATTGACTGAGTTCAACATCAAGTACAGCCCGCGCACTGCCATCAAGGGGCAGGCTGTCGCTGATTTTATTGCCGAGTTCACCAGCGGAGAAGACCAGGGGGCAGACGAGCACCCTTCATGGACCTTACATTCGGACGGATCGTCAACTAGGCAGGCCGGGGGGGTAGGTGTCGTACTTCCCTCCCCCGAGGGAGATCAAATCGAATGCATGATTCGCCTGGATTTCCCCACCACCAATAATGAGGCGGAGTACGAAGGATTGATAGCTGGGATTGACCTCGCCAAAGCAGCAGGAGCCACAAAAGTAGTAGTCTACTGCGACTCCCAGGTCGTCATCAACCAAGTAAGCGGAGACTACGAGTGTAGAGGCGACAGAATGAGGAGATATCTCGATCAAGCGAAAAGAAGAGTGGATGAGCTGAAGGGAGAAATGATCCAAATACCTAGAGAAGAAAATGAGCAAGCCGACCGCCTTGCCAAAGCCGCTTCTTCAGGATACATGACCACCCTTGACAATGTACTTTCTTTTGTGCAGGTGTCACCACTAATAGACCTTGTCAGTGTGCAGGAAATAGGTTTCGAGGGTAATTGGACCACACCACTAGTCTCCTACCTAAGGGATGGCGCCTTGCCAGACGAAAAAGAAGCCGCCAGAAGGCTGAAGGTCCGAGCCGCAAGGTTCGTATTAATGAAGGACGTCCTATACAAAAGGGGTTTCTCCCGCTTGTACCTGAGGTGTTTGGGCCCCGAGGAAGCAGACTATGTCATGAGGGAAGTCCACGAGAGAGTCTACGGAAACCACTTAGGATCGCGGTCACTGGCACACAAGCTGATTCGGGCGGGGTATTACTGGCCCACTATGCAAAAAGACGCCCAAGCCTACGTCAAAGCCTGCGACAAATGCCAAAGGTTCAGTAACATCGTCAGACAGCCGCCTGAAGAGCTGACACCCATGACAGCCCCATGGCCGTTTGCTCAATGGGGACTAGACATTATGAGACCATTCCCAACGGCTATGCGGCAGCTGAAGTTTCTGGTAGTAGGCATAGACTACTTCACAAAGTGGGTAGAAGCTGAAGCTCTGGCCACCATTACGGAGAAGAATGTGCGGAGCTTTGTCTGAAAATCCATCATATGTAGGTTCGGGATCCCTAGGGTCCTAGTCTCGAACAATGGCAAGCAATTCGACAACGGCCCCTTCCGAGAGTTCTGCTCACAGCTGGGGATAAAAAATCACTACTCCTCCCCCGCCCACCCCCAAGCCATCGGTCAAGTAGAAGTAACGAACCGATCCTTGCTTAAGATTATCAAGACTCGGCTCGATGGAGCAAAAGGGATATGGCCTGAGGAACTACCCAGCGTACTTTGGGCATATAGAACGACGGCAAGGACCCCAACAGGAGAAACGCCATTCTGGCTAACTTACGGAAGCGAAGCAGTCATCCCGGCCAAAGTAGGACTCACAACCTACAGGGTGAACGCCCACAATGAAGGCAGGAATGATGAGGCATTGCGCCTACGGCTGGACCTAATCGACGAAGTCAGAGCAGTAGCTGAACAAAGGCTCGCGCGGTACCAAGATCGCATGACCAAGCACTACAACTCCCGAGTCAAGCACAGGGACTTCCGGATCGGAGACCTTGTTCTAAGAAGAGTCATGGGCGCCACCAGAGACCCTACCCAAGGAAAACTCGGCCCCAACTGGGAAGGACCCTACCGAGTCGCGTCATGGCATCGAAGAGGCACCTACCACTTGGAAACGCTGGAAGGACAAACACTACCCCATCCATGGAACGCCGAGTACCTACGAAAGTACTACCAATAAGAAAAGAGTGGCAACTCCTACTTGTAGTTTGCTTAAATGTATTTTGGGAACCCAAAGGGCTCTTTTTCCCCTTCTTAAAATTTATACAAGGCTCAGAAGTTTATTATGTCTCTCCTATACGGTGTTAAGTGTTGGACCTTAAAACATGTAAAGTACCAAAGCGACGACGGCCCAAAAATCTACAAGGCATAAAAGCGTCAAGCATGAAAGCTGACGGCTTAGAAGCCGAAATCCTAAAATCTACAAGGCATAAAAGCGTCAAGCATGAAAGCTGACGGCTTAGAAGCCAAAATCCAAAAATCTACGAGGCATAAAAGCGTCAAGCATGAAAGCTGACGGCTTAGAAGCCAAAATCCTAAAATCTACAAGGCATAAAAGCGTCAAGCATGAAAGTTGACGGCTTAGAAGCCCACATCCTAAAACCTACAAGGCACAAAAGCCCGTTAAGCTTAAAAGCCAACGGCATAGAGGCTGACGGCTCTATCCTAAAGGGATCGCGTAGAAACCAGACGACCTCAAAGCGACGGCACTACCCTAAAGGTTAAAAAGCCAATAATCCTACAAGAATAAGCGTGAAGGCCAACCAGGCATAAAAGCCAAAGGCTCAGAAGCTAACGGCCCCATCCTAAAAATGGGGCAAGCATAAAAGCCAATGGCCTAAAAGCTGACGGTATAAAAAGACGACGGCCCAAGAGGGTAAGGCGTAAAAGCCTAAGAATCAAAACCAGCGATATGTAACGATGGTATCCTAAGTGCATATGCAAGGCAAAAAAATGCCAAAGTACAAAATCGAAGGTCCTAGAAGATGACGGCTTACACGTTGACAGCTCTATGCTATCCTACAAAAAGGGCATTAAAGTCCGTTAAACTTGAAGGCTGACGACCCCATTGGAAGGTCATGACCTTGCACAAAAAGCATCAAAGGTCCAAAATTGGACTACCGTGAAGCAACAAAAGAAAACCATACACAAGGCTTTGGATAAAAATAACACATTACAAATGGGAAAGATAAATTGTCATATCACAAAAATCTTGTTCTTACAAAAGCCCTCAAAATAATGGGGCACCACTTACAAAAAAGAAAAAGAAGGAAAATGTTACAAAAATCAAACTACTGGGGCGTCCGGCACGACCTCATCGCCTTTGGAGGGGTCTTGAGCAACGGGGAAGCCTTCGAAGCCGGAAGGATCAGTTGACGGGACCTTCTGGGCGCCGAACGGGTCGAGAGCAGGCTGGGCAAGGACGAAACCTTCATCCTTCGGATGCATCCCAGACTCGCTGAGACTGTCATCATCCACCATGACGGTGTCGCCCACAGGTGTTGACGGCATAGGGTCGTCCATTGACACCTTCGACAAGTCCAAGTGAGGGTAGAGAGACTTTATCTGTTTGAGACAGCCCTCAAACCCTTCACCATAGTACTTGGCGCAGGCGTCAACGAACGTCTGGGACGTCTTAAACTCGGCCACGGCGTCAGCCTTTGCCATCTCCACCTGGCCCAACAGAGACGTCAGCTCTTTCTCCACCGTCGTCTTGGCCTCCCTCTCCTGTTCCAACTGACGGGCCCCTTCCTCAAGTTTTTCCTTTAGCACCTTCACTTCCCCGTTCAAGGTACAGCAGGCGTCCTTGTACTGGTCCAACCCGTCAGACAGATTGGTGATGCGCTTCTTCTGACGAGCCAGCAGCTCCTCATTCTTCGCCCCTTTGACTTGCACGGCCCTCATGCGAACCATAGCCTGCGAAGTCAAACTCTCGTCAGCCCATTAACACAGAAACAGACGGGGCAAATTGGAAGTACTAAAAATAAACACATACTTACTCGAGTAAGATCAAAGAGGCCGGAATCCCCCAGCTCCTAGACAGACTGGCCGACGCAGATATCGGCGTCCTCCTTCCCAAGGATAGAGTCCAACTGCTCCAAAGCGTACCCCTTATGGGTAAGGAGGCAGCGCCCATCCCCTTGGGTGACGGGACCTTGGGCCGTCATCAGCCCTTTCCCGGCCCCATGCTTGGGAGACGGGGGCTTCGCAGAGGCGTCCCTAAGGTGACGGTCTGCTTCTTAGCTGGACGGTCCTCAACACCGTCACCCTTCCTTTTAGGCGCACCCTTATTGGCGGCCTTTGGGAGGGACGTGGACGCCCCCTCCTTCCCCTTTTCCTCTTCCTTCTTCCGCGCAGCAGCAACCCTGATCTGCGCCTTTAGTTTGCCTGACTCCATTTCTGCAAAAAAAAAAGAAAAAAAAAAAGAAAAAAAAAAGGGTGTGTCAGCTAAATCACAAGTAAAGGTGACAAAATGAAGGGGGGCCGACGAAGCTTACGCTGGCAGGAGAGGTCGTGTAAGCGACAAGCTTCTTCTGAGGGCGCGGATCCTCCACACTATGCGTGAAGAGCGTCGGGAGTGATAAGGTCACGGCACTTCCGCTCCTCTAAAGGGATATCCGTCACCTTTAGAATGAAAGCTTCTTGCTCCTCTATAACCTCTGGGTGAATACTGGCTGAAAAAGAAGAAAAGGAGATGGGTTAGAACTTTGGAATAAAACAGCCACAAAAAAGAGGCTGACGGTGACGACCTGACTCCTTGACGAACGCCCAAGTATTGTCAAAACCGTTGGGTATCGTCCCCCATTCCTCCTGACGACACACCCAGTTTGTCCCCTCCACAAAGAAGTACCGGCCCTTCCAGTTCCTGTTAGAGTCGGGCATATCGGACACTAGCCTCAACTCCTTCTTCCTTGCAGAGAAGTGGTAGATCCCTTGAGACGAAGCGATATGGTGGGGACGGTAGCACCAGAAAAACTCCTCGAGGGTCAACTGACGGTTCCCTCCGCTTAAACTACCCCATAAGATTTCAGACCTTATAAACACCCTCCAAGCGTTGGGGGCGATCTAGCTGACGGACAAACCAAGGTAGTTAGCCAACTGACGGTGGAGCGCCGTCAGGGGCAGCCTCAAGCCTGCCGCGAACATGGCATCATACATGCCGACGTCCGTGGTCCTTCCCGAGTAACACTTCTCCTTCTCCAAGGGAAGACGGATCGGGATATCGTCAGGAATCTGGTAGCGCGCGCAGGGAGTTAAATATTTTCTCCGTCATTGTCGGCATAAAATAGTTGACCGACCACTCTTTTGGAAGAATAAATGGACGGTCGTCCCCGAACCCCCCGGACGTACTCTCTGAAGTATCATTCGCCGAGCTGCCGTCACTCCCACTCCTGCTCGCTCGATCACCATCAACTTCAACCTTATTTGCTACCCTACCTTTACCATAAGTCTCCACCTTCTCGTCAGAAGACTGGACTGACAATCCATCCCCCGACAACCAAGAAGAGCCCTCCCCGGGTTCCTGGCCTGATTGGAAGACCTCGTCGTAGCTCGCTCCATCGCGGACTGACGACTGCCCACTCGACGTCTCACCAGACATCTGACTACCTACAGGCGACGGGGGCAGTCTGAGAATCCAAGTGACGGCCTTTCCAGTAAAACCTCCCAAGTTCAGGACTTAAATAAACAAAAAAGCAGTAAAAGCAAGGATAACTCACCAAGTTAGGGAACGGCTTTAAGGAAATTGACGGTCTCACTGAACAGACGGCGACAGGATCGCGCTTGACAGTCTTGGTTCTTTGAACTGACGGTTTCACTCTGATCAGCAATAATGGAATAAAAGAGCAAAGTGAGGGAAAGTGGAGCATATATATATAGGTGGTTTGGGTGCGGAAGACAAAGCGACCTTCCCGTCCAGCTACTGGCCAGTCGGCCGAGGACACGTGTTTCGACATTAGGGCTGCTCTAGGAGACTAGCCATTAATGCCTTGTCTGCCACACGATGTACTCCCCAATCCGTCACCTAAGACTGATGGGATTAAGGAGTAGAGGGCAACTGATGGGGAAGGTGTCGTCGCCCTCTACCTAGACGACGGCACGGTAAAGGCCGACGGTCCTTCTTCTCCGTCGTCCTAGGTTAACTCCCCAGCACGCCCCGACGGTATAATCTGCATGTATCGATGAGTTGAATGGGCGATGGGGCAAAGTTGAAGGGATCAACACATGTCTTGTGATGTACGCTTCCAAAAGAACAAGAATCTTATCGCGTACGCTACTACTTGGACAGATGTCTTGCGCAGTACGATTACTCCCAAAGGATATCTTGCCCAACACACTTGGTTGCCCAAGGAGTATCTTGCGCTCCACGCTACTCAGGGGCAATTCCCGTAGAATAGTATCTTCTCTAGCACGCCTTGGCTAGGGGCCTCTCCTACTATAAATACTTCTGAGCCCTCCCAAATCGAGGTATGCGTAATTTTACCCGACTCTAGCACCCTAGAGTTGCGAGGAATACTAACTTAACCATCGGAGGGTCGTTGGCCGGTACCACGCCGGTACTCCCCCTTTGAGGTTCTCTCTACTTGTGCAGGTTTACTCGGAACGCGCGAAGACCCTGCAGCTTACTGAGTTGATTCTTGGCATCATCAGTTAGATAGGTCTAAGTAATCTAATTTTTTTGACAATGTTAAGAAATTTGGAAATTCAATTATGTTGCAAAAAACTAACTTCACGTACTGAAGAGCAAGGTATAATTAAGCTTTCTTTTTATGCTCAAAGATAAACTGTTATATGAAAGATCAAGATCTTGTAGATATTTGAGCTTTGTGAGCTTATCAAAATCCACAATGCCACTCAGATTATTTGATGAAATATCAAGATCTATAAGATTAGCAAGATTAGAGATTGAAATTGGAATTCAGCCATATAGCTTGTTGTAGACACTCGATTTTGCACCCATGATTTAATCAAGGAAAATGACTTGAATGACCATTCATATACCCCAAAAAAATCATGATTGCATTACATGCATTAATTCATTCATTGCATATCATAAAAATGATCTTGAGATTCTAATGGTCGCGACGATGTGTCCAGTTTCCAAATTGGACCGTCGGATTGAAAAATATCACGAGATCAAGTTTTCACGGTCTACATGCATTGTATGGGGTGAAACCGATCACGTGTGATTAATTGAAATTAATTTTGATTGGTTAATGATTAAAATTAATTAAATGAATTTATGTTATTGGTGGAGTATTTTTCTTAAAGTAAGATTTGTTGCATGGGATTAAAACAAATAAGCTGATAATATTTAAAGACTGTGAATAATTAGGCTTTTGGGATAATTATATTCAAAATAATTATTTTAAAAGTTATAATTATCACTTTGGAATGAGGTTTATCATGAAAATAACTCTGAAGTTCATCCAAATACAGTTTTAGAGTTGGAAAACACTTCAAAAATGTGCTAATCAAGTAGCAGATTTCAAATTCACGTTCCAAGGCACTTTTGCCATAGTATAACTCAAAATTCGGACTAGGCTATTTCTAGTAAAGTTGTAGAGAATCGAATTTCCCTTAATTAAAATTTTGAGTAAAGATATATGATCAAAATACTGAAGCTTGTTCTAATCTGAAAAACCAGCTCACTCTTATCCAAATCTCCTTTTTTTTAGGATTTTCCCCATACGATTTTTGCTTATTTTTTAAGCATCCCAGCCTCTATAAATAGGGACTGGGTCTCAAAATTCAGCACACTCTTTTACGTTCTGAGAGGAGATATGTTTTTACACTCTTAGAATACCCATATTTCTAACTCCCCTTTCTAATATTCTTTCTCTTAAAGCTAGGGTTTTTAGGTTTCAAAGATAATTGCATAAATTTCTTTGAACCCTAAAACATCCTCTCAAGAAGAAAAGTGCTCCATGCAAGAAATTTTTTCTATTAACCCTCTCTTCTTATGATTTTTTTTTTTTTTTTTTTTTTTTTGTGATGCATGAATAAATATGTGTTTAGTTTTGTAATATTCATCTCATATGTCGTCAATATTTTCTTTGTTAGATTGTGTTTATGATATTTTTATTGTTGAGTTCTATTGTTTATTTCAAAAATTTGTTTGTTATTCAATCTTTTCTCAAATAAAAATGGATCTACATCTTCATTAGATGTAGATCTGAATTTTTCTCAAAATAAAAAGGGATTTATATCTTCATTAGATGTAGATCTAAATTTTTCTTTAATCAAAACTGATCTATATTTTCTTTGAATGTAGATCTGATTTTTTTAACATAACAGATTTTGAAATAAAAAAGTCATGACAAGTCTTGTTTGCTTGATGCATGTTGCATAGGTTGATGTTGTGAATATAATCCTCTTCTAAAAATATTCTTTATAAAAAATAGATCTGATTTTTTTTAATCATCTACAAATCTAATTTTTCTCATTACACAAAAATAGATCTGGTTTTTTACCAAACCCAAAAACTAATTTTTCTCTTTCCTAAAAAGCAGATATGATATTGTTTAACCAAAAGATTTTGTTTTACTTTACCCTAAAAACATATCTAATTCTTTTTCCTTTCACCAAAAACTAATTTTTACATAAGCAAAAACAAATCTAATTCTTTTTCCTTTCACCAAAAACTAATTTTTACACAAGCAAAAATAGATCTGAATTTTTATCAAAAGAAAAGGGTGTATTTATAAATAGACTTGTGTAATTATGTTTTTCATGTGTACATAACATATCATTCATGTCATGCATAAAAAATAGTACATTGGTCACAAAAGTCTAGAATACTAGACTTAGTTTGGGCGGAATGAGTGTCTAACACCTTTCCATTCCGTAACTTAGCCTCCGAATTTAGTTCTTTTGGATAGGTAGATCTAGGCTTTATCTCTATTTTTTTGTTTTGAGTAGATTGTAACTAGGACAAAAAGGCATGTAATTATTTGGTAGTTTGTAAAATAGGACCTAAAGCCATGTAATTTTCAATTTATCAAACATGTATTCTTTTTTATTCAATCAATGGGAATGGAACAATTCAGTTATGTATTTTGTATTTAGTTTTTTTCTTTTTCTTTTTTTATATAAAAAAAAAATAATTGACAACTCCACACCACTTACCTAAAAAGAGAAGTGCCCTTAAAGGTACTCCAAAAAAAATCTCTCTTTTATTGGGAGGCACTTTCGAGGCCTCTCACACTTGTTATTTCCCACTCTAAGAATCTGTAGTGAATTGCTACGATGGAATTCACCAATTTGACTAGTCATTTGGTTCTTAGACAAGTCAACTTCAATGAGTTTTGTGAATTTGGTCAAAAAATTAGGAATTTTACCTTCAAAGTTGTTGTTACTTAGGTCAATGGTGCTGAGATCTTTTAGGAATGAAAGTGATGATGGAATATGACCAATGAAGTTGTTAGATTTGAGGAAAATTTTAGTAACTTTCATGAGGTTCCCAAGTGATGCGGGTATCAATCCTACAATATTGCAATTTTATGAGATTAAAAAAGATTTCCAAGGAATATGCATTACCAACTCAAAATGATGATGGGATTTTACCAGTGAGCTGGTAGAATTGTAGAGCCAAGTACGAGAGCTCCTTGAGTTTTGAAAGTAATGACAGTATCTAACCACTGAAATCGTTATTTGATAAATCTAAATGAGTGAGTTGTGTAAGGTTACCTGGCAATGTAGGAACTGACCCAGTAAAACTGCATTCATTCAATCCCAAATTCCTTAAGAATTTTAGATTGCCAATTGATTTCGGTAATTCTCCTAAAAAAGTCGTCGAAGAGACATCCAAGCATCTTACGGGATTGGTCCAAATTGCCAATGGGAAAACCCCAATGAGTTCTCTATTTTCCTTTAGATTGAGCTCACGTAAGTTTGGAAGGTGGAAAATGTTATTTGACATCCTCCCACTCAATTGACAAGCTTCGAGAGTAAGGGATGTCAAAGAAGAAGACAAATTCATGAAATAACTAACCGAAACAAGGGACATGTCAGCTTCATCAAGTTGAAGTTCTCTTAACTTGGTCAAATTTTTGACAAGCCTCTTCATAGCAGATGCTTCAAGGTAAATGAATCCATTGTGAGAGAGATCTAGTGAGGTCAATTGGGAGAGGTGGGATAATTTAAGAGGGACTTGGCTAGAACCAAGAGCCTAAAAGGTTAAGATATCTCAACCTAGCAAATTGACCAAATCGAGATGAAATTGGCGAAAAGGAGAAGACATTGAAAGCAAGGTTGAGATGTTGCATGTGAGGGAGAAGAAAGAGGCTAATGTCGAAAGGGATGGTGCCATAAAGCCAGCTACAACTGAGGTCAAGGCCAATCACGTCCCCCTTCACCCTATCACACGTAAGCCCATCCCACGAGCAACAATCAATGCCCACCTACCAAGACTCCATCTTTGGATAAGAATTATCACACAAGAATGAAGCAAACTTTGAAAAAGAAAACAAATGCTTAATTTGGAACAACGCAGAGCTTTGGACTTAGAAGCACAATAGTGCTGAAGAAGAGGAGAAAGATGATGATGATGAAGTAAGTTGAAAATGCAAGAGCAACAAGAGGTAAAAGAGTTGGGAGAGCCATATGAACCACCTCATCATTCCTAATGAGTTCATAAGTACACAAATGGAGAGATGGGAGGTTAGTCTTTTATAGGAAAAATGTCATGGATTGATAATAACTACCTCATTTCTTGTTTACAGATCCAACGTGTTGTAGCTCACGACATTATCATTACAAATGCTTCAATGTGAAAATGGACCATGTGATTTCGAAGACTATACTCTGTATTTGCATTTGAGTGAGTCTTCTAATTCCTCTGACACAAGAATCACGAGTACTAAAATTAAAAAAATAGGGCATGTAATTATGGACTTCGCTATGTACATAACAGACTAACAATGTAACTTTTAGGGTGTGTTTAGTAGAGTGGATTTTAGAGAGAGAGAGAGAGAGAGAGAGAGAGAGAGAGAGAGAGAGAGAGAGAGAGAGAGAGAGAGTGAGGAGAGAAAACTTTTTGGAGAGTATTTGGTTGGGAGAGGAAGAGAGGAAAATGATAGTGGGGTCCATATGTTTTCTCTCCAAAATGAGGAGAAAACTGAGTGGGAGAAGTTTGATAAATATATGTCAGAAATGCCCATTTACATTTTGCACATAAACTTAGTCCAATACGTTGCTTCCTTTTTTCTTTTTCTTTTTTGGGTCTAGACGTTGGCTTCTTCCTTCTTTTCTTTTTATTTTCCTTTTTCTTGGGCATTGCCTGTTTGTTTTCCTCGGGCAAGCTTTGTCCGACTTTGCTCTTCTTCTCCTTCTTCTTTTTTTTTTTTGTTTAGACGTGATTTTTTTTTTCTTAGACATGATTTTTATTTTAAAATAAATTTAGGTGATTGCATTTTTTTTTGTTTTTTTTTTGTCATTTTTCTTTAATTGGGTATCATTTTTTAACAAGGATATATGAGAGTGGTCAGTGGCATCTACATGACGTACACAATATATATATATATATATATATATATAAAATATTTTTTTTAAATTATTTTTTGGGTTGAATAACAATTTAATCGAACAAACCGAAAGTGTTATTGGGGATTAGCCCATCCTCCTTCTCAAGGTCTAAGGGGGTATTAAGGAAATGGAACTAGGCCCCAAGCCTAACAAGGAGCAGCCCTAAGCTGCCAAGTTGTGGACCATTATACATTGGGAAACACCATTAAAACGGAGTAGTATAGCATTTTCTCCACTTCAAGTCCATATAAAATCTTCGGAGTTAGATTTTATTTTATGAACTGCCACATTATTTAATTTTGTAAATAATGTGACAGTCTACACATCTTTGATTCTGCAGAACTTTATATGAAACATTAAGATAATCAATTTTCGTTTAAAACCTTCTATTGCTAAGTTAGGGATATGTATTTGCATTCACATCCAATTATATATAATTTCTCTTTCTCAAAAAAAAAAATATATATATATATATATACATAATTTCTTTATTTTTGGCTCTTTAGGGAGTTATATTTTCTACTTTAAATGATCACTTTTACTGTATACTATGCATCTCAATCTCTATTCTCATAGAATATGACCATTATGATTATTTGACATCATGATTGTTGAACCTATTAATAAAAAAGAAATAAGTTTCAAACTATTAATAAAAATGCATTTTTGAAAATCCACCTTTTCCGAATGGTCATATTTTTGTAAATTTTTTTTTTTCATATGGCTCACTTTTTTTTTTCTACAAATGCATCTTAATGACTCAAATAATAATAAGATAATAACAAAAATTCTCATGGAAGAAGAATGATCGACAACGCATCGTCAGTGTTCAACATTAATTCTTAGTACATCTGACCTGATCATTTATGAGGCCACCAACTTAACCTATATAAATAAATTAAAACTTGATTCTATGTATAAATAAATTCAACTGAACCTATTAGTAATGAAGTGAGCAAAATAGTGCATATAATGCTTTACAGGTCCCGAGTTCAGTTTTCCTTCGTGTTTCAGGCCGATTCAATATATAATTTGAGGCCTAATAAGACAATAAGTTCAGTTTTTCTGTGTGTTTTAGGGTGGTCCAATATATAATTTGAGGCCTAAGACAATAATAATTATAGATTTGACCTGAATATTAATTCACTCCTTTAACAATTAGTCTCCATCTCTCTTGCCGTTGAACATTATTGTAATGGAGAGCCAAAAGACCAGCCATCCCCTGCTGTCCAGCCAAGACTTTAAGCCTTCAACTGTCGTTTAGGCTCTCCATATGCGATTTTTTTGCAACACAAACAGAAGGCAAAAACTTTTTAGATAGTAAGATGTATTTGCACCAAATAAAGATATGCAGTTGCTGTATTTCTATTCTATGGTGCAAATAGAGATATAAAATTCTTGCATTTCTATTTCCATTAATTAAAAAAAAAAAAATCCATATCAGTTATGACTTATACTTATGAGCCAGCAATAACCATCAGTTAAAAAGCGCAGCAAGTCAAATCGCTGTTGTACCCTTGTGTAAGATGCCTAAAGAGAGGTTTCAAAAAAAAAAAAAAAAAAAAAAAAAAAAAAAAAAAAAAAAAAAGCCTAAAGAGAAAACTGGAATGCAGTAGATCATAAGTTCGAGGATAGGAATTAAAACACTTGCACCAGTTGTGATAGAGGTTTGCTACTAAGCCTCTTGGGCCAGCTGAAAAAGTTACCCATACTAATCAACCGGAAGCAGAGAAAAACAATGACTGAGAGCCACACCTGCCACAGAAATATAGAAAAGATTAGCACAAGTATGGATAAAATTCAGAATATTATTCTAAAAAAAGTGATTCACAGGCAATGGTCCAATAGCTTCAGTAACAGTAGCAGCAGCAATGTTAGTGTGAAGGAGGAATGGTGTGCTTTGGAAAGATATTATGAACCATCTCTCCTATCTTTCCATTCACACGAACAGTGTTATTATCTCTGCATTATTCATAGCAGGAAGGTGAGACATGTTTTTAGTATATTACAAGCACAATTCGGGACAAATCAACAGTCCTAGCCACAATTTTCCAGCTCATTAATTTAGTAAAAGCCACCATAGATACAAGAAACATTAAATGAGGATGTCTAACTTTGATAAACCAAAAATCTATTCAAGCTTTTTTGGATCTCATATTGGTAAATCTGAAAAAGTAAACAAATAACATTATGAAGGTAAGAATTATAAAAAATCCATCTAAGAATTTATGAGGATTTACAGCAACAAGATTAAGACGGTGAGGTCAGATAACAAATCATAGTTATGTCAACAGAACTAAGAGAATTGTCCAATTCCATTGTCCAACAGCATCATCCAATTTCATAGTTATGTCAACAGAACTCTGAGAATCGTCCAATTCCGTTATGGGATTTTGGCTTCGTAGTGGGATTTTGGTTTTGCTGACATTGAAGTCATCTTTTAAAACTGTCTTTTATTTAGGTAAAACAGTACTTTGAAACAAATTAACTTAAAATGGTGTTTTAATGTTGACTCTTTGCTTTTAAAATGTAAACATGGCAGAAGTTTAGATGGGGATTTTTCCTACATGGAAAAACAAGCTTTTTTTTGTTGATAAAAATGTAAAAACAACCTTAATTTCAGGACTTAACTTTCTCTCAACTTCTTTTATATATAGTATATGACATAACATTAATACCTAGATTAAAAGATTTTAGTCTGCCAGAATGCTCTGAAACAGCAAGTCATTTAATCAACGACTCCACATAAAGCAAGGAGCTTATAAAAAAATCAGATGCTTGCAAGGAATTTAAGGATATAAAAGCAAGAACTTCCTATAGAAACTTCTGCACAACATACACACACACACACACACACAAAATAAATAAATAAAATAAAATAAAGAGAGAGAGAGAGAGAGAGAGAGAGAGAGAGAGAAGAACAGAACAGAACAGAACAAAACAAAACTAACGTGAAATTTACTCACCATAGCAATCTAACTAATGCTACTCCCAGATAGAGGGCAGTTACAGCAATAAATACATGACCACATCTAAAGATTTTATTGAACTAACAACTCAAAAAGTAAGCCAAAATGTTTCGTACCTTTTTTCAGCAGAACCAAAAGCCATTAAATGCATCCTCTTTACAAACCAAATCAAATAAATTCAAAAGAAGTGTTTCACAAACTTTACATAGTTCAGCTTCCACATACTGCTCCTCAAGGTACGGAGAGCCAGAGTTTATTGCAACATAATCCACCTTAATGACACCAACAACTACAAAGTACTTGTACATATAATGGTTCAGAAAATTCCTTGTAAAGCGAAAAAGCTCGATAGGTGTTGATTTATAAGGATTTTTGCTTAGAAAAGTTCCCATTGGAGTATTAGTAAGAACCTTCGATTTCCAATTATGTAAGCCTTGGCAACTATTAAGACTCCAATCCACTAACGTAAACAGCTGATTGCTTTTCATATACATATGAACACGATCAACAAAAGTGATCCGGACGCTAAAGTTCCAAAGGGAAGGGTGTTTCAGAATCGGTCTCCAAGTGTTAGAACTCCCATCAACAGTGGATTTTAGTAAGTCATACAAATGATGTAATTCTGCTGGAAAATTTTGCTGACTTACATTAAGAATTCCCTTGAATATGAGTTCTGACACATCCTCAATATCATTCTCTTTCGTTGCTTTTTCGTTACCCCTATCATGAACAAGTAAGACTTGTTTTACTTTTTCACCACAGTTCTCATATTGAATCAGATAATTGTCGGGATTCCAAAGGCTTCCATGACTCTCTCCATCAACGTGGTAATTGTACACTGCCCTGAGTAGACCCAAAATCAATTCACAAGCCTCTGGACTAGGCCGATTTACATTCCACTTCCTATAAACGGATAACCAGTTAACTCTATTCACTTTCAGCCACTCTACAAGCGTAGTATGACATTTTATATTGGCCTAAATGTGATGTGCTTTAGGGTTGTGGAGCTTGATCTGGTAAATCTTGTCCAAAGTCAATTGATGATACTGTTTAGTGTTGTCCCCAGCAGCACCCTCTTTAAAAATGAATTTAACAAATTCATCTGATTCAGGATGGAACGAAGTGACCTTGTAATTTGACATCTTGAATTAACCTACATTGAAATCATTTAAGTAGGTTCATGTCAGCCCTCTGCACAAATCAGAAACAAATATATTAACTAAAAATCAACCTCACTGCATAAATATTGGATTTCGAAAAGTTATAAAATTGCACATCATCAAACAACATAAGCATGAGATGATACTATTTCAATGAAGTAAACAAATCAGAAACAAAATCAATGCATATAACTCTAAATAGTTGCATGCAAAAAAAGAGATTGAAAAGCAGAATTGAAAGCTTTTTGTCATATAAGCAAAATCACAATTCTCTTTTAAATAGCCTGCATTCCAATCAATAGCTTTTGAGTGTGACTACCTCCAAGAAAATAGAGTGATATACAGGGAGCAATCTTTAGAACTCAAATGGCATTGGTTTGAAATAGGAAAAAAAAAAAAAGCCTAAGTAATAGAAAATACACTATAGGGGCAAAACCAATCAAACACATTAGATTACCATAAACTTTTGGAAGACATTTCTCATTGAACAAAGAATTTTGTTAGGTAGGACTCAAACTTTCCTAACCTGGTGTACTTTAGTTTATAGTTCTCATTGGCAAACTTCACACCAAATATTGAAACTCCACCTCTGCCAACACCAAGGGTAAAATCACCTATTTGAATCATAAAGTTGTGAATAATTCTATGAAATGTGCTCCCTTATTCCTTTCTCTGAGAGACCAAATCTTCAACTGTATCGGTTCGGAACACCCCAAACTCCGAATCCACTTGCGACAGAGAGACCGAGAAGCTCCCTACAAGTTCACTCCTCGGTTTAGAAGTGGATGGGCCAGAAAAGTTACCTGGGCTTGTGGCCATTGGGCTTAAGTTGTTAACAAAATGGGCTTCTGGCTGTTTCAGGCCCAATCCGATACATATCTTCTTCAACACTGACTCCACAAGGCAACCCACAGACTCGGATTGAGAAGCGGACTCCTCTTGAACGCCAACAGTGTTCCTCATCATCTCCTCGGTGCTAAAACCGTCGGAGGAAGTACACCCAGCCACCGCGGTGGGCTTCGCGAGTCTAAAATAGCCGTTTTGGGCCTAGGCAAAAGCCCAAAATAGCCGACACACATGTGGGTCCAATCACATCAGTCTTCTCGAGCCCAAGCTTACTTGAAGTGGGCGAGACTTCTTTGGCTGGCACGGGCTCTTTAGTCCATGCGCCGGCAACAGTTGCGAGCCTTTTGGCTCCATCCCAAGCCTTCGCCCTTGAGCCAAAGGTGACGGAACATTGTGCAAAGTCTCCGATGGAGGCTAACAGAGCTGAGCTTGAGGTTTTGGGTGTCATCGGTGGGGATGAAGGTGACTGGGCCAGGTGTGAGAGCCTTAAAACGTTGCGATTTCACTCATCGGCGACGGTGTCAACAGCGAACCCAGTGGTTAGACTCGCGAAGCCCACCGCGGTGGCTGGGTGTACTTCCTCCGACGGTTTTAGCGCCGAGGAGATGATGAGGAACACTGTTGGCGTTCACAAGGAGTCCGCTTCTCAATCCGAGTCTGTGGGTTGCCTTGTGGAGTCAGTGTTGAAGAAGATATGTATCGGATTGGGCCTGAAACAGCCAGAAGCCCATTTTGTTAACAACTTAAGCCCAATGGCCACAAGCCCAGGTAACTTTTCTGGCCCATCCACTTCTAAACCGAGGAGTGAACTTGTAGGGAGCTTCTCGGTCTCTCTGTCGCAAGTGGATTCGCAGTTTGGGGCGTTCCGAACCGATACAGATGAAGATTTGGTCTCTCAGAGAAAGGAATAAGGGAGCACATTTCATAGAATTATTCACAACTTTATGATTCAAATAGGTGATTTTACCCTTGGTGTTGGTAGAGGTGGAGTTTCAATATTTGGTGTGAAGTTTGCCAATGAGAACTATAAACTAAAGTACACCAGGTTAGGAAAGTTAGAGTCCTACCTAACAAAATTCTTTGTTCAATGAGAAATGTCTTCTAAAAGTTTATGGTAATCTAATGTGTTTGATTGGTTTTGCCCCTATAGTGTATTTTCTATTACTTAGGCTTTTTTCTTTTTTTTTTCTATTTCAAACCAATGCCATTTGGGTTCTAAAGATTGCTCCCTGTATATCACTCTATTTTCTTGGAGGTAGTCGCACTCAAAAGCTATTGATTGGAATGCAGGCTATTTGAAAGAGAATTGTGATTTTGCTTATATGACAAAAAGCTTTCAATTCTGCTTTTCAATCTCTTTTTTTGCATGCAACTATTTAGAGTTATATGCATTGATTTTGTTTCTAATTTGTTCACTTCATTGAAATAGTATCATCTCATGCTTATGTTGTTTGATGATGTGCAATTTTATATTTTTTCGAAATCCAATATTTGTGCAGTGAGGTTGATTTTTAGTTAATATATTTGTTTCTGATTTGTGCAGAGGGCTGACATGAACCTACTTAAATGATTTCACTGTAGGTTAATTCAAGATGTCAAATTACAAGGTCACTTCGTTCCATCCTGAATCAGATAAATTCGTTAAATTCATTTTTAAAGAGGGTGTTGCTGGGGACAACACTAAACAGTATCATCAATTGACTTTGGACAAGATTTACCAGATCAAGCTCCACAACCCTAAAGCACATCACATTTAGGCCAATATAAAATGTCATACTACGCTTGTAGAGTGGCTGAAAGTGAATAGAGTTAACTGGTTATCCGTTTATAGGAAGTGGAATGTAAATCGGCCTAGTCCAGAGGCTTGTGAATTGATTTTGGGTCTTCTCAGGGCAGTGTACAATTACCACGTTGATGGAGAGAGTCATGGAAGCCCTTGCAATCCCGACAATTATCTGATTCAATATGAGAACTGTGGTGAAAAAGTAAAACAAGTCTTACTTGTTCATGATAGGGGTAACGAAAAAGCAACGAAAGAGAATGATATTGAGGATGTGTCAGAACTCATATTCAAGGGAATTCTTAATGTAAGTCAGCAAAATTTTCCAGCATAATTACATCATTTGTATGACTTACTAAAATCTGCTATTGATGGGAGTCCTAACACTTGGAGACCGATTCTGAAACACCCTTCCCTTTGGAACTTTAGCATCCGGATCACTTTTGTTGATCGTGTTCATATGTAGATGAAAAACAATCAGCTGTTTACATTAGTGGATCGGAGTCTTAATAGTTGCCAGGACTTACATAATTGGAAATCGAAGGTTCTTACTAATACTCCAATGGGAACTTTTCTAAGCAAAAATCCTTATAAATCAACACCTATCGAGCTTTTTCGCTTTACAAGTAATTTTCTGAACCATTATATAAACAAGTACTTTGTGATTGTTGGTGATTTTACCCTTGGTGTTGGTAGAGGTGGAGTTTCAATATTTGGTGTGAAGTTTGCCAATAAGAACTATAAACTAAAGTACACCAGGTTAGGAAAGTTAGAGTCCTACCTAACAAAATTCTTTGTTCAATGAGAAATGTCTTCCAAAAGTTTATGGTAATCTAATGTGTTTGATTGGTTTTGCCCCTATAGTGTATTTTCTATTACTTAGGCTTTTTTTTTTTTTTTCCTATTTCAAACCAATGCCATTTGGGTTCTAAAGATTGCTCCCTATATATCACTCTATTTTCTTGGAGATAGTCACACTCAAAAGCTATTGATTGGAATGCAAGCTATTTAAAAGAGAATTGTGATTTTGCTTATATGACAAAAAGCTTTCAATTCTGCTTTTCAATCTCTTTTTTTGCATGCAACTATTTAGAGTTATATGCATTGATTTTGTTTCTGATTTGTTCACTTCATTGAAATAGAATCATCTCATGCTTATGTTGTTTGATGATGTGCAATTTTATAACTTTTCGAAATCCAATATTTGTGCAGTGAGGTTGATTTTTTATTAATATATTTGTTTCTGATTTGTGCAGAGGGCTAACATGAACCTACTTAAATGATTTCAATGTAGGTTAATTCAAGATGTCAAATTACAAGGTCACTTCGTTCCATCCTGAATCAGAAGTTTTGTGGGCTCAATTATGGTGTCAAGTGGGTTGGTCTCTGTAATTACGAGGTCGATCACTCTCGAATTTGTGTCAAGATTGACTGGCCCAGCTTTTCACAAGCACTTTTTGAAGTTTTTGCACTCTGGGTCAGAGGGTCTTGAAGCTTCGGGTCAAGAGGCAAGCTCCTTTTCTAGTAAGAATTTCTTGAGCTATTCTGGGGAGATTGTGCTTGTGAAGGATGTAGTTGATTTTTCAGAGTATTGGCGATACAAAATTGTCAGATTGTCTACCCTTGAGGACTTTTGCTCCAAGTGCTCCGACATCTTCGACAGAGGTGGAGGAGGTCACTGAGGTTTTGAGTTTGGAGGGTGAGTTGGATATTTCTGGGTGGGTGAAACATAGAATCCCTGGGTTTTCGGTAAGTGGCAAGGGGTGGAGGACGGTTTTATATGGGCTTGCTCAGGGGTCTATGGTCCAAATGTGAAAAACGAGAGGGGTCACATGTGGGATGAGTTTGTGGGCATTCAGCAGTATTGGAGGATACCGTGGTGCTGCTTTGGGGATTTTAACGTTGTCCGTTTTCCTAGTGAGCAGAGGGGTAAGACTTGTTTGTCCCTAGCTATAGAAAAATTCTCTGAATTCATTGAGGATCTTAATTTGATTGACTTCCCTTTGGAAAGAGGTAGCTATACTTGGTCAAGTGGTACTGATCAACCAGCGATGTCTAGGATTTATAGAGCTTTGGTCACTCCAGATTGGGAGGATCACTTCCCAGATGTTATTCAAAGGATTTTACCCCGTCCTATTTCTGACCACTGTCCAATTCTTTTGGAGGCTGGGGGTATGGTAAGGGAGAAAAGTCCGTTCAGATTTGAAAATATGTGGTTGAAGACGGAGGGTTTTGTGGATAAAGTTCAATCCTAGTGGAATCGACACTCTTTTGTAGGTACACCTAATTTCGTGCTTGCCAAAAAACTAAAAGCTCTGAAAGAGGACATTGTACAATGGAACCGCCGAGAGTTTGGTAATGTAGAGTGTCAAAAGAAGCTTTTAATGGAGAAGTTAAAAAATTTAGACGCTAAGGAAGGGGAGTTAGGTCTCACTGATGGGGAGAAATGTCATAGGGCAGAGTTGAGGTCGCAGGTGGAGCATCTCTTGACCTTGGAGGAAATCTTCTGGAGACAAAAATCTAGGATGTTATGTATCAAGGAAGGGGATAATAACACCAAGTTCTTCCATAAGATGGCTAACTCCCATAGAAGGTCTAATCATCTGAGGGCCTTGGAGGTAGACGGGGTGGTCTTTGAGGAGGAGCCCGAGGTTTCTAATCAAATTGTCCAATTTTATAAAAATTTGTATAAGGAGTTTGAGGGGTGGAGGCTTTAGTGGAGGGTTTGGAGTTTGATCGCATTGGAGATATGGAGAGGGTTTGGCTTGAGCGGAAGTTTGAGAGAGAGGAGATTCTTCAAGTCATTAGTGACTTGGAGGGGGACAAAGCTCCAGGTCCAGATGGGTTTACTTTGGCGTTTTATCAGCATTGTTGGAGAGTAGTGGAGGAAGACGTTTTAGCGGTCTTTGAAGAGTTTTTTCAACATTGCAAGTTTGAAAAATCCCTTAATGCTACCTTCATTGCTTTAATCCCTAAAAAAACTCATGCCTCTGATATTAGAGATTTCCGGCCCATTAGCTTGGTGGGGAGTGTGTATAAAATCTTGGCTAAGGTTTTGGCAAATCATTTGAGAGTGGTTTTAGATCAGTTGATCTCGGAGACTCAGAATAGCTTTGTGGGTGGGAGACAAATCCTTGATTCGGTTCTGATTGCGAATGAGTGTGTGGACAGCCGTGGGAAGAGCAGGGTTCCCGGAGTCATTTGTAAACTTGACATTGAGAAGGCCTATGATCATGTGAACTGGGGGGCTTTGCTGGATTTGATGAATAGAATGGGCTTTGGAATGAAGTGGTGCAAGTGGATCCGTACTTGTATATCCACAGTTCAGTTCTCTGTTTTGATTAATGGGTCTCCAGCTAATTTTTTTGGTAGTTCGAGGGGTTTAAGACAAGGGGATCCACTATCTCCTTTGTTGTTTCTGATTGTGATGGAGGTGTTTAGTAGGATGCTGAAAAGAGTGGAGGGAGATGGCTTGATCCGTGGTTTCCAAGTTGAGGGTAGGGGTGATGGTGATGGGGAAAGTGTTTCACATCTATTGTTTGCAGACGATACTATCCTATTTTGTGATGCAGATGTGGAGCAAATTCTTCATATTCGGTTGCTGTTACTCAGCTTTCAGGCGGTAACAGGCTTGAAGGTCAATGTGCACAAGAGTGAGATGATTCCATTAGGGGAGGTTGTTGATGTGCATGCTCTGGCGGAAATTTTGCGCTGTAGAGTTGGAACGCTGCCTATGTCTTATCTCGGCATGCCGTTGGGGGCGTCGCATAACTCCCCCTCAATTTGGAACCCTATTCTGGAAAAATGTGAGGAAATTAGCCGGGTGGAAGAAGTTGTATTTGTCTAAAGGGGGTCGATTGATGCTTCTCAAGAGTACGCTATCTAGTCTTCCTACCTACTTTCTATCTCTATTCACCATTCCTACTTATGTGGCTAAGAAAATTGAAAAGTTATATAGGGATTTTCTATGGGGTGATAGCAAGATTCATCTGGTAGCATGGGATAAAGTTTGTGTGCCTATAGCTAGCGGTGGCTTAGGGATAAGAAAAATTACTACTTTCAATAAGGCCCTATTGGGGAAATGGTTGTGGCGGTTTGGGAAAGAAGAGGATCGGTTATGGAGGAGGGTAGTAGCTTCAAAATATGGGGAAGAATGGGGAGGATGGACCTCTAAGCTAGGCAAGGGAACTCATGGTTGTGGTTTATGGAGAGGTATTCGAATGGGTTGGGAGGATTTTAGCAAAAATTGTCAGTTTGTTGTTGGGTTGGGGAATAAAGTGAGATTTTGGCAAGATGAGTGGTATGGGGATCAACCTTTCCGTCTGGCTTTCCCAATGATGTCTGGCATTGCCCTTGATAAGGAAGCATCTGTTGAAGCCTCTCTGTCGAGGCAGGGGACGGAAGACAGGAGAATTTGGGATGTTCGTCTCATTCGTGATCTTAATGAGTGGGAGTTGGATGAAGGGCTGCATTTTCTTAGCACTCTGGGAGCTATTACCCCTCCTCTGGATGTTGGAGACCGGATGAGGTGGAAGTTGAAATCTAATGGGGAGTTTGACACCCGGTCGTTCTATTACAAATTGCGGGACCCTCCCTCGATTGTCTTTCCTTGGAAAGGTATATGGAGAGTTAAGGCACCTAGACGGGTTTCTTTTTTCATTTGGTCCGTAGTTTGGAATAAGATCCTAACAGGTGATAACTTGAGGTTGAGGAGACTGGTCTTTGTAGACTGGTGCATTATGTGCCGTCGGAGGGGAGAGACGGTAGACCATCTACTCCTCCACTGTGAGACGGCACACCGGTTGTGGAGCTTTGCCTTGATAACTTTTGCTGTGACTTAGGTAGCTCCTAGATCAATCCCAGACTTGTTTTTCAGTTGGTGGAATTGGTTGGGAAAGCACTCGTCCCAGATTTGGAACTTAGTTCCGTTGTGCATCTTATGGTGTATTTGGAAGGAGCGGAACCGGCGAACTTTTAAGGATTTGGATAGTTCTGAAGATCAGATTCTTGCTTCTTTTTGTGGGACTCTCTTTAATTGGTCTCGGGCTTGGGGACTCATGACTAGTGATTCTCTCCCTTTTTTTCTTTGTTCTCTTTCTCTTTTATAGTTTCTTTGTTTGCTTTCTGGTTCCTTTGTTTTCTCTTTGTTTTCTGTTCTTGTATTCTCTAGGTTTGCCCTATGCTTTTTTTGCATAGAGTAGCCCTTCGTTTATATAACATTCTTACTTATCAAAAAAAAAAAAAAAAAGACAGTGGCTTCTAGTTTACTTGGGAATCATACCTATAGTTTTTGGAATTGTATTACCAAAGAGGCTTCTAATCTGAGCTCTTTGTTTTTTTAAATAGTCTTTAATTTGAGTTCACATGCCACTAAACTCTCTCTAATGTATCTACACCTAGAGTGCTTAGGTTAGGGATTTTTTAGGGAGGGTAAATCATAAACACCTAAACCATCACCAAATCATAGAGTCCAAACCATATTTGATCCCAAATGCATAAACCTTTCCCTCACAGTCTTTTAAAACCCTCAAACCACCTTTTTTATTTTTTTTATTTTTTTTTTTTTGAGAAACCTAAAGCCACTCATTTAACAGTAAAAGTTCCAACTTAACTAATTTTCTGATTTGTTATGCATCTACAGAAAAACTTTTTTTTTTTTTTTTTTTGCTTCAAATATATTTCTACTGAGGTGACCACTATTTGGTCACTTAAGATAAAGAGCACTAAGCACATAAACTTGTGGAATCTATATTCCACTTCAAAAGTTCTTATGTGATCATTTAATATAAAAAATTCTACCAAATAACTTAATCAAAGCAAAGTATAACCCAAATACCAAAAATCAAAATCAATCCAACCAAAATACCCAAACCTAAATCACATATAATAACCAAAAAAAAAAAAAAAAAAACTTCACTGGTGGTGGCAATATTTTTGTTTATGGGTTCTCATTTCAACTCTTATTTTCTTTTCTAAGAAACTCTTTCTTATCTGTATATATCTAATTGTGTTTCCCGGATAAGCAATTAGTTGGAACACTTCATAATTGGCATGCTTTTCATAAGAATAACCCACTGAATTGTTAAAAAGCAATTTCAAAGGAAGAAAGCATAATCAACAATAATAAATATGCAAGTTGGAATGGAACAAACCATAACATTTAGTATAAAATTCTTTTAAGATTTCTTAGGTTTCTTTCTTGACTGTTCAAACTACCAATTTATAGTAAAATATTTACTACTTAAACAACCAATAAAAAAATGTGGCAAATGCAAACAATAACTCAATTGAGCTCCCAATATTTCAGAAAATAAAGATCCAAAGATTCAAATCAGCAAAACTACGATGTGTGAAAAGAAGGAAGTGACAGGATGGAAGTCATATCCAAAAAATATAATGTGATCGCTCAATTTAGTGCCACTGAGGTCCTATTCTCTCACAGTACATTCATCAAAAAACTGATGTGCATCTTCAACTAACATTTTTTTTTTTTTTTGATAGGTAAGAAAATATATATTCAAGAAAACTGCTAGATGCAAAAACGCATCAGCATAACAGAAGAACAAGAAAGATAGGAAAGCAAAAACAAAAAAACAAAAATTACAAAGAGAGAGAGCTAAGGAAAAGAGAAAGAGAGTCACTAGATGTGAGTCCCCAAGCCCTAGCCCAATCAAAAAGGGAACCAAAAAAGAGAGCAAGCATTTGATCCAAATCCTCAAACGTCTGCCGATTGCGTTCCCTCCAAAAACACCACATCAGACACAACAGAACTAAGTTCCAGATGTAAGAAGAATGCTTCCCTAACCAATTTCACCAACTAAAAAGAAAATCTGACACCTTACATGAGGGAACCCATGAAATCCCAAAAATCCTAAAGACAAAGCACCATAGCCGACGAGCCTTTCCACTATATAACAACAAATGATCCACTGTTTCGCCACAGCCATGACACATATTGCACCTGTCGACGAAGTCAAAACCCCTAAGCCGCATATTATCTCCCGTAAGGATCCTATCCCATGCAGCTATCCAAACAAAGAAAGAGACACGACGAGAAGCCTTAACCTTCCAAATGCCTTTACAAGGAAAAACAACAGAAGAAGAACCATATAACTTATGATAATATGAACGGATGGTAAAGTCTCCATTTTTTGTCAACTTCCATTTCAAACTATCACCATCAGTCCCTGAAGGTAAATTGGATGCCAATAGACTTAGGAACTCATCCACCACATCAGCCTCCTAATCATTAGGACCACGATTGAAGCAAACATCCCAAATTCTCCTATCCCCTACCCCTTGACAAATAAAACAAGACTTTACAAAAGCCTCTTTGTTTGCAGCAAATTTGTACAAGACAAAAGCCAATTTGAGAGGAAGATCTCCACACCACCTGTCTTTCCAAAATTTCACTTTATCCCCCACTCCAACCTTATACTGGACATTTTTGTGAAAAACTTCCCAATCCATCCAAACACTCCTCCACAAACCACAACCATGGCCACCCCTTCCCAACTTAGAGGTCCACCACCCCCCCCCCCCCAAAAAATCTTTCCCAAATTTCAAAGCTACCACCCTCCTCCAAAGCCTATTCTCCTCGACCACAAAACGCCAAAGCCACTTTCCTAGTAATGTTTATTGAAAGTGGTCAATTTCCTAATATCCAAGCCTCCTTTAGCCATAGGCATGCACACCTTATCCCAACCCAATAAATGTGTCTTAGGGTCTCCCCATAGGAAGTCCCTTTGCAGCTTCTCAATTTTGTTTGCCACATGTAGGGATGGTGAATAGATGCGAAATTACCGAATCGGTCTTGCCCAGAACCTGAAGTCATCGGAGTTGAACCCACCAGGAGAGGTACCATATAAATCCATCTGAGCCACCTCGTGACCGGTGGAGTTAAACCCAGCAGAAAAATAGCTATTAATCTCCAACAGAACCACCTCTAGACCGTCGGAGTTGGTTCCAAACTCCAGCCCATCCACTGCGGTGCTGTCGGAGCTTATCCTATCAAGACAGCAGTTAATACCCACCTTCGGCCTCACCTTGAGACCATCAGAGGTGAACCCAGCCTCAATCCCAGCGACCGTGAGGCTATCAGAGCTAATTCCATCATCGGAGCTTGTTCCAAACTCCAGCCCAACCACCACGGTACTGTTGGAGCTTATCCTATCAAGACAGCAGTTAATACCCACCATCGGCCTCACCTTAAGACCATCAGAGTTGAACCCAGCCTCAATCCCAGCCACCGTGAGGCTATCAGAGCTGATTCCATCAGACATGCTGCCACTAACGAGCCTCAATGACTTGGGCTTGTCTGAAGAAGATGTTAAAGGCATCACCAAGTGGGCCAGGGGTGTTCGGCTGGTCAAAGAAGAGGGTTCGCCCATTTCATGAATACTTGGGCCAGAGAAGCAAACCTTTTTTGACTGAAAAGAGCCCAAACCAGATTGGGCCAACGTGGGACACAAATTTTGACCCCTTGACCCACTGGAAGGACCCACCACAAAATACCTCTGACTCTTTATGACCCCTTTAGAATTCCTCCAATCTCCTTTATTAGAAATCCCTGAATCACACCTATATTGGGCAGAGCCTATCACAGGACTTTTTTGCACCCGTGACCCACTAGGAGGACCCACCACGTGCTCCCTCTGACTCCTTGTGACCCATTTAGAAGTCCTCAGTCCACCTTTATAAGACTTCCTTGTTACACACCTTTTACCTTCCTCATTCACCTCTATGGTCAAGCCTTCTCTTGTCCAGTGAGACTTCCTCAATTCAAATTCTTTTCCATAAACAGAATCCTTCACCTTTGATTTGAAATTCAATTGAAAGTTCCTTTTAATTCCAGCCAGATTTGTCTCTCCCAAATTAACTTCCACAACACTGTGCCGAGGATCCACATCTCTTCCTCCTAGAGTCATCGGACCTGGTGTGCTCACCGGCGATACACTCTCCTCTGCACCATGACTGGGTTCTGCCTCTCCCCCCTATTATCCCCTAGTTGCATATTCCTTTTATCATGGGCACTTAACAGATTTGACTGAATTCTGCCCCTGACCTGCACTTGATGCCCCCGCACCGAATCGGTAAAAGTTTTAAATGGTTGAACCCCTGACTTATCCTTATGAAGCTGAGCTACAAACTTCAATTGACCAACACCACCATTCACATAGTTTTCAGGTTCCAACATCTTCCTTAACTCTAACCCAAAAACCATCCATCCATTCTTAGCTCTGCCTTCTGGAATAATAATAGACCTCCTAGACCCGCCAACTTTAAGTTCAGTCAATAGAAGGAACAAGCCAAAAAAGTTGAAGCTCCGTTGGAGGGTGTAAGCTACATCACCTTCCCTAAATGTATAAAAATACTTCGGACTAATCCCAACAGCAATCTGTTCTGTACTCTTCAACAGCCATTGTGCAGCATTCTTACCCATGAAAACTGACTTCATGAAGTACCTACTCCGATCAAAAATCCTAACAGAAAAATACCGTCCCCCTTCCTCTACCACCAGTTGAATTAATTTGGATTCAATACAAAAACAGCGGGAACCACCCATAATAGAGAGCCAAAACAGATGTGAAGAAAAAATAACAACAATCTGAGATATTAAAGTTTTTCAGAAAATAACCACCATGCCAACACAGTCCCTGGCCAAGCAAATTGTGTCTGTAAAATACAATAACACTCTCTGTTCAACTAACATTATTCTTTTCAAAGAAAGGAAAATAACCTCCCAAAGTGTGCAGAAAATTATGAAAGCATTAAATGATTATAAACCAATTGAAGAAGAATGATCCACACAGGCTAAGAACTACAATAATACAGAGGAAAAAAAAAAGGACCATATTTAGTGGGGATAATACAAGCAGAAGAACAGAGACAAAGGCAAACACAAAACTCAAACGATATGATTCATACAAGCCAAGAACTACAATAATTCTTTGCATCGGAGTGGTAAAGGTTGAGCATGAGAAAATCAATTCCAAGCTATAAATAATTATTGATATAAACATGTTCAGAACTCTGTTATAAAAGAATCAGCCACAGGAAATTACAGAAGGCTACCGATATAATTCCTATGTCAGTATTAGTTGTTGAAATTGTAACTTGATTTAAAATATAACTCAGTTAAATATGATTATGCAAGATGAGCATGGTATTAGATATTATCTTAAAATAAGTAAGATTGCTGAACTAAGAAATTTCTACTCGGCTCAAGACATACCAGAAATATTTATTTCAAGATCAGAGAAGGTATTCCATTTTCATCTCTTTGAAGGCTTATCAGATGCAAAGATAAAGCGCGTAAAATCTTGAAAATTATATCAAGATTCAAAATCAATGTTAGGTTTTGAAGTTGAAGGAAAGAAAAAAAAAATACTTGAAGCAGGATGGAGGTTGGGGGCTGCAGCGGCAGGCGTCGGAGGTGGGGTGGGTAGATCAAGCAGGGCGGCGGCGGCGACTGGAGGTGCGTGAACTCTAGGTCAGTCTCTGCCTCACTAGGTTGATCGGCTAGTCAGTGGGTGTGTATCAATGGCAGTGAGGTGAGTCTCGCAGGGTGGAAGACGGCTGTGGTGGGGGTGGCTTGGATGGTAGCGGCGTGGTTGGCAGAGTCCTAATAACTCGCATCACTCTCTTCTCTACTCTCTCGGTGTCTCTCTCTTGACGAATCCTATCTCTTCTTCTTTTCTCTTTTTTTCCTGAATTAGGTTAAGTTGTAACTGTGGGTTTGAATTGGGCTTTTAGTTTTTCTTTTAGTTGGGCTTGCTAGGCTATCTGGGCTGTTAGAGAAGGGGCCAAGGTTATAGAAAAGAGGGGCCCAACCCTAAAAAATTCTTAAATTACCTAACAAAAAATATTTTGAGCCGGGGCCGAGCCCCCTTGGCCCCCCCCCCCCCCAGGCTGTCCAAATTCCCCATAGCAAAGAATGGGCAAAATTTGCTGAATAGTACATTTTTAGAAAAAAAAAATTTTAGTGAATAGCATGCGTTTGAAGTTTATTAGTTATGTAGAATATTTTTGAAACTCGAGTTCCAATTGATTTAGTTGTCTGACGTGGATTTAAAAATAAATAAAAAAACACATGGAGATCGAGTTTAGCAAACTCGAGTCCCAACCTAGTTTAAACCTCCATGCTAGAGAGCTCCAAGCTCAGACTTTCACTGTTGCTAGCAACAAATTGCCACTACCATTGTGGTGGTGGCTTTCAACTCAAATCCTCTTTCTTTGTCCATTTTGCACAAACCCCTTCTCTCTCTACAGTTGGTTGATGGGTCACAGCGATGGGTATTTGGGTTGTTGTGCTCTAATGGGTCACAACAATTGATGGTGGTTTTTGTGTTATGATGGGTCACGATGGTCAATGGGTATGGGTTTTGCAGTTTGATGGGTCACGAATGCGAGGGAGAGGATGGGTTTGTTGGGATTTTGTTTGGCTTGGTTTGGTGATTGGCTTTGGTGGGTGCTTCAACAAATCTGTTTGATTCAATGAATTTCCTTTGATGGGTTGGTCAATTCGAATGGTTTTTAGGTCTAATGGTGTGCATTGTGTTTGATCTTTGATTGTTCAACTTGCCTGGGTTTGATTATTTTTGGGTATGAAGTTTATGGTTTTGATTTTTTGGGTTTGAATTTGCTGGGTTTGTTCATCGTGTTCATGGTGTCAGATTTTTCATTTATTGGGCTGGAACTCAAGTTTCCTAAACTCGAGTTCCATGTGGTTTTTTTTTTTTTTAATTCCACGTTAGACCTTATACTAGTTGGACCTCGAGTTTGTTAAACTCAATTTTAGGTTGGAACTCAATTTTGCCAAACTCAAGTTCCAAAAACAGTCTACAGAACTAAATAACTTCAAACACATGCTATTCACCAAAAATTCTTCTAAAAGGTTACTATTAAGCAAATTTGCCCAAAGAATGCCTTGATGCTTGATGAATAGATATCAAACAAAGAAAGAAGTCTCCCCCTTCCCCCCCCCCCCCCAAAAGAAGTCTAAAATACCCAGAAACAATATGGGGAAAAAATATTGGCGAAAATATACTTTTGATCCCTATATTTTGGGCCAATTCCTATTTAGGTCTTTAAATTAATTTTGCTACTAATGTAGTACCTAAGAAAAGAAAATCAATTATATGTTGGTCCTTGCCATCAACTCACTAACAGAAAAATCATACGTGACAAACGAAATGCACTGTTGGCATGTTAGATATTGACGTGCCCATTAAAATAATATTTTAAAAAATTATTTAGCATTTTTTAAATGTCACGTCAGCATTTTAATTTTTTTTAAAAGCATGTCAGAAAATTTAAACAAAATAAATTAAAACAAAAAAAACATTAAATTAAATCATTTAATTAAAACATTTTTTACTTTTCATTTTTTTTTTTTGGTAAGAAACTTGTTTTCCATGTTCTTCCCCAAATTATTACATACACTCGTTGCCTTCTTCTTTTCTATTGTTGCTTTTTTTGGTCTTTTCCTTTTCTTTTATATTTTTACATATAAATAACTTTCCAAAACATGACAAATTAGGTGGAGTTTGGATAGCGTGTAATAAGTTTGCATTTGTGCGTTTTGCTGAAAAAATGTGGGTCCCACGGCATTGTTCACAAACCCACAAAAGTCATCCAAACACAAATTTCAATATAAATTTAGGTCTCATAGGACTATTCACACATTTAAAAATTATTTTGCTACAGTGTTTTCAGTTTTCAATTTTCAGCAAATAAGCGGTATCAAACACACCCTTAATTTTCACATATTAATATGAATTTCAAGTAAAGTAAGTTGTCCATGTTTCATGAATTTTTTAGCACTTAAGGCAATAGAAGTGGGAAATCATAGTTATAACTCAAACTAAATTAGTTCTAGTTTCCATTTGGTGGGAAATTTTTAAAGCAACCAAAGAAACTCCCAAAAAAAAAAAAAAAAACCTAAAATCCTAGAAACCATAGAGTAAACAAAGCCTAAACCCCCCCCCCCCCCCAAAAAAAAAAACTCTCATTTTCCACTCACCCAAAACCCCATTACAGAACTTAAACTTAACTTGATGGGTGATTGGGTGGCTGAAGAACCTGCATTTCTTAATCCAAATGACATAAATTGGGATTGTCTTAATGAACCAGTAACCCTAGTTGACGAGGGTAAAATTATTTAGGGTGATAGACCTGAATTTGATTAACTGGTAGTAATATTTGTAGTGGACGGATGCATAGAGAACAGGAACTTAGTGGACGGGTACACGTGTCATCACTTCATAAATGGAATTAACTTGCATTACACGCATTACTAGGGTATGTAGAATCTCAATGGGGATAGAATCCAGATATAAAAGGGATTCCACAACATCCGCCCAATCGACGACGAGTTTTATATGGAAAAGACTTCTTACTCAAAGAAGGAAGGTCGGTTCTGCACTACTATAAAAACTCCCAAGGATTCTCGTAAAGGAGGTACGCATACTATTCCCAACTTTGACACTCTAGAGTTGAGAGCATCTTCTAACTTAATCTTCGGAGGGTCTTTGGCCGGTACCACACTGGTATCCTCTTAAGGTATTCTTTGTTTTGTGTATCGCAGGTTACTTCGAGTGCGTTAAAAGACCTTGTAGCTTACTGGTGATTTTTTGGACTTCATCACTAGTGAATGTGGAAGAGGATGATGAAATTGAAACTATTGATGTTGATGACGACAACAACAATGAACTTGGCTTGACAAATCTTCCAATGGGTCCTTGTAGTTCTTGTGGGAGTTCTTTTGATGACGAATTTGATCCTTTCCTCGTGGATGACGATGAGGAGGAGGAGTAATACTATGTTATAAACTTTGTTGGCTTATTAGTTATTATGGACTTATGTAATGAGTAATGACTTGTTATAAATCTTCTTATTGTTTGATGTTATATTGAGATTTAGGACTTAAGAGTTAAAACTAAATGTTTTGTATTATTTGATATTTAGTTATTGACTTGTAAATCTTCTTATTGTGTGATGTTAAATTGATGTTATATTGATGTTTAAGACATAAGAGTTAAGACTAAATGATTTGTATTATTTGATATTTAGTTATTTATTTTGTTTGAATTGACAATTTTATGTTGTACAAGAATATATATATATATATATATATATATATTATTTTTTAGGAACTACGAAACACCCTAAAATAGTAGTCAAAATTGGCCGGTACCAAAATATTTCATTCCATTGGATAAACTGAAACGGGATCCAAAACGGGTTCCGAAATGGTATTCATAACATTGATAAGAACACCAAGCAACAAAAAATACCATTGGCAGAAAGAAAATAACCCTAATCTGTACCAAATTCCCAAAGCCCACATACATAGCTGAAGCCCACAACCAAGTTGTTTTTTAGATTAACCCAAATCTGAACCATTTTGAACCCAATCAACCATTATTCCCTTGAAACCCCAAAAATCAAAATCAAAATAATTTGTAGACCATAGAGCTTCGGCCTTCAACTCTACACCCTCCACCGCCACATCGTCTTCCTCATCGCTCTGACCAATCCTCCACCTCCATCACAAGGCAAATCAACCTTTTATTGATTTGGATCTTAACTTGCAGATTTGGGTCTTGACTTGCAAATCGGCCTTGTATTGATTCAGTTGCTGTAACGACATGGCTAGCGACATCCCAACGTGAAACCAGTGAAGTTGAAATAGGTTCAAGGTGGTGCTTTGGTTGAAGATTAACCAAATGAATGAGGGTGGTGATTTAAGAAGTGTGGTGGTTGGGTTCTGGGTTTCAAAGTGAGTTTGGTGATTGAAGAAGTGTGGGTTGTGGCTTGTGGGATTTGATGATTTTCTGGTTTTAAACTATCTGGGCTTGTGGCTTTGGGATTTGATGATTTTGCTGGGGTTTGAGAAAATGAGGGCTTTGAGATTTATGATTTTGTTTTTAAGCTGAATTTTTTGGGTTTTTTGTGTGTTTAATTCTCAAGAAAATTTTTGAGTTTGTTGGTTTGTTTGAGGGGAAGAACATAAAGTTCTTGTTCTAGGGAAAGAAGAAACAAACTTTCTTAGTGAAAAAAAATGAAAAGTAAAAAAAAAAAATAATTAGATTAATGTTTATTTTTCATTTTTGTTTCAATTTTCTGACCTGGCTTTTTTTTATCAATTGAAATACTGACATGGCATTTAAAAAATGCCAAATAATTTTTTTTAATATTATTTTAATGGACATGTCAACATCTAAAATGCCAATTGTGCATTACTTTTCTGTTAGTGGGTTGACGGCAAGGACCAAAATAGAATTGATTTTCTTTTTTAAAGAGCTACATTAGTAGCAAAATCAATTTAGGGACCAAAATGGGAATCGGCCTAAAATGTAGGAACCAAAAGTGTATCTTCGCAAAAAATATTTGCATATATAAGTTTTGAATTTTAAAAGAACAAAAACGTACTGAACCTCCATGCAAAAGAAACGAACAAAAAAGAAAAGAAAAAAAATCGTATTTTTCTCTGTTATATATATTTCAGAAACACAAACTTGAACATTATGACCCTGATGGTAATCAGCATCTTCTCTCTCTTCAAAGAAGACGAGAGAGAGAGACAAAGAGATTCAATTTCTCTCAATATCTCATAGAAAATAGAAAGAGCGAAAACCCACTGGTAAACAAAGAAGGCTGGCAAAAGGTGGAAGTTTTGGAGACAAAGATTGAATGGAGAGAGAGGAGAGCAATTGAATTGTTAATTTTCTAGCTATGGGTCAATGGGGTTTTTTAGTTAGGAATTTTTATGTGTATGAGTGTTGTAGTTTGGTTTTTTCAAAGGCATTGTGGGTTTTAGTTTTTTTTTTTTTATAGGTGAAATTTTTAGGTTAGTAATAGTTTTTTTTTTTTTTTTTTAATAATGCTGATGTGTAAAGATGTGGGAGCTCTAAAAAAAGTCAAATATGAGTGTTGTAGTCGGGTTTTTACAAGAGTGTTGTGGGTTTCAACTTTTTTTTTTTTAGGTGAAACTTTTTGGGTTAGAAATAGTTTCTGTTTTTTTTTTTTTTTTAAATAATGATGATGTGTAAAAATGTAGAAGCTCTAAAAAGAGTCAAATATTAGTTAGAGGTTTCGATTTTATAGTATATATAGAATAGAGTATGGGCAATTTTGTCCATTCATAAATTATTATATCCTTAGCCATAAGTGATGTAAGATTACCCCATTTAAGAAGGTGATGTAATTAAGGTGATGTGGTGCATTTTGTAATCTTGCATTACCTTAATGTTAGAAAAAATTAAGTGAACCAAACACCTTAATATCATATTACCGTAATGTGCATTACATCAAGGGGACATCACATCATTGGTTTATGATTTGGCATTTAACTCAATTTTGCCATTTTTGGTAAAATTTTGGTATTTTGCCACCTAATCTCGTGATTAGTGCGAATTAGGGTTTTGGATGGCTTTCTAGTTGTCCTAGGGTTTTACCTTTTTAGTATATATATGTTTTGTAACCTTCAAAGCAAATCAAATTATTATTAATAAAATTCAAAGTTTTTCTCTATCTAGTGGATTTCAAATTTTTCACCCTGTGGATTCAAGAGACCCATCATAAATTCGAAGTTTATTAATCTTGTGATTAGTGCGAATTAGGATTTTAGATGGCTTCCTAGTCATCTTATGGTTTCACCTTTTCAGTATTTATATGTTTTGTAGCCTTTAAAGGCAAATCAGATTATTATTAACAAAATTTAGAGTTTGTCTCTATCATTTTCTTTAGTGGATTCCAAATTTATCACATAGTGGATTCAAAGGACCCATCATGAATTCGAAGGTTACAACCAGAAATTAACAACTTAGTTTCTGCTCCATCAAAAGAAGTATCGTATGTACTTTCTTCAGACTTCCACGATATCAAATAATAAGTTAGGGGAAATTACATTTTACCCACCTGCAGTTTGCCCAAAAAACACTATACCCATATGTGGTTTAAAAAATGGCACTTTGCCTACCTATGGTCTAATCCGTTAGCCAAACATTACCCACCTCTGTCCCTGCTGTTACTCTAACACTATTCCACTAAAAAAAAAAAAAAAATAGCAATTGAATCAAAACACTTTCCTGAGAAAAAAAAAAGCTTTCTTTTACCTGTACACCCTCTGTTCGAGATTGTGATCCACTCCATCAAGATCAACCCGTGAAACTCTCAGCATTAAGAGAAGATGGCAGTTCGATCAAAACCCATGTGAAGGATATTGAAGATTTTCTCTCTTCATTTAAACAACAGGTACAATTTTGATAGTTAGGGTTCTTGATTTCTTTTTCAAAAATTGCAGGTAGATTTTTTTTTTTTTTTAAATTGCTAGTAGGTTACTTGATAGATTGCTGGTAGATTACTTGATTTCTTGGTTCCTATTGCACCACGCAAACCAAACACTCATAAGCTCCTTCATATTTGTCTTGTTAATAAGTTGAAGACCAATTACTGAATTGCTTTCTCATAAGGCTCTTGCATTGGTCTATTTGCAGCTGTTTTCTTGTAGAATTTTCCAATTTATATAATAATAATAATAAAAATGACATTGGTCAATTCCCATGTGATTGCCTCCCATGACAGAGTTGTGTTTTAGAATTACAAAACACATATTGTGCTTTCCCAATTTCTCTATATTCCTCTTATTGTAAATTTTGGTTTCCGTTTGTTAGTAATACAATATAGCTACCTTTAACTCTATCACAAGGGATGACAAAGTGCATATATCTACATAGAAAATAGAGAAATATTACAAATGATAATGGTTTTGACCTTTCAAAAAATTTTGTTTCTTTCTATGGTATGTTCATGTTGTTTGTTCTTCGCATTATATCATTTGAATTTGGGGTGAAATAACTAGTGATATGAAGAAAAAAGAGCTGGGATTGACGTCCAAGATTTTGCTTCATTAACATACATGTATTCATGGTTCAGAATTTTTCATGCATTTATGGATTGAATTGTTTTGCTAAAATTCTTTAAGTAAAACATATCATGTTCTAAGGATGGCTTTCTATGTCCAGCAAACTCCAGGAAACCAATTCATTACCCAAATATGATTTATGGAGGCTTCCATTTCCATGTTCTCTAGTAAAATTACCGAATTACAGCTAATTCAGAATTGCCATTATGCTAACTTATTCTACAATCACAATCAACATTGCCTTGAGTTCTCATTGGACTTTGGGTTCGGGGATGAAATTGGGTCTATGCTATACATTTGTGCTGGATTTGTGTTCCTGGTAGGATATTGATAGAAACACTTGAAACCTCTTTTTTTTTCCAGCAAGTATTATTCTTTCATTTCAACTAATGGGAATTTTAGTAGTTGAAAATTTCAATTAATGATTGCTCTGATGATTGCTAAAAACACAAAACAAAGACTTTTTTTAATATGTGCATATTCTATTGGGATTTTTTTTTTCAAATTGCAGTAATTTTAGTGAAGGTTTCTTGAGCAACTTATGCAATGTCTTCATCAAGTCGCACTTATTCTACAACAACTCATTTTTACCATGCTTCAAAGGGAAAAGTCAGCTAGGGTAATGGAAGAAAAACCTACTAATAGGGAAATAAAAGCTCGTGAACAATATGTAGAAGCTAGGGAGAAAGCAATGAGGGCAAGAGATAATGAAAGATTGTGCAAGCTTGCAATAGTGGTGTCATGGGGATTTTTTTGTGTTTGTAATGTTGGTTTTTTTTTTTTTTTTTTTTGCCTCAATCAACAAAACAAAATTTAAGAGATTTAGGTCTAGCATGATGGTTATGTGTTTGTTTTGTTGAGGTTGGCTGGATCATTGAGCTTAGTTCAATGTGTGAGTTGTATTGTTTTGTAGGTTGAATGCTCAAATGGTCTTTTTGTAAGTTGTATTGTTGTAATTGTTGAGAAAATACATGTTCATATCATATAAAAAACATACGCAGCGGAAAATTAACGGATCTACTTCAATCGCAATTGATAATATGCACTATGAAAGTTTCAGAATTTAAGAACAAGAAAGCGTACCTTGGTGCGGTAAAATTCAAAACCAAAGATCAGAAGTTGTTGGGAAAACTTTTAATATTCACTCCAATTCCACTTAATGCCCAAGATGTGTCTCTTAATCAGTTTCCAAGGAGAGAACAAGGGAGTGTCCAACACTCATATATAAACCATTTCATTCCTTGTGTGATCTTGGTGAAAAATACTTATGAAAAGACTTATGAAAGGACTTGTGAAATTCTGTATGTTTCTCTCTTTATATATAACTGATTATCTAATTGGGCTAGCCTTTTGGGCCATTCCAATTGGGCTCTTGTGTGTGGCTTAGAGTGGGACCAAAAGGGAACAAATAAGACTCTAGCTCCAATGAGCCTTGGGCTTTTCTATCAACTCTTGACAAGTCCAAAGTTACCATTAATTATATTCAATACTACTATATGAATATAATTGCACTATAGGCCTTATTAATAAATTATATCCCAAGACTTTATTATACATGCAATCCCTTCATTAAAATATTCGTAGTAATACAAAGTCATGAATATAGACTGCCACTTTGAAGATTACTACATCTTAATCCTTGAGTACCCGGTTTAATCCTTAAATGTTATTCATCATATATTTATGAAATCCAATTCCATAAATATATACTTTAGTAACTCCTTACTAAAGTGGTTAAGTCCAACACTCTGAATAACCAAACTCATTAAACTTATCTCAAGGGAATATTTTATATCTCCGTTAAAAGATTATGAATTCCATCTTGAGAATATATGTTCCGTCAACACTAAATGTGGTTGCCTGACATACTGAGATTTTGACCGTAACTTATAGATCTCACTCTTGATATATTAAAGCAACCTACATCTCATGATCAGGTCCATTATTCTCTCAAGATTTAGAGTTGATGTAAATAGAAGTCGTGAGATTTATTATTCATTTGACAGTCGTTAGGAGAATAATAAATCTCACAGCGGTCCAGTTCAATATGTCTTTAACTCTTAAAACATATTAGCATACCTACTAGAAATCTCCATTTCCATGATCAAGACAAATTATCTTAGTTGATATATTATAGTCTTCACAGATGAAACGCCCAATTTCATCACCGACTACGAACTATATTCTGAGTTTACAAAGAACTTACAATTTATATCTTCTGTGACTTTTCACATAAATCGCATACTATGCATCTCATGGACTAAGATAATGTCCCATTAGTTCATTTACAAATAGTCTCATATAATTAAACAATTTAATTATTTATGATGTGTCAACCAATTGGATTTTAGGGCATAAACCCCAACAGTAATATAACAACTTTGGTAATAGAATCACCTAATTTGATTGTTGATAATAAATTGATGGTTTTTGTAAATTGATGGCACTCAACTATCATAACCAAACATTTTGGAATGTTCATAACAATACAATATTGGCACATGCCAAAACTTGTCAAAAATGGCATAGGCCAAAACCTGATAAATGCAATATATGACCAAAATATTAGTAATTCTTCCATATCAGCTAACAACACAGCCACTCTGTCACTACCTGGCACATTGCCAAAACATGATAAATGCGATATATGACCAAAATATTAATAATTCTTCCATATCAGCTAACAACACAGCCACTCTGTCACTACCTAACACATTGCCAAAACCTGATATATGCAATATATGATCAAAATAGTAATAATTCTTCCATAACAGCTAACAACACAGCCAATCTGTCATTACTTGGCACATTGCCAAAACCTGATATATTACCAAAATATTAATAATTCTATCATAAATGGCACATGCCAAAATATAACACAACAACATATTACCAAAATATTACAACCTTCCACCTAACCAGAAGATTACAACCAAAAGTAAAAACATTGTTTGACAAAAGACAGACAAACACATCTCCTAACCAAAACATAAAACATTGATTATGGCACTTGACCATTTAAAATACAAATTATACTAGGTATGTGGACCACAAAAAAACAAAACATCTAGTCTAGCTTCCTTCTAGTTTGTTGGTCATCATGTACTGCCCCTTCCCACCAACCGGTTGAAACTTTGATGGTTTTGATGTTTTGCCCTTACCACCTACTGCCTTGGATTTTGCAACACTTGATATATTGCCCTTTCCTCTAGTACCCATAGTAGTACCTCCACCATTTATTTGTCTAGGTACACAAGCAACAGCAGATGCACCAACCACACTAGCTACACTAGCAACAACACTTCTTGGCTACAAAATCATAATCACAGACAAGTTAATTGATGGTAATGTAAAACAAAAATTATATAAATAAAGCTACAATACTTAGAATGATAATGGTTTAGAATCCCATGTCTATTTAGGTGCATGAAAGTTTGGTTGATTGGATGAAGAGTACTAATAGGCCTTAGAGGCAGCTTGTGGAGTTGAAGCTCTGTTAGCTGGTTGTGAGGATGAAGGCTAAGATCTAGAGGTGTCAGCAAAAGGTTGATATGCAGGTTGAGATGCAGGTTGAGTTGTGGTTTAAGGCCTTGCTTCGATAACATTCTTCTTGGCCCTACTTGCAGAATTAACTCCCTGTGCATATATCACAGCAGTACAAGTTACAAACATATGACAGCAATAATGATTGCTTACAAACATATGAAGCAAGAAACGAAGTAACTAGGGTTGAACTCTAAATATACTTACAACTTTATTCTTTTAAAGCCTCTGTCTCCTCTACCATGTAGTCTCACCTGTAATGATAGCTTTACAACCTCTTGAATTATGCCATTCTCTATGACATTTCCCACATTTGATAGTCTTGTTCATTCTCGATAACCTATACGGGTTTCTTGGCTCATCAGGGGCTTTTTTCCTTAACTTGGGAGGCCTACCAGGTGGCTTGTAAACATGAGGGGCAATAGAAGCAGCATGTCTAGTTTGAACCCATTTTGATTGGCCAGACATTAGTTGAATAATCTCCTAGTAAGTTTGAAGATATGTTTCCCTTAGGTAGCAAGGATGCACATAATCTTCCACCTTCTCTAGGTTTTTAAAAATAGCAGTAATGCCATGTTTGCAAGGCAGTCCAGTGAAATCCCATATCCTACAGCTGCATGTCCTATTTGTCAAATTAACCACATGCCTTTCACGGTCATTATCAACTTCATACATGAACCTACCAAATGGAGTAGCACAAAAAGGTATATTCTCTAGTTTCAACTTCTCTAACTTGTCTTGAATATTTGGACACACTTTCCCAACATACTTTTCTATACCTTTCCTCTTTTTATAAAGGCTGGTCATTAGCCTAACTCTAATCCACTCTAACATTGCTAAGATGGGCTTGTCCCTACTTCAAAATCATGGAATTGAATGATTTAGTAAGATTGTTGGCTAAACAGTCACTTAATGCCTTACAGGTAAAATGAGACTTAGACCATTGGGTAGGGTTGATGTTAGCAAGATACCCCCAAGCCTTAGGGTCTAGATCCTTTAATTCTTCCATTCTCTTCTCAAACTTCTTAATAGTTATGGCTCCAGCACATCTCTATAATGCATCCTTCAACTCCAACCCCTTGTGGTCAACTTTGAAGTTATTGTTGATATGCTTCACACAGTACCTATGCTTCACAGTTGGAAACAACATCTCAATTGTAGGAATAAGTCCCTGTTTCACATAGAATTCAATAGAAAACAATATTAGTATGGCATTGCCTTTACTATGGCATTTTTGTTCCTAATAGAAAAAGGACTTGTATACCAAATAATATTCCTCTTGTAAAAAATTAAGTTTAAGGAGCCTAATTGTAATCCCCAGAAATAAAAATAAAATAAAAGAAGGGGTATTTAAGTAAATTTTGTTTATGGGGTCAACTTTTATAATTAAAATTCCTAAGGGGTTTTTTAGAAAATTAAGTTGAAACCCTAGTTTACATAGTCTAATTTTAAGCCAGTGTATATTGACAGACGTTTAGAGAGAGGAGACTATCTAAAATACTGCAGTAGAGAAGGTTTGACTACACAATTGAGGTAAGGGCCTAAGAATCTCTTTCATGTCAAATCTAAGCTTTATTTGGAATTAGAGTACTTTTTATGTAGGTATTTTGGCCAATAGTGAAACTATTTAATCATTCAAGAGCTTTAATGATGCAAACGAAGAAAATTTTGGATTTATTTTTTGGTAAACTAGATTCTGATACTGCATATTTTTTTTTTGGTTCAGTAACTTAATCTTATTAGAATGCCTGTTTGTTGAATTAAGCGGAGATAGAATTTTTTTTGGCTTCTTGGGTCAGGTTTCTGCACAGGCCCTTATGCCGAAGTGATGGAGTCAGGGAGTATGAGAAATCAAAAAGAATAGTAACTAGTCTAGGCTTTGAGGCGTGACAGGTTATCAGTTATAGCATGTTAAAAAAAAAAATAGTGTTAACGTGATTGTGTTCAGGTGGTGTTTCCTATAAATTGACTTTTGACCCTATAGGTATTCTATAGTCTTTAACCCTAGGAAACTATTGTGGCAGAAAGTAAAGGACATAAAACCTATAAATTGACTTTTGACCCTCTAGGTATTCTATAGTCTTTAACCCTAGGAAACTATTGTGGCAGAAAGTAAAGGATATATATATATATATATATATATTAAATTCTTGGATTTTTGTGTGAGTTAATAATGAAGAAATTTTTTTAGTTTTTTTTTTAGTCACTCTTCTGACCGAGTATCATTATAAGTTTTTCTTGAATTATTTTGATTATTGAGTATAGTGCTTGTAAATTTTTAGGTGATATCTAAAGATTTTAGAGAAAGTGTTAGGGAAAGGTTCTTTGTGGTGAGTTAGTTGAGGTAAGTAACCTTATCCTAATTAGTTTTATTTTGCGTATTTTAATTACTGAAATTTTTTACAATTATTGCAATTTTATTTCTATTGTATTACTGATTTCAAGTAAAGAATTATTACAAATATATCTGATTACTGAATATATGATGTAATTTATGTAATTGCTTTTAGCTATACTAATTCAAAGTAAAGGGTAAAAAATTTTCACGAATACATGTGAGCATTGAATATAAGGTTTATTTTATTTAATTGTTTTATAGCTATAATGATTTTAAGTAAAGAATTATAGAAATATCACAAATAGATTTGAATATTGAATATTTGATTTTATATATGTATTGAATATGATATATTTTTGCTAGAAACTATGATTCATACATATGATTTTGGACAATCTGACTATGAAATGATTGTGATACCCAAACCAATGAGGGTTATTCATTGGTACTCTGATACCCAGCTAATGGGGGTTATTCATTGGTACTCTGATACCCAGCCAATAGGGATTATTTATTGGTACTCTGATACCCAAACCAATGGGGGTTATTCATTGGTATTCTGATACCCAAACCAATGGGGGGTTATTCATTGGTACTCTGATACCCAGCCAATAGGGGTTATTCATTGGTATTCTGATGCCCAGTCACGGGGATATAGCGTGACCATAGTCATAAGATCGTTAAGAATATGAATTACGTTTGAGTATGTTAACTATATGAGTTACTAAAACTACTTATGTGTTTTTGGAACCTATTGTAAAGTATAACTTTGTTATATATGGAAAACCGATTACTTTTCTAATCCATCTACGATACATTGTAAGATTTAAAATATTTGATTTATATCCAAATTATTATTTTACAGATCTATTTTCTTGATAGAACTTTTTAGGATTTTGGTTAATTATTGAGTTGTCAACTCACCTTCCCCCCCCCCCCCTCTCTTTTCCTTTCAGATTTTGATCAGGAAGAGTAGCGTATGTTTAGGCTTCCGCTGGGATGTGCGCATGAGTGAAGTTTAGGAAATCATTGAAATAAGATTTGGACTTTTATGTTTAAGATTTTCGTTTGTGTAGACTTTTAGATTTAAAGGATTTAGTTAATTTTTATTTTGATGTGGAAGATTATTATTGGAGATCCTTTGAGAATTGCATTGTTAAGGATATTATTAAATTTATTGATGAAATTTTCTTAAGGATGATTATGTAATTGTTTAAGAGGGCCTTACACACTAGTAGGATGTAAACTTTATAAGTGTGTGGCTGTTGTCACGTGCCTAGCCCTTACTTGGGTTCGGGGCGTGACACTAATATTATTGCATGCCCTTAGAATTACAGCAAAAAACCAAGATTCTTTGGACCAGAAAAAACAAAAAAAGAATGAAAACAAGTAAAACAAAACTTGGTGGGCAAAATCAATGAAGACTACAAAATTCAACACTGAGAAAATTAGCTAAACAATTCAATGCCTAATTGTTAGGGCCTAAACATGAATTTGAATATTTTTATTGCACAAGTAACGTGCTTTTAAACAAGTTATGACACTCGAGTTATGACAAATCAATGCATATTATTTATTTGATAAGTTAAAAACGTTATCAACCATTGGATAACTTGCACTTTGAACAGAACACCTTCCTAATCACTTCTCAGCCATATAATATCCTAGTTAGATTATATTAAGTCTATGTTTCACACATAATTCAATAGAAAACAATATTAGTAATATGAATAATGAAAACACATGCATGTATTACTGAAGTGAACATACAAAGTTTATACCTTCTGCCTATCACTGATAAATACAAAATTGAGTTGCTCTGGATTCCCAATATCATCTGAAAACTATTGAAGGAACCAAACCCAAGAGTCCTTGTTCTCTTGTTCAACCACAACAAAGGCAACTAGAAAAATATTATCATTTCCATCCTTAGATGTGGCAGCTAGTATTTGCCCACCAAATCTTCCTTTTAGGTGGCACCCATCCAATCCTATGATTGGTTACACCCTCCCAAGAAACCAACCTACTGTGCATTATACCTTATATACATCCTCTTAAATTTTGGTTGGGAATTTTCATTCTTCATCTCAGTTTGCAAAATAACCCTACTTCCCACATCATTCAACCTTATCATCTCTGTATAGTCTCTTAGCTTCCCATATTGCAACTACTTATCTCCAGTAATCAAATCAATGGTTTTCCTCTTAGACCTATACACTTGACTCACACTTATGTCAACCTTAATTTTATCCTTTACATAGTGTTGCACACCCTCTATAGTCCAATTAGGGCTCTTGCTAAAATCCTGCATGTACTTCTTAGCAACATAGGCTGATGTTACTTGGCTGTTTTGGAGGGTTCTAGGGCAAGTGCACTCAGGTATCCATGTCTTTATTTGGAAGGTCAACTCCCCACTAACTTTAGATGCATAACACCTCCACCCACACTCGTTCTTGCAATAGATAGATATCTTCTCTTTCTCATTCAATTTGAACCAGATATCCATAGGTTTATGTATAGCATATTCCCCTAATGCCTCCCTAAACACCTTAGCGTTAGAAAACTTCATTCCCTTACACAGTTCTGGTTTTTTCATTCCAGTTTGAACATTAAACACCTTCTCTGTTGAACTAGTAGCTGGTTCATCATCATTAGAACCTACCAAACTTTCCATGTCATCCTCAACAGGTGGTTCAAGCCAATCATATTCATCCATACCATCAATTTCCCTAGCATTATCCATCTGTGGGGCATTATTACTTGCTGCATTACTGCTCTGTAAGGCCTTAATAGCTGCTGCATTACTCCTCTGTGGGGCCTCAATAGCTGCTGCATTACTCCTTTATGGGGTTGCAGTCTCCCAAACTCCATTCCCCTCAGTTTGTGGAAATGCCCCAAATACTGTTGGGTAATATACATGTTTGCATCGAATACAAAACATACGCAGCGGAAAATAAACGGATCTACTTCATTCGCAATTGATAACATGCATTATGTAGGTTTCAGAATATAAGAACAAGAGAGTGTACCTTGATGTGGTGAAATTCAAAACCGAATGAAGAAGTACTCGGGAACACTTTCAATCTTCACTCTAATTCCACTTGATGCCCAAGATGTGTGGTCTCTCAATCAGTTCTATGTTTTCTAGAGAGAATATGAAAGAGTGTCTCTCTTCCTTATATCATGTATTATTACACCTATTAAACATACAAACCATTTTATTCTATATAAAATTCTATATGTTTCTCTCCACATAACTGATTATCTAATTGGGCTAGCCTTTTGGGCCTTCCCAATTGGGCTTTAGTGTGTGGCTTGGAGTGGGACCAAAAGGGAACAAATAAGACACTAGCTCCAATGGGCCTTGGGCTTTTCTGTCAACTCTTGACAAGTCCAAAGTTACCATTAATTATATTTAATACCACTATATAAATATAATTGCACTCTAGGCCTTATTAATAAATTATATCCCAAGACTTTATTATACATGCAACCCCTTCATAAAATATTCGTAGTAATACAAAGTCATGAATATAGACTGCCACTTTGTAAATTACTAGATCTTAATCCTTGAGTACCCGGTTTAATCCTTTTGAGTTATTCACCATATATTTATGAAATCTAATTTCATAAATACATACTTTAGTCTTACTAAAGTGGTTAGGCCTAACTCTCTGAATAACTGTACCCATTAAACTTATCTCAAGGGAATATTTTATATCTCCGTTAAGAGACTATGAATTCCATCTTGAGAATATATGTTCCATCAACATTAAATGTGACTGCCCAACATACTGAGGTTTTGACCGTTACTTTAGATCTCACTCCTGATATATCAAAGCAACCTACATTTCATGATCATGTCCATTATTCTCTCAGGATTAAGAGTTCATATGAATACAAGTCGTGAGATTTATTATTCAATTGACAGTCGTTAGGAGAATAATAAATCTCACAGCGGTCCAGTTCAATATGTCTTAACTCTTAAAACATATCAACATATTAACTAGAAGTCATCACTTCCATGATCAAGACAAATCATCGTAGTTAACATGTTATAGTCTTTGCAGATGAAATGCCCAATTTCATCACCGACTACGAACCAAAATTCTGAGTTTACAAAGAACTTGTGATCTATATCTTCTGTGACTAAATCACATAAATCACATACTATACATTTCATGGACTATTTGATAATGTCCGAATATTCATGTTACCATTATTTTAGATAAGAATAAAACAACTTTATTAAACACAATATTAAGTTATACATCGTGTCTCACATAATGTCATACATAATATCATACATAGCATCATACAATAGGATTTAAGGGCACATATCCTAACAAGTACATCGTCATTAAAATCTGGCCTTTCTAGCCTTTCCTCCAACCAATCAAAGTCCACATTGTCATTTTGCTCAGTTTCTGGCACTTCATCTCCTTCACCATCCACATTCACTCCTTCATCTACATTACTCACACCACCATTATCTTCATACTTTACATTACCACCTTCTACCACCTCTCCTTCCATACCATCAACATTCTGACCAGGTACTTCAATAGCAAGTGGTTGCTCACCACCTTCCACATATAATACTAACCTATCTGCAGGCCATGCTATGTGAATTTCACACATATACAGCACCTCAGCATCCCTAGTTATCATTCTTAAGCCTTCCTTCAAATTACCTCCAGGAATTAGGTAATGATATGTACTTGTACGAGGTGCACCATGCTTCTCACATAGTCCTTGTATTTCGAAAAATCTTAGACAATCAGGGTTAACATCTTCATATGCTATGTTGCCACCTATATATTCTAGGTTTGGGTTCCACACAAACTTGCCACCATAATTAATCTTAATAGTCAACTTCAAATCTGCCATCTGCATAAAAATAATTGCTTAAATAAAAATGTTATTTGACAAAGAATAAAACACAAACATAACAGAAACAAACAAAATTGTTTGTTCTGTTTTTGGGGGACAACCACATGAGAATGGACCACAAAGTCCACATTTACACTTTTTTTTTCTCAATACAAAAAGATTCTTAGGGTCCACATAGAACACAACACAGCAAAGGACCAAACCACTAGCAACTTTTAGCTCATTAAACAATATATAAATTTTAGTAGTTGGAAAATTTCTACAGGTTCCTAACAGAATATGTACATTAAAAAAAAAAAAACTTTGTTTTGTATTTGGGAGGCAACCACATGGAAATGTGTAAGAAGTTTAGACCCCTTAAACCCAATCAGATTAACCTAGATATTTAGCCAAGTGATTAACTTAGGTAAATTTAGCAATTCTAGGTTAACACAAATATATCATATCATGCAAAGTGCAGAAAATAAAGAACACACGATATGATAACTCAAGAAAACCAAATTAGTAAAAAACCAAGGGAGGATTTAACCTAGCTATCCTCAAGGTAAAGTCGAATTCACTATGAAAGAATTGAAGTTTACACAATAGCGACTTAGACCACTAACATCCTATTGCTACCTCGAGTAGGAAACTTATTACCATGACAACGTGACAGCTCCGAGTCCACGGACTACTTCTTTCCTTGGCTTTTGCAAAACACAAACATCCACGTTTGTGACTTTGAGATCCCATTCAAAGGTTTAGCAACACAAACTCTCCTGTCTGTGACTCCAAGACCACCTTTGAAGATTTAGATCATCAGCACCTTTGATTACTAGAGAAGGCAGCAACTTCAACAATACCGGATCTTAAGATTCTTCAAGCAATAACACCGGTAGAAGATATGAGAGAGCCTTTTAGGAACAAAACCCTAAATACAAAAGAGGCACACTCTTCTCTCTCTAAAAAGCCCTATAAAAACGTGCTTAGAGTTTCCTTTATATAATGGGAGAAGTAGATATGAAACCTTAATCCTTAATGGGCTTGAACTGCTGTTTGGGCTAACTTAAAATTCTGCAGATACGATTCTCGATCGGTCGAGCCTGTCTTTTGATCAATCGAACCAGGCAATTTCTGAATTCTTCTTCTACAGCTAACTTGTTCTTGAATCTTGACTTGAATCACCTTGAGCATTGTCTAATAAAACCTATAGATTCTAAGATCTATATCTTGACAAGTTTGTGTTCATGATTTGCCAATTGTTCTAAACTTCTAGAACCTATCAATCTCCCCCTTTAGCAATTCGTGACAAAACTCACATACAAAATGAAATGCTCAAATACAAGAACGACCCAATACAATAAAATGTCCAATTACATAACAAATTCCAATCTAAGACTCCTAACCTAGAAGTTACAAGAAGAGGTAGAAGGTCTTGATCAAAATGTACCTATCTTTCATGAAAACAATCAAAAGAACACATCAACGCATGTGTGGAAAGAAAGACATATAAACAATAATATGAAACAAAAATATAAAAACAAAAATAAATTCTAACTCTTCCCCTAAGTTAGATACATCAAAAATTTTTTATATTCTCCTCCTTTCAAAAACAATTTTATCTCCCCCTAAACAAGACAAACCCCTAAACAAGACAAACATGATTCCCACATTTCATCTATTTCTCCCTCTTTTTGTCATGTATTGACAAAGACAACTCAAACAAAGAGTAGAGTGACAGTAAACATGAGAGAAAAAAGAGAACCTTAAGGGAACATAAAATAGTTTAGCTCTATAAAAAATAGAGAGAACTCCCCCTATGAAGAGCAACAACTCCCTCTTTGAACAACAAAGGCTAAAAAAATCTTTCCCCCCCTGTAAAAATAGGAAAAACAAAACAAGTTTTGGGAAAAAAAAATTTTGGGAAAAATTTAGGAGGTGGGGAAAATAAAGACACACAAACCTAACTTAAAAAAAATTAAGTTGAAGATACACATGAAGAAAAATATTCTCTCTTTCAATAAATGCAGACTTGACACTATGTGACCCATAAACAGTTGCATGAGTAGAGAAAATATTAGCACATTATTATCCATCATATCTCTTAAGAAAAATATTTTCTGCAGTTCACACATCAAGAAAAATAGCATATACTAAAATGTACAAAGGACTCAAAAATTAATTAATCAATTTTTAATTCAAGTTGAGTACCCAATTTAGCAAAGTGTATGCATGTTATGTGTGAAAACAATGAGATATGACTGCAAAACTGCAAGATGGATACAGAAAAAACAATGTAACTCATGTGAATCCTAGCCATAAATGATGTATGAAAAAATTTGGACAAAAACTTAGAAACTGAAAAATTTTTTAGTTTCAATCGGTCAAGCATTGATCGAATACCAATCGAGCCAGGCAGATTCAATCCAAAAATTTTAATCGCAATTTCGATCGGTCGAAAAACACCCTTGATCGATCGAAAATCAGAAAAACTTAAATTTTTGAAAAACAGAGCAATTTTATGCAGAAACTCCTCAAAGCACAATATTTCATGAATGAAATACATGAGTAAGAGACTAAAAGTTTTTCAAAAACACATGAATACAACCCAGATCTCTCAAAAACAAGTTTTTCAACCAATTTGTCCTTAAAACTCAAACATTAAACACATTTTGTATCAAAATCAAGAAACATATAATCTTGGATGGCCACAACAAAATCACACACAATAACATGTCCAATGTTTAGTAAAGAGTAACTTGTGCAGTGTGTGCAACTAGCAAAACCTTAAGATACATGTGAGATGATAAGTAGATAGAAATCAATCACAATTTCTACTCAATTCATCACATACAATTGAGAGAGACTATCACCTAAAGAGTTATATCATATAACTCTCACATCTCCTAGAATAAAAGCTTGCTATCATGTAATTTTCTTGATTTGCCTCATAATGTACACACCAATTTTTTTTAATTTGAATTCATTATAGCCCAATAATGTACACACCAATTTTAGCATTTAAACCGAGGTTACACCTTATGATCTTTTTGTGCATGTGCTACACTTTCTCGAGTACAAAATCTTATGATATGTACTAAGGTGTTCATGATTGGCTAGTAAACAGTGGTGAGATGATTATTTATGCATTTCTCAATAAGTTCAAGTCCGACAGACAAAGGCATGTGACTTCAAGATCAAGACAAAGTGATTAAAAACTATAAACATCTTTCTACACAACATGCACTACAAAGCTCAAATTAGTAAAGTGCAATAAATAAGCTCATCTAAGCTAAATAAGGTATATAAACATGTTATGTAAAAATAATATGGTCAACATTGATTATAAATTCAAGATATATAATACAAAACATAAAATATTTTTGGTTTAAAAAAAAATTATATGACAAAAACTAAAAGCACATATCATGTTAAATGATTAAAAATGCAAATGCAATGCATGACAGTGCTTAACTAAGCTATAAATGATACACAACCAAGAAATATTAATTTCTTAATTAACCCTTGAGTACATGTACAAACTAGTACATACTCACACAAAATCAGAAAAAGCTTAGCATTTATATAACACATGCTATTCAAGTTTCTTCACAAAGTCAAGCATGTTCTAAATCAAGAGAGAGATATTATAATTCATGTAATCCTTAAGAAAAATAAAACTAGACAAAAAATAAATTTTTTTGTCTTTTTGAAAATTTTCAATGTTTTTGGATTTAAAAAAATAATAAAAACAACCTAAAAAACAAAACAACCAAAAACAAAAACAAAAACAAAACATGTCCACAATTAATTGAAAGAATTAAATCAAGGACAAGTAAACAACGCTCACCTTAGAGAATCTTTTCTCGCCCATATAGCACGAGTCTTCGGCTTTGTAGGTGAAAATCCATGAGAAGCAGAGTGTATTTGAGGGACAACACCAATCTTCTGAGAAAGACTGAAATCCTGCAAATTCTTTTCACAAGCCAACAAGCTTAAATTTTTCAAAAGCATATGAAACAATTTATATGGACTTATGGCAGGAGAAATATCATCACATATCCTAGATTGAAATACATAATTTTTAAATTTCAATTTATGACAATTAGGACGAATATGACCGGAGACACCACAAAAGTGACAGACAGGAACAAATTTAGGAACATCAGTATTCCTAACAGCAAATCTAGTCTTAGATTTTGGTTTTTGCCTCAACAAAGAACAATTTGGTCTAGTATGACCAACAACACCACAAAGGTGACAAGTTGGCACAAAAATAGATTTCTTATGCTCTTTAACAGTAGATTTAGACTTAGGTTTAGAAACTTCAGCGTCTACATCAGAACTTTTACCTTTGTCTAACCTAGCAAAATAAGTCTTTTCTTTATTATTCCTCTTGAAAGGAGGGATATAAACTTTTTCAGCTTTAGGCTTAAGAGAACCAAAAACACTTCTGTTAACAACAGCAAGCTTGGTACAAGTCAAATTTTCAAGTTTAGTTTTAGATTCAATTAACTCTTGTTCCAAGCTTTTCATCTTCTCATCTTGAGAGGAAATTTAATTTCTCAAAAATTTATTCTTTTTATTAGATTCATCTAATCTAACAATCAATTCCTCATTTTCAAGATTAGCCAATTTTAACTCTTCCTTGAATTTCTTAGCTCTTTGCATATATTTCAATAATTCCTTACAGAGAGTTTCACATGCATCAATAAGATCAACAGAAACAACAATATCCTTTTTATTCAAATCATCACAAACATGAGCAGAAAGACACTTCAAATTATCCATGATAACAGGGATCAAGGATCAGCTCTTAGATCAAAAGATCTAACACAAAAGAGCTACTCACTCTGATACCACTTGTAAGAAGTTTAGACCCCCTTAAAACCAATCAGATTAACCTAGATATTTAGCCAAGTGATTAACTTAGGTAAATTTAGCAATTCTAAGTTAACACAAATATATCATATCATGCAAAGTACAGAAAATAAAGAACACACGATAAGATAACCTAGGAATACTAAATCGGTAAAAAACCTGGGGAAGATTTAACATAGCCATCCTCAAGGTAAAAACGAATTCACTATAAAAGAATTGAAGTTTACACAATAGCGACTTAGACCACTAACATCCTATTACTACCTCAAGTAGGAAACTTACTACTACGACCACGTGACAGCTCCGAGTCCACGGACTACTTCTTTCCTTGGCTTTTGCAAAACACAAACACCTACGTTTGTGACTTTGAAATCCCACTCAAAGGTTTAGCAACACAAACTCTCCTGTCTGTGACTCCAAGACCACTCTTGAAGGTTTAGATCATCAGCACCTTTGATTACTAGAGAAGGCAGCAATTTCAACAATACCAGATCTTGAGATTCTTCAAGCAATAACACTGGTAGAAAATATGAGAGAACCTTTTAGGAACAAAACCCTAAATACAAAAGAGGCACACTCTTCTCTCTCTAAAAAGCCCTATAAAAACGTGTTTAGGGTTTCCTTTATATACTGGGAGAAGTAGATATGAAACCCTAATCCTTAATGGGCTTGAACTGCTGTTTGGGCCAACTTAAAATTCTGCAGATACGATTCTCGATCGGTCGAGCCTGTCTTTCGATCGATCGAACCAGAAAATTTTTGAATTCTTCTTTCTGTAGCTTACTTGTTCTTGAATCTTGACTTGAATCACCTTGAGCATTGTCTAATAAAACCTATAGACTTGAAGATCTATATTTAGACAAGTTTGTATTTACGATTTGCCAATTGTTCTAAACTTCTAGAACCTAACAGAATGAACCAATGTCTTTTTTTTATTATTATAGAAATCGGAAAATTCTACAAGAAAACAGCTGCAAATAGACCAATGCAAGAGACTTATAAGAAAGAAATTCTGTAATTGGTCTTCAACTTATTAACAGGACAAATATGAAGGAGCTTATGAATGTTTGGTTTACGTGGTGCAATAGGAACCAAGAAATCAAGTAACTACCAGCAATTTATCAAGTAACCTACCAGCAATTAAAAAAAAAAAATCTACCAGCAATTTTTGAAAAAGAAATCAAGAACCCTAACTATCAAAATCGTACTTGTTGTTTAAATCAAGAGAGAAAATCTTCAATACCCTTCACATGGGTTTTGATAGGACCGACTGCCATCTTCTCTTGATGCTGAGAGTTTCACGGGTTGATCTTGATGGAGTGGATTGCAATCTTGAACAGAGGGTGTACGAGTAAAGGGAAGCTTTTTTTTTTTTTTTCTCAAGAAAGTGTTTTGATTCAATTGCTATTGTTTTTTTGAGTGGAATAGTGTTAGAGTAACGGCAAGGATAGTGGTGGGTAACGTTCGGTTAACAAATTAGACCACAGGTACGCAAAGTGCCATTTTTTAAATCACAAGTGGGTAAAGTGTTTTTTGGACAAACTACAGGTAAGTAAAATGTAATTTCTCTAATACGTTATATTTGAATTAATAATAAGTTTTTGTAAGAAAAATTATTTTGACAAATTTAGATTAATAAAAGTATTAGACATTCAAAATTTCAAAGTGTACGTAAAAGTATAATAAATTCTATTTGACATTTTTTTTAATGTTTGACAAATTTAGATTCATTAATTTACATGTAAAGACACTTAAAAGATAACACTAAAGATGAATTGACACTCAATATAAAATTAAAATCAATTTAAAACCTAAAGACACTTGAAATCAAATTAGAATGCTAGGAAGCTTGACGTAAAATTGGAATGTAATTAAAATCTAATTTAGATTTTTAATTGAGTAACATGAACCAATCCCACATTGGAAATGGTGAAATTGCCTTAAAAAGATAAAGTTACAATTATCTGATTTTCAAAAGTTTGCTGGATTGATTCTCCAATTTGACGACCACTCGAGCAATTATCAACCAAAAATAAATCAAACTTTTTTGTTTGAGGACGTTTAAGGATTGATTAAGTTTCAGTCAGGTAAAGTGTAAGCAAGGTCAATCAAAGTTTTTGTTTTCTGCAAAATTATGCAAACAAATGTGCCTAACTTAAATTTGATTGTCATTAGTACCATCTAATAACTGTTTTTAACCCTATTTTGTAAGTAATGACTCATCAGTTGTACCTCTTCATTTTCTATATATGCACGTTTGTCCATATTCAGAATTCTAATTAACAAAAAACATAAGAAAGTCTTGAGAATTCTCTAGAATTGCTAAATATAGAGTTCAAAGGCTTTATGGTATCTTAGAGGTGATTTACCGTTAACCAGTTGGTAAGTTGGTAACTATCTTTGAATGGGGGCAAATATCATCTTAAAAACAGCAACATAGCCCGACAAATGCTACAAGACCCTTAATAGTAAATAGCTAACTTCATAAGGCTTAAATTCAAAGGGGAAAACAAAATTAAGAACGATTCAAAACCAAAGAGCCATTGATGCAGAGGATTTTCATTACTTATGTACATAACAAGCAGCTCCCATGCTACTGAAAAGTCTATAACCACAAAAATAAAATTTCCAGAACCAGCACAATGAATCAATGGCCGGATACAAAACCAATACCCTTGTTCAGTTCAACGATGTAAACTTCAATTTAGGTTGTAGAAGACGCCACTAATTGTCAGTATATTGGCTGAAAATCAAACTCACACCACAATGGAGAAACGGCACCACTATCTTTCATCAAAATGAAACTACTGACTTAGGATGGGTTGAAGATTGCAACTGAGAAAGAGCCGTATCACTTTCCTTGTTCTCATCAAAAGCTATTGGTTTTCCATAGACTGGCTTCCTGTAAATTTTACAGCTATATAATCACGGTCTATGAAGCAAATTTAAGGTGCTAAAAAAAAATTTAATAAAAAATTTCTGAACTTTTTAAACAGGAAATCAGAAAAGCGAGCAGATGAAAGCTGTGGTAACTGTTAATCTCTCAGCTCATAACGAAAAAATAATCCATTTTAAATGTTTTGGAGTCTTTCCTTTAATTTTTATATTCCCAGAAGCTTCCCATATTTATTTTACATTATATGCAAATGACTTTGAATATCCTAATTGTTAGTGGTGAAGTTAACTTATGACTTACTACTACTTTGTTCACATCTACAGTTAGCATACAGCAGCTACAATAACATTGCAACCATCAATAGTAAGTAAAGATTTCTAATAACATCAGCTAACAAGAAAAAGTAAATTCTTTTGGTTATGCGGCAGTAAAAAGAAAGCAACATGTGTCCAAGAGCACATGACCCTTGAATGAATACATCAAGAATCTTTTCCCTTTAATATATATATATATATATATATATACACATCACAACTATGAGCAACTATTATTCCTATGAAGATTGTGAACAATGTTACAATATATGGTCAAATCTTAAGACAATAAGACTCATTCCCATGAATGAATACATCAAGAAAAATTTTGCCTCACTTAACAACTTAATGTGATATTACCTTCCACACCTCCTGATAAGGTAAATTACCCCGTGATACTTAATACATCACAAACCAAAATTAAGGGTCTTACACACACAGCTCCCCTCCACCACCTGTTACCCCTCTGTGTATATGACGTTGTATACTTAGAATCAGAGAAATAGAATCTAGCATGAAATATTTGCACAAATTCTTACCCAGAATCTAAACAAAGTCATGCAGGAGAATAACAAAGAAGAGAGAGAAAATAGCACCAACAACAATTGACTTTGCAAAGTGACATTTTTTTCCCCTTCTTTTTGAAAGTACTGGAATTTATTAAAAGAGAGAAGGCACCTAAAAAAGTACATGGAGGGCATACACAAGGATCCCAGTTCACAAACGAGTAACCCCAGTTTATGCACATCCCTCCACAAGTCAAAATTAAGTCTAGCACACATACAGGCCAAAACACTTTGATCAAATAGAAAGATGCAAATGCTTTACACAAAACTGTGTAAAATGGAACTAAGCACTTTATAGAAAAAAAAAAAAAAAAAAAAAAAAAAAAAAAAAAAAAAAAAAAAGAAACAAACAAACAAAAGGAGGTATAATATTAAGAATACAGTATAGGTCACAGCACCATCACTGGGAAAGATAAAGCCACCTTCAATAGATTTGACATCATAGACAGAAACACAGAGACCCAAGTTTGCAATAACTTTCATTACAAAAACAAAATAAAGTCAGGGCCTTTCAAATGTTGACAAGCATAGTTGATCGATCACGTTATAGAAAGAGGGAATCAGAAATAAAAGAAATCAATAATACCAAGCAAGACAAACCTTATCTAAGAAATTTTTTTCAAGTTCCTCCTTAATAGCTACCTCAATAGGAAGGTTAAGGAGACTAGGTGGCAAGCGAAATGTGTGCTCAACATTTGGACCTGGTACAAATAATTTGTAGTCCAAAATTGCAATCAACAAGAAGGAGGTGCTACATTACATAACATAGACTCGAAAATGAAAGGCAAAGCTTTAAAAATATTTGCACAGCTTGGAGTTATTGTTAGTTGTTAATTGTTACCCTCCTATTAGGCAAGCAATTACCCACAACTGGCTTCAGCTTCAGCAGCCTTCCCCTCCCTCTTGGGGTGCCAGTAGCTGAAGCGTCTTGGCCTTGGCAGCAGGACCACAGCTCCTGGTGGAAGTGCGCATTAGGTTGAGGCCCAAAGAGGTAGACCATGGGGTTGCAGGTTGGGGGTCAAAAGGAAAAGGAGTATTTCAAGTTTTTCTAAAAAAACAATTGCAACTCTCATGATCAACACGTGATCAGCAAAGAGGCTTGCAGCTCAACTAGTTGACACCTTCTAGTGTTTCCAAAAGAGACATTCTGAGTTCAAATCCCCCTCCCCCAATTATCGAATTATCTAAAAGAGGATCATACATAAGATCATTCGAAGGGCACCATACATCGGATTGAGTATTTGAAAGATCCTACTTTTTTTTGAAAATAAGAAATGGTAGTGACTTTATATACACAATAAACATTAGAATCATGAAATTATTCATGAAAAAAAAATTAATTCAATATATAGTAGTGTATTTTGTATATCTTGCATCACTAAATCTACAATAACGAAAGACATACTTTATTTATCCAAGAGTTCAATAAGTGATTAGTTAGAACTAAGTATCAGAAACAACTATCAATATTTTAGTAAAGGAAAATGTTTTCCAAGTGGCACACAGCTCTAAGTTTGGGATCCGGATCATCTCCATTTCCCTTTGAAATGGAGAGGCTCCAGTTCACGGCCAGGATTTTAAAATGGATGATGGACGCTCAAGAACGTGCCACGTCATCACTCAACCCAAACCACACTCAAACCATGGTTATACACTTAAGTCTTTAACTCAACCGGACAAAACACAACCCATCTGAATATTTCAAACCCAAACCAGAGTTTCTCTCACCAAACCCATAACTCTCATTCTCACTCTCTTCTCCACAAGGTTCGAGACTCTCTCGCCCCGCCGTCACGGTGCTACCAGTACCACCTGAGTCCCTCGCTCACCACACATTGAGAGGATCCGGATCCCACCCACGAACTCTTTCTCACTCTCTTCTCCAATCGCTTAATCGCTTAGTTTCTCTCTCGCCCTGCCGTCACGGTGCCTCCGGTACCACCTGAGCACCTCGCTTAGATGGTACCGGATCCCACCCACGAACTCTTTCTCACTCTCTTCTCCAATCGCTTAATCGCTTAGTTTCTCTCTCGCCCCGCCGTCACGGTGCCTCCGCTACCACCTGAGCTCCTCGCTTAGTTCCTTGCTCACCACACATATAGAAATCCCTAACCCACGAACTCATGGATTCCAAATCCCTCATGAAATCCCTAATCTCATGGATTCAAGCTCGATCTCTCACCCACGAACTCAGCTCCTCGCTCACCTCACACTACGGGTTTCCAAATTTTTGGGTAAGTTTCTGGGTTTTTAAATTTCTTTGTAAAGTTTTTAAATTTCTTTTCAGTTTCTGGGTTTCTGAGTACTTTTGTTCTTCACTTGAAAGCTTATCGGTTTCTGGGTTTCTAAGTACTTTTGTTCTTCACGTGTTGTTGGCCTTAATACAATACTAGGTGGTGCTTCTTTTGTAACATGTGTTGTGGTTGGAAGCATAAGCATTTCAATGGGCCAAAGTGTGGTTCGAGTACACAGGTCTGCCTTTATTAGAGATATTTGTTTTTTTACTTTTGGTTCTTGTGTTTGCTTGTTATATTGATTCAAAGAGGAAATTGGTCTGTGGACCGCAATTGGTTTTTCTTCAATGTATGTTGTTTATGTGATATCACAAGGGTGCTTTTTAGTTTTGGAAGATCAGAGAGCACAAGGGTTTTTATTTTATAGCTATTTTCTTTAGTGGGTCTTTTTTAGTTTCAAGAATTTTAGTATTTTGCTAATATAAGTGTTGGATTGGCTGTGACCAGATTTTGCTAATACTATTTGTTGTTGTTTTTCATGATTTTGGTTGGAGAGGCAACGGAGCAGAGGCTACAGGAAGAGAGAGAAGATGCTGCTCATTTGCCTGGGGCTGTCTGTGGTGATAAGTGGGATGCTGCTTGATGCTTCTTTTGGTTTGCTAAATAGGTGGGGGGGGGGGGATGGGCCATTAGGTGGGTAGGTATTAGTGGGAAAAGGCCATAATTTTGGTGTATGTTGGTAAGTTTTGGCAGAATGTTTATGTTGATATGTCTTGGCCTGAATTTGTGTTGGTATGTATTAGTGGGAAAAGGCCTGAATTTTGGTGTAATTCTCTTTGTAATCTGAGACTTTAGCAATGGAACATGGTCTTTTTAATTAATCTATGACTTGTATACCAATTTATTTATTGCATTGTTGTGCAGTCTAACTTGTTCTACAACCTGTAAAATGGAACCTAAACCATTAATACACTCATGTGTGTCTGCCAAGCAACAAAATGGAACCTAAACCATTAATACACTCAAACTGAATATGCAGGCTGATTATATAATACACTAAAAAATAAAAGGAGCTTGATTCAAAAGAGATACAATTTACACAGGTTGACTACATGTGACTAAGAGTGCCTACAATTTGCACAGCAACACTTGCATATAAAAACACCTCCTACCTAGACAAAAACTAAACACTATCTACAGCAAAGAGGGATATTGATCAACTCCTAATACATCCAAATTTTCTGCAGAAAACAACTATGTAGTAAACACCAATGCAGTAAACATAAACAGTAAATATGCAGAAACACAAACAGTAATTATGCAGAATCAGTTATTATGCAGAAATTACAAACCGTAATTATGCAGAAACACAAACAATAACTATGCAGAATCAGTTATTATGCAGGAACACAAACAGTAACTATGCAAAATTAGTTATTATGCAGAAATTACAAACAGTAATTATGCAGAAACACAAACAGTAATTAAGCAGAAATTACAAACAATAATTATGCAGAAACACAAACAATAATTATGCAGAAACAGTAATTATGCAAAAATTAAAATCTATAGAATGAACAATTTGCAGAAACAATAATTATGCAGAAAAACATAAAAATTGCTGCAGCAACAAATAATTATGCAGAATTAACACCATGCAGAGATACATCAAACATGTAGATCACTGTCAGTTGGTAACAAAAGTAAATTTATGGATCATCATAAATTCAATCTTAAAGTAAGAAAATTACAAAACTAGAACACTTTAATTTTGAACATTTGAATGTGACCAAAGTGACTAAGTTTGAACATTAGTTTTGGACCATCAAAACTCCAGCCCTAAACTAGGAAAATTACAAAACAAGGACACTTAATCTCAATGTGTCATTGATTATAAAACATGATCCTAAACTAGAAAAATGGCTTGAATTTATGAACCAACTCATTCCATCCACTTGTAACACTTCCTTGAGTCAAGGGACCTCCACTTGCAACACTTCCTTGAGTCAAAAGACCTCCACTTCCTCCACTTCCTCCACTTCCTTGAGTCAAGAGACCTCCACTTCCATTAATTTTGTCGTTGGAGCCTACAACACTTGATATACTCTCTAAATGTGACGCTAATGCAACACTTGCTGATGAGCCTCCCTGATGTGACGCAGAACTTGTAGAAGCCGACTACAACAAAACCAATTACACATATCACAAGCTTAGCATTAAAATTATCAAATCATGCATTTAAACTATTATTAATATCAAAGTAAAATATATAATTGTAAATATCTTTACCATTAAAAGTTGTGTAAAACTAGTAATATTTCCAGAAGAGATATCCTCAGTTTTCTTTTGTGCCATGACGTCATGTGCATATACTTCCTGTAAAAATTGTACTAGTTTAGCAACAATAATAGTATACTATATTAATGTGTAAAAATAAAATAGAATGGTGAAAATAAGGATAATTTAGAAGATTACCTCTTGCACTTTTCTTTTCTTTGTTTGCTTCTTTGATGTGCCTCCCTTTGGTTTAGGTATCTTTTCTATCCATGATTTTGGGCTACGCTTTTTATTACGATAAATCTCCCTTTTCTTTATCCCTTTTGGTACAATCGTAATCAAAGCACATAGTTCATCTTCTTTGTCTGCAAAATCGGTGGAAGGCCTAATGATGTCTTCTTCTACATTAGCTTTGCAATTTCTAAGGTCACAAAGTTTTTTTTTCAGATCTGCAATTGCTAAGCTTAGAATATTATGGCCTTCTTTAGTTTCACATGCCTCATTCACCAATTGAATATATTTTGGACATAAATCTCGATACCAATCTACATATTCTAGTCGAGTATCCAGCTTAATGTTATGTATTGTGCAATTGTTTCCGCTTCCATCTTTTGCATCTCTTCTCCACCTCTTCATGATATATCTATTAGGAATCAACTTGATATCCAATACATCAAGAACTTTCAAACCATGCCTACATAAAATACTAAATGACTCAAACTTTCTGCAACTACAAGATAGAGTCTCATCTAATGGATTCCACATGACTTCATATTTTCCATATTGATTGAAAAATCCAACCACATAACTATGTGTTTGACTCACATTGCATTCTAGGATGGAAAGTGCCATTACCTCTTCAACTTCTGTCTGAAATAAATCAAACAACGTAGGCGTGTACACTGTTGCTACTTGGTTAAGCATCAGAGAGCTTTTGAGCTTCAACCTTGGAAATTTCTGTCTAGAGTTGTATTCTGCTTCTAACTCCTTATCCCGCTTTTGATTGACAACTCTTTCAAAATGAGTGAAAAAGTCTACGATATTGAGATCGGTACGCAAGCAATCCTTCAAGTCAGCATTGAAACTCTCACTAAGCTGGGTTGTCTTCATTCTTGCAGTGAAAGTTCTCTTAACATATGCTTGGGCCCATTTTTCCTTCAATTTAAATAGATCAATTAGCCATTTATTTTCACGAATATCGTACGTATCCAGCATTTCATTCCAAGTTGTAAGAAACTCATCTTCACCATCATACTCATAGATACATGCTAAGAAATCATCATTAAATTGAGAATCATTTTTGAGTAAATGACCCAATTGTTTCTCAGCATTTTGCCACATATGCCAACTACACAATGCATGATATGTCTTAGGCATGACTACTTTTATTGCAGCTGACATTGCTGCATCTTGATCTGTGAAAATAGTGATTAGCTTCTTTTCGGACATTGCTTCTAAGAAGGTCTCAAATAACCATACAAAAGATTCAATCGTTTCATCATATAAAAGTGCACCTCCAAATACAACAGTTTCTCTATGGTGATTGAGACCTAAAAATACTCCAAGTGGCCTTGCATCTCTATTTGTACTATACGTTGTATCAAACGTTATTACATCACCGAAGTGGCTATAGTCAATGATCATTCTTGCATACTCTTCCTAAGCTAGCAGCTTCCCCATGCTCCATGTCTCTCTGTCGCTTAGTGCGCAAATAGTTTTTATGATCTTGCTTGGTAAAACCAAGATTATCATATCCACCAACTTGCTTACTAAGAAGCTCATAAGATTGTTTTAATCTTAATCCCGATTCATGTGCCAAATCAATTTCAATAGCATGAGTTGTAGCCACTTTCCGTTGTGATGGCATCATGTGCACAGTTGATGGGAGGTGGAGATAGTGGTTATGCTCAGCAATAAATTCACTCACCACATATTTTTTTACTATCTCGATTAAGTACAATAACCAAACGTGCTTCACAACCACATCTCGTTTCTGCTTGTGGATTCTTTATATTCTGATCTCTCTTGTCTTTGCCTCGAACTCCCTCCTTCGCGCACACAAATCTCCTTGAAGTAACCACTCCAGTCTTTTTACACTTATTTACATACTCTTTTCTAATATTAAAACCAGCCTTTCTGCCATATTCATTATAAAAACCATATGCAATCTCATCTGCTTCAAACTCCATCCCTTTAAATGGGGTAGATTCCATGGGCACATTAGAATGAACATGTACTCCCATCATTATCCCTAGAAAAAATTGACCATAAATTTATTATAACTTTCACCTATCATTTGTTTTCAAAACAGAGATGACGTAAAAAAATGAGACAGTAAAAATGAAAGAGTAGCCAGAGTAAAAATGAAAGAGTCATTGGAAGCAAGAGAAAATTTGGCTGCTGAAAGAGTCATTGGATTAATAATATTCAGTTTGCTAGTTTAATTTATTTTGATAGTGATGTATCATGGATAGTCTCTAGATCAACCCATTAAATTCACATCATATTAAAATTCTGTTTGCACAAAAGAACTTATAATTAGCTTCTCTCATATATTGAAAGTTGAACAATACGCATGACAAAATGAACAATACGAAAGTTAAACAGGGACCATTGGTGTGGATAGACCAAGCAATCAAATATGCCATATACTAATAAAGATTCAATCTTTATCTAAAAAAAAAAAAGATGCAATCTTTATCTCAAAAAAATAAAAAAGATGCAATCTTTATCTCAAAAAAATAAAAAAGATACTCCAAGAATCATCTAGCCATTATAAAGATTCAGTCTTTATCTCAAAAAATTAAAAATAAAAGTTTAGATAGACTCTAACTTGCATCCAGCCATCAAAACAACAATATAAACTCACCAAGACAACAATATAAATGCAGAAAAAATGAGATGGACTCCAAGAATTATCCAGCCATTATAAAGATTCAATCTTTATCTCAAAAAATTAAAAATAAAAATTTAGATAGACTCTAACTTGCATCTAGCCACCAAAACAACTATATAAACTTACCAAGACAGCAATATAAATGCAGAAAAATGATCAAACATCAAATAAGATAAGCATAAACAAGTTTTATAGACATACCTCTGTTTTGGCAAGATAGAAACAGAGGTGCTCTGAACCTTCGGTGAAGCTTTTTTTTTTTTTTTGGGTTAAAATCTATGAAGCTTTGGATGTGGGATACCTTTATAACCTTCTGTGAAACCTTTTTTTTTTTTTTTTTTTTTTTTTTTTTTTTTTTAATTTGGGTTAAAATCTGTGAAGCATTGGACGGGACATAACTCTTGCACTCTTCCCTCCCAAAAGGTTTTTTTTTGTTTTCCAGTGCACAGCAGCTTTGATCTCCCTCACTTTTCCCTCCTAAAAGTTGTGTTTTGTCCGGTTGAGTTAAAGACTTAAGTGTATAACCATGGTTTGAGTGTGGTTTGGGTTGAGTGATGATGTGACACGTTCTTGAGCGTCCATCATCCATTTTAAAATCCTGGCCGTGAACTGGAGCCTCTCCATTTCAAAGGGAAATGGAGAGGATCTGGATCCCCAAGTTTGAGACTTTCTAAAATTTATAATGCACTTCCACGTGATTGAACTTTTTGAATGAATGAATGATTCTACAGCCAATGGTTCACTTTAAATTGTTTCTCAAAAAAGAGTGTTTTGCAAAGCTAATAAGCCAACTTTTTAGAGTGTGGAAGCAGGTAACACCATTAACATTGTGAACATCAGAATCCAGAAGCAAGTTTCCAAAAAACAAAAAATTGATGTGACCTGCTACTGCGATGTTGGAGAAGCAAGGTCGCGCCGCTACTCACTCTCGCCAAAGATTCTAATTTTGTTGTGGGAGAAAATTCCATAATTAAAAAAAGAAAAAAGAAAAGAAAAAGTAGATGGTTAAAATTAAACATAAAAGTAATGCTATCCAAGAGCTTCTTTTGAATTCTATCATAGTTTGAGGTGACGCTTTAGCATAATTCATACGCTATTATGATTGAGTTCAAAGTTTTTCCTTGTACTCTCAGATTTTTTTATTATTTTTTTTAATAAAAAAAATCTACCAAAAAATAAAATAAAAACCCTTAAGGACATAACAATGATGATAACATTCCTATCACTACGGTGGATCTTTTTCCTTTGCTGCGCGGTTGAAACACAAATCAAGTTTAGCATTGTATTCAAAATCGTCTTATGGATTATTGCATTGGATGAGAGGTTTTGCATTCCCCTTATCCCCCATGTAGATTTCTTCTTTCTTTTTCCTCTTTTTTGTTCGTGTTTGTGCGTTCCATCATTGATAATTTTTTTTAGATATATGTCATATGTCATATGTGATTACTTTACGTAGTCATCCCTTTTCTTTGTATAAATTTTTCAAGTCTGATATGGTTGAAGTCATTTCCGGGAGAAGTTCCTCACTAGTATAAATAATAAGAAATCATATTCATAAATCATAGCCATATGAACCGTTACAAGAATAATAATACTAACATGTAAATGACCCTATAATGATAGAAATATAACTTCAGAATCTATTACACTAACAAGTTCAATTGGACAAACTCAGGCCTGTTAAAAAATACAAAGATACAGAACCCAGATAGGTTCTAACGTACATAAAAGATAATACAAGTACTGACGCAAAGAATCATCCAAAGAAAGCTAGAAGAAACAAGAATGGAATTGTGACATCTCAAGCACTAGTTCTTCACTTTGATGGGGGTGGGGAGAGGAAAGGAATTGTTGGGATCGAAAGAATTGTGGTTGGGATGGTGGGCAATGGATTACCTGGCAGAGGAGGTAGTGTCACCTTGGGAGTTGGGAACCGTGGGCATGGTTGGTAATGTTGGGACTTGGGTGCTTGGCAATGGTGGCAGTGTGGACTGTAGAGTTGGTTGATTTGGAAGTGTTGGCAATGGGTTGGTAGGCAATGGTGGCAGTGTTGTAGTTGGTAATGTAGGCTGAGATGGGACTTGAATGCTTGGAAGTGGTGGCAATGTGGGCTTTGGCAGAATTGGTTGAGTAGGCAATGTTGCAAGGGATTGCTAGGCAGTGGTGGCAATGTGGCTTTAGGTGGTGTGGGCTCTGATGGCGAAAGAGGCAATGTGTGTAACACTTAAAAATACTTTATGTTGTTAAGCATTCAAACAACTACTTTGACTTCAGGATCTAGAACTATCATGGATTCACACCGATATAAAACACGACAAAATAGTCATGAGACTTACCTAGATCCATTGATGCAATTTTCTTGAGATCCAGTGAATAATAATTCTCTGTAGGATTGTTTTCTCTCTCTCTTCACCCTTTTTGCTGTATATGCTCAGTTCATTCAGATTCAGCCTATGATGGGAAAACTGAATACCTTAATGGGTAGAGAGAGGACCAGCTTCCTAGATTACTTTAATCTCCACTTACCATCAAAGTTTGAGTCACGTTAGGAAACCACTTCTCTAATTGACCAATTAGATAAGACACTAACAGATATGTCTTTATATCCCATTAAACCTCTAACTTATCACATGTGCCTTATCATGTAGGTCACCAAATTAATTAATTAATTGATTTAGCCTTACATTCTCCCAGTAGGCCCATATGATAACTCAATACAAAGGTTTAATAAAGGAAACATCAGGTGCACAATAATACATATCCAGTCTTCTTTAATTTGGTCACCATAATACTACAATTAAACAACCCACTAATGCGAGTCATGGCGGTTCCATATTAATTATGTGACATAGTTCCTTCCATGTACCACAACACTATGTCTAATAGTCTATAAATGAGAAGTGAATATAAAAGGTCTACAATAATGTCTCATTTTCAGAGAATATTCTTGTTATCGTTCATTCAATATCATACATGTATATACATAACATAAAACGGGAATAATTAGAAACACATTAATGATATCTCCAAGTATCAAATAACATAAATGACATAAAACAATTCATCACATTAATATATCACCAATCATGTATTATTTTCAAGACCCATTCTATTGAAATGTTCCTTAAATGTCTTTGGAGGTAACCCTTTTGTCAATGGGTCTGCAATTGTAAGTTATGTACTTATGTGCTCTATTGACACTCAATGTTTCTGAATCTCTTCCTTAACAGCAAAATATTTCAATTCCATGTATTTTGAACCATTAGAATACTTGTCATTCTTAGAGAAAAGCACAACTGCAGAATTATCACAATAAATTCTCAATGGCCTGGAAATAGAGTTAATAACCCCAAGTCTTGAGATAAAATTCTGCAACCACAATCCATGAATTGTGGCCTCAAAGCTCGTGATAAATTCAGCTTCCATAGTGGATGTTGCAGTGATAGTTTGTTTCGAACTTTTCCATGATATTGCTCCTCCAACCAACATGAACAAATAACCAAAAGTCGACTTTCTACTATCACTGCATCCAGCAAAATCTGAATTTGAGTAGCCAGTCACCTCTAGACTATCAAAACTCCTAAATGTGAGCATGTAGTCTTTCGTGCCTTACAAGTACCTCATCACTTTCTGTTGGAAATAAAGGAGAGGTATTACTTGATTTTTCCTTGGAAATTACACAATATGATTTTACCAAAAGGGGTGGCGGAGATGAGGCATGGACCAAGTCATTGTCTTGAGATAAATCATGTCGTTTACGATATATCCGATGCAGTTAGACAAAATATTTATGCACGTTGTCCCTAGGATACAACAGCCTAGTCACATTTGCTGATTATCCTTGTGAGCCTACACTGCTCGTAGAATATAAGCTCTCTATAGTACTTTATTTTCCCAAAAATTTAGTAAAAGATGAAATATTTTTGTGAATAGTAAGAAGCAATTTATGGTAAGTGTTTAGAACAATAATAAAATTTTTTTTTGAAAGTCTGTAACTTTTTAATAAAAAAAATAATGTTTTTTTGAAACTTTTACTTCTTTCCATATATATAGAGCTAGACATGTAACTTGTCCTTAGCCAAAGAATCAAAAAGGTTTGATATCAATTAAATGGTCATGAAGTTATTGAAATTAATATATAATCAATATCTTTCTTTCTATATATATATATATATATAATATAATGAGGACATCAAGAATTGTCTTTGCCAATTCTATACGTTGTGAATAAAAGGAAGGTGTCATAATGCTATGAAATTTATGGCCCATAAGGTGGCTGAAAAATTTGAATGCCAATCCGTTTAAGACAATTTCAAAATATACATAAATATTGCCATCTGTTTTGACTTTCCATTAAACCAAATAGTAAACACTTGTGTATATATGGTAACTTATTATAACATAAAATAATTCGGCAATAGCTGTACATTTAAGTGTTGAAAACCTTCCATTTATGACATTACCATATCATATTCAAATAAGAACACTTGAATACAAAACATTTAGAATTGAAAGTATATTTGTAATAAAACCAAATATGCTGTCAATGATGGTATTAATATCACGTTAATGTTCATAAATTTCCTAATTAAAAACCATTGACAATAGCTATTCAAATTTTGAATTATATATGAATTTCAAAATTTAGCAATCAACGTATCTGACATTAAGAGATAATTGATTTCCTTAACTCGCATAAATGAGTATTAAAATAAATATGATGTTTTTATTTTATTTTATAAAAATATCCAACACTTTCTTTGCAGCTTTCCAATGATCCATTCCCGGATGGCTTTGGTATTTGCCTAACATACCAACTGCAAAACTGATGTCTGGCCCAAAGCAAGTTTGTGCATACATTGAACTTCCTCCTGCACAAGCATAAGGAATTCCTTCCATTTGTTTACATTCCAAATCA